>JBBDGP010002203.1:0-470000 GCA_037952835.1 Lithobates septentrionalis
AGAGGAAGGGTAAGAAGGAGAGAGAGAAGAGAGAAGAAAGGAAGGGGAGAGGAAGAGTGGTGGGAGAGAGAGAAAAGAGAGGGAAAAGAAGGGGGAGGAAGAAAGAGAAGGGGAAGAAAAGAGAGGGATGAGAGGAAGAACAAGAGAGAGAGGGAGAAAGAAGAGAGGAGGGAGAGAGAGAGAGAAAAGAGGGAGAGGGGTGAGAGGGATGGAGGGGGAAAAGAAGGGGGGGGGGGTAAAAGAGAGGGAGAAAGAGAAAGGAGTGAGTGGGAGAAAATGAGAAGGGAGAAAAGGAGAGGGGTGAAAGGGGGCAGAGGGAGAGAGAGCAATAGGGATAGGGGAAGAGGGGGGGGGGAGATGGGGGGGTAAGAGGAGAGGGGGAGGAGAGGAGAGATAGAGATGGGGGGAGGGATAGAGGGAGAGATAGGGATGGGGGGGAGATAGAGATGGGGGGAGAGGGAGAGATAGGGATGGGGGGAGGGATGGAGGGAAGGAGTGGGGGGGAGAGATAGGGATGGGGGGAGGGATTGAGGGAAGGAGTTGGGGGGGGGAGATAGGGATGGGGGGAGGGATAGAGGGAGAGATAGGGATGGGGGGAGGGATAGAGGGAGAGATAGGGATGGGGGGAGGGATAGAGGGAGAGATAGGGATGGGGGGAGGGATAGAGGGAAGGAGTGGGGGGGGGGGAGATAGAAATGGAGGAAGGGATGGAGGGACGGAGTGGGGGGGGGGAGAAATAGGGATGGGGAGGGATAGAGGGAGAGATAGGGATGGAGGGAAGGAGTGGGGGGGAGGGAGAGATAGGGATGGGGGAAGGGATGGAGGGAAGGAGTGGGGGGGGGAGGGAGAGATAGAGATGGGGGGGGAGATAGGGATGGGGAGGATAGAGGGAGAGATAGGGATGGGGGGAAGGGATAGAGTGAAGGAGTGGGGGGGGAGAGATAGGATGGGGGGGGGGAGAGATAGAGATGGGGGAGAGATAGGGATGGGGGAAGGGATGGAGGGAAGGGAGTGGGGGGGAGGGAGAGATAGGGATGGGGGAAGGGATAGAGTGAAGGAGTGGGGGGGGGAGAGATAGGGATGGGGGGGGAGAGATAGAGATGGGGGAGAGATAGGGATGGGGGAAGGGATGGAGGGAAGGAGTGGGGGGGGGAGGGAGAGATAGGGCATGGGGGAAGGGATAGAGGGAAGGAGTGGTGGGGGGGGGAGCTATAGATAGACAGACGCCTGTGTTCTTCTTCCCAGAGCTGACATTATAATAAGTCATCTTGCTTTTATTGAAGTGTCCTAAAATATTTAATCTCCCCTCCCCCTCCATGGAGCGCTCAGTCCTCCTCTCCGGTACAGGCGAAGGGTTAATGGTTTTCACGCTCTCTCTCTGCGGCGTTGTTGCCTGGAGACTTGAAGCATCCCTCTTCCCCTGCCTGGCAGCACAGCCTCCTCTGGGACCCGGGCTTTGTGTGACCCTGTGCCGGGATGCCACAACACCGAGCCGGGCGCAGCGCCAAGCCAGGCAATAATAAGACTCATCATTTTAATAATGCAAACATCGCACGGCTTTACATGACACCGGCGTCTGTGTTCAAATATTTAAAGCAGAACTCCGGCCAAAAGTAACAAAATGAACAGCCAATTAAATGTAAAAGAACGAAACCAGCTGATGCTACAATATTGACCTTCGATGTAGAGAATTTCCCTTGCAGTACTTTTTTCTGCCACTAGATGCCCTCGGTCTGATGGCCAACATCATTCAACGCGCTTCTTCTGAGCCCAGGTCGCTCTCAGCCTGGGACTGGACAGTGAGAGGAGAAGCAGTACAGCGATAAGCTCATCTCTCTGCTCCCTCCTTCTATCAGCATGCTTCTTGTCAGCACTTCAACTGATAAAGAGCAAGAAAAAGATTTTATAGTGAACATGAAACCTATTTTGTCTCTTGTCCAATGAGGAACACTGGAGGTCATATACTGTAGGTGGCACTATAACCCGACAGTATATGACTTCCTGTGTCCCTCAATAGAAAAGGATTTTATGGTGAGCACAAAAATCCTATTTTTACCGTCGGATCTCTCGCCATCTGAAGCCGGACGCGGAACTGTCATGCGTTTAGTCGCAGCCCATTCATTTTTCTTAGATCATTATTTGAAGCGATGATCGTCCTCGCAACAGACGAAGGATGCGGGCTGGAGGGCCCCCTCCCCCGTAATATCAGGAGGAAGAATCTGCGATTTAAAACAATCAGGGGAATCCTAAATAACCTAAAGTGGACCTGTCATTATTTTTAGAAGTCTGCATTGATAAACCCCCGACATGTCACAATATACAGCAACAGGATCGTTTATCTGTTGTGATGTCATCAGTCTGCTGTAGGCCGGAGGAAGCATTTCCTCAGTCTCCCCTCCCCCCAGTGATCAGACTGTACATTGTAACTTTGTAGAAGGAGGAGGGGTCATTTCCTCAGTCTCCCCTCCCCCCAGTGATCAGACTGTACATTGTAACTTTGTAGAAGGAGGAGGGGTCAGTTCCTCAGTCTCCCCTCCCCCCAGTGATCAGACTGTACATTGTAACTTTGTAGAAGGAGGAGGGGTCATTTCCTCAGTCTCCCCTCCCCCCAGTGATCAGACTGTACATTGTAACTTTGTAGAAGGAGGAGGGGTCAGTTCCTCAGTCTCCCCTCCCCCAGTGATCAGACTGTACATTGTAACTTTGTAGAAGGAGGAGGGGTCATTTCCTCAGTCTCCCCTCCCTCCAGTGATCAGACTGTACATTGTAACTTTGTAGAAGGAGGAGGGGTCAGTTCCTCAGTCTCCCCTCCCCCAGTGATCAGACTGTACATTGTAACTTTGTAGAAGGAGGAGGGGTCATTTCCTCAGTCTCCCCTCCCTCCAGTGATCAGACTGTACATTGTAACTTTGTAGAAGGAGGAGGGGTCAGTTCCTCAGTCTCCCCTCCCCCAGTGATCAGACTGTACATTGTAACTTTGTAGAAGGAGGAGGGGTCATTTCCTCAGTCTCCCCTCCCTCCAGTGATCAGACTGTACATTGTAACTTTGTAGAAGGAGGAGGGGTCAGTTCCTCAGTCTCCCCTCCCTCCAGTGATCAGACTGTACATTGTAACTTTGTAGAAGGAGGAGGGGTCAGTTCCTCAGTCTCCCCTCCCCCAGTGATCAGACTGTACATTGTAACTTTGTAGAAGGAGGAGGGGTCATTTCCTCAGTCTCCCCTCCCCCAGTGATCAGACTGTACATTGTAACTTTGTAGAAGGAGGAGGGGTCAGTTCCTCAGTCTCCCTTCCCCCAGTGATCAGACTGTACATTGTAACTTTGTAGAAGTATAAAGAAGCATTTCCTCAGTCTCCCCTCCCCCAGTGATCAGACTGTACATTGTAACTTTGTAGAAGGAGGAGTGGTCAGATCCTCAGTCTCCCCTCCCCCAGTGATCAGACCGTACATTGTAACTTTGTAGAAGTATGAAGAAGCATTTCCTCAGTCTCCCCTTCCTCCTGTAAGCTGTGAAGGTAATGCTCAGGTCTGCTCATATGCCGCGGTGGTTTTTTATAAAAGGAGAAGTCTAAACTTAGCCTGACACAGAGGCAATTACTTTGCCGTATATTATAGACAGTCAGCGTTTTAAAATGAAATCCTGTCTCTGGATCTTTCTTTCCCTCCTACATCTCAGTGTCTCTTCATGCCCTCTGCATGGCGGGTTTCCTGATGGTGACAACAATGGACCATGCTTGTGTATTGTGTGTCCAAACAGGCACAGGGTGACAACGCAGAAGGACGATTGGGAGACAGGCGCAGAGTGTTGTCACCCTATAACAGGAAGTGTCTGATCAAGGTGGGTCTGCCAGAGATGGTTTTATTGAAAGCCTCTGAGTATAGCTGTGCGCACAGAGTGTGTCAGGTGTGCCTGGGCACACCCTAATCACCCAGTGTGGTGAAGATTCCCCCTGTGTAGACCTCTGATATTTCACTAAAGGGGCCCCTAAAAAACTGTAAAAAATAATAAAAAATAAAAACAACTCACACCGTCCACTGCTCTACTGACACCATCCACTGCTCTACTGACACCATCCACTGCTCTACTGACACCATCCACTGCTCTACTGACACCATCCACTGCTCTACTGACACCATCCACTGCTCTACTGACACCATCCACTGCCCTACTGACACCGTCCACTGCTCTACTGACACCGTCCACTGCTCTACTGACACCATCCACTGCTCTACTGACACCATCCACTGCTCTACTGACACCATCCACTGCTCTACTGACACCATCCACTGCCCTACTGACACCGTCCACTGCTCTACTGACACCGTCCACTGCTCTACTGACACCGTCCACTGCCCTACTGACACCGTCCACTGCTCTACTGACACCGTCCACTGCCCTACTGACACCATCCACTGCCCTACTGACACCGTCCACTGCTCTACTGACACCGTCCACTGCCCTACTGACACCATCCACTGCCCTACTGACACCATCCACTGCCCTACTGACACCGTCCACTGCTCTACTGACACCGTCCACTGCCCTACTGACACCGTCCACTGCCCTACTGACACCGTCCACTGCCCTACTGACACCATCCACTGCCCTACTGACACCGTCCACTGCTCTACTGACACCATCCACTGCCCTACTGACACCGTCCACTGCCCTACTGACACCGTCCACTGCCCTACTGACACCGTCCACTGCCCTACTGACACCGTCCACTGCTCTACTGACACCGTCCACTGCCCTACTGACACCGTCCACTGCCCTACTGACACCGTCCACTGCCCTACTGACACCATCCACTGCCCTACTGACACCGTCCACTGCTCTACTGACACCGTCCACTGCCCTACTGACACCGTCCACTGCCCTACTGACACCGTCCACTGCTCTACTGACACCATCCACTGCCCTACTGACACCGTCCACTGCTCTACTGACACCGTCCACTGCCCTACTGACACCGTCCACTGCCCTACTGACACCGTCCACTGCTCTACTGACACCGTCCACTGCTCCACTGACACTGTCCACTGCTCCACTGACACCGTCCACTGCTCTACTGACACCATCCACTGCTCCACTGACACCGTCCACTGCCCTACTGACACCGTCCACTGCCCTACTGACACCGTCCACTGCCCTACTGACACCGTCCACTGCTCTACTGACACCGTCCACTGCTCTATTGACACCGTCCACTGCTCTACTGACACCGTCCACTGCCCTACTGACACCGTCCACTGCCCTACTGACACCGTCCACAGCTCTACTGACACAGTCCACTGCTCTACTGACACCATCCACTGCTCTACTGACACCGTCCACTGCCCTACTGACACCGTCCACAGCTCTACTGACACAGTCCACTGCTCTACTGACACCATCCACTGCTCTACTGACACCGTCCACTGCTCCACTGACACCGTCCACTGCCCTACTGACACCGTCCACTGCTCCACTGACACCGTCCACTGCTCTACTGACACCATCCACTGCTCCACTGACACCGTCCACTGCCCTACTGACACCGTCCACTGCCCTACTGACACCGTCCACTGCCCTACTGACACCGTCCACTGCTCTACTGACACCGTCCACTGCTCTACTGACACCGTCCACTGCTCCACTGACACCGTCCACTGCTCTACTGACACCGTCCACTGCTCTACTGACACCGTCCACTGCTCCACTGACACCGTCCACTGCTCCACTGACACCGTCCACTGCTCTACTGACACCGTCCACTGCTCCACTGACACCGTCCACTGCTCCACTGACACCGTCCACTGCTCTACTGACACCATCCACTGCTCCACTGACACCGTCCACTGCCCTACTGACACCGTCCACTGCCCTACTGACACCGTCCACTGCTCTACTGACACCGTCCACTGCTCTACTGACACCGTCCACTGCTCTACTGACACCGTCCACTGCCCTACTGACACCGTCCACTGCCCTACTGACACCGTCCACAGCTCTACTGACACAGTCCACTGCTCTACTGACACCGTCCACTGCTCTACTGACACCGTCCACTGCTCCACTGACACCGTCCACTGCTCCACTGACACCGTCCACTGCTCTACTGACACCGTCCACTGCTCCACTGACACCGTCCACTGCTCCACTGACACCGTCCACTGCTCTACTGACACCATCCACTGCTCCACTGACACCGTCCACTGCCCTACTGACACCGTCCACTGCCCTACTGACACCGTCCACTGCTCTACTGACACCGTCCACTGCTCTACTGACACCGTCCACTGCTCTACTGACACCGTCCACTGCCCTACTGACACCGTCCACTGCCCTACTGACACCGTCCACAGCTCTACTGACACAGTCCACTGCTCTACTGACACCATCCACTGCTCTACTGACACCGTCCACTGCTCCACTGACACCGTCCACTGCCCTACTGACACCGTCCACTGCTCCACTGACACCGTCCACTGCTCTACTGACACCATCCACTGCTCCACTGACACCGTCCACTGCCCTACTGACACCGTCCACTGCCCTACTGACACCGTCCACTGCTCTACTGACACCGTCCACTGCTCTACTGACACCGTCCACTGCTCCACTGACACCGTCCACTGCTCTACTGACACCGTCCACTGCTCTACTGACACCGTCCACTGCTCTACTGACACCGTCCACTGCTCTACTGACACCGTCCACTGCTCTCCTGACACCGTCCACTGCTCTACTTACACCGTCCACTGCTCTACTGACACCAATCTCTGCTCTGACACTGTCAGTATATATACACAAGCACAAATGAGTGTTTGAGCTTTGGGGTGCACACCTATGCCTCTGATACTCCTGTCTCTGAAAAGATTGACGGCGGATTGCTTTTCAGAGTGCTGCCCTTACAGTGGGTTACCCCATACAAAGGTGTGAAATGGGCCCTTTATGTTGAGTTTCTGCCATGCCAGCTGCCAATATATTCCATAGACTGTCCATAGAATGTACAGCTTTGCTGTAGGACACTGTTCTGCACACTCAGGAGCTGGGAGTCCGCTGTTGTTGTCAGCCTGTCAGTAGTTTGTTAGGGTATCAGCTAGTAAAAAAAAAAGGGGGGACAAAATCTCTGAATTTACACGTTTTCCATCCCCGGCTGACATCTCCCAATTGTTTGTCGGTAATCCCCTGATGTGCTGTGATGGCCATTGACTCGGCTCATCCAGGCAGAAGCGCCTCGTACATTTAGAGAACGCCGTTCCTCCGAGGGCTCCGCCGTCACACATCCATTATTATAAATCTGTACGGCCGAGCGTTCCGATCAGCCGGCCCCTCGCTCCGGGCATACGGCGGGCACTCGGGAATTCTATAGCCGTGTCCTGGATACCGAGCTGCCATAGAAAAGAGGATTCCACGGGAAAAAAGAGGCCCGCGGCTTGTCATTCTTTGTACAACAATGGCGGTCGCCATGGTAACCAGCGCTAAAGTGACTGATCAATAAAGATGGTCACATGGGGGCACCGCCGGAATGTGAGGATCAATGGATCATCCCAGAGAAGAGACAGATACATTGTATACTGTATAGTCACTGAGAAGGAGAGTTGTATTTTATTTGTTTGTTTTATGTTCCTTTTATATTATTATTATTATTATTATTATTATTATTAGTCTTCAAAAAGTTTCCACACTTTATATTTTCACTTTATATTATACTGTCTGGTGTGTTCCTTGGCCTTCATGATGCTGTTTGTTCACTAAGGTTCTCTAACAAACCTCTGAGGGCTTCACAGAACAGCTGTATTTATACTGGGATTAAATGACACACAGGGGGGCTCTATTTACTAATTAGGTGACTTCTGAAGGCAATTGGTTCCACTGGATTTTAGTTAGGGGGTATCAGAGTAAAGGGGGCTGAATACAAATGTCCCCCCCACACTTTTCACATATTTATTTGTATCATTTATAATTTTCCTTCCACTTCACAATTATGTGCCACTTTGTGTTGGTCTATCACATAAAATCCCAATAAAATACATTTACGTTTTTGGTTGTGACATGACAAAATGTGGAAAATTTCAAGGGGTATGAATACTTTTTTCAAGGCGCTGTATAATAATAATAATAGTGTGTGACTGTGGGGGGCGGGGGCATTAGAGTGTAAGCTCCTCTGTATAGAGACTGATGTGACTGTGGGGGGAGGGGCATTAGAGTGTAAGCTCCTCTGGTACAGAGACTGATGTGCCTGTGGGGGGAGGGGGGCATTAGAGTGTAAGCTCCTCTGTACAGAGACTGATGTGACTGTGGGGGGAGGGGGGCATTAGAGTATAAGCTCCTCTGGTACAGACACTGATGTGACTGTGGGGGGGGGGAGGGGACATTAGAGTGTAAGCTCCTCTGGTACAGAGACTGGTGTGACTGTGGGGGGAGGGGGCATTAGAGTGTAAGCTCCTCTGTACAGAGACTGGTGTGACTGTGGGGGGAGGGGGGACATTAGAGTGTAAGCTCCTCTGGTACAGAGACTGATGTGACTGTGGGGGGAGGGGACATTAGAGTGTAAGCTCCTCTGGTACAGAGACTGATGTGACTGTGGAGGGGGGGGGGGGGGCATTAGAGTGTAAGCTCCTCTGGTACAGAGACTGATGTGACTGTGGGGGAGGGGACATTAGAGTGTAAGCTCCTCTGGTACAGAGACTGATGTGACTGTGGGGGAGGGGGCATTAGAGTGTAAGCTCCTCTGTACAGAGACTGATGTGACTGTGGGGGGAGGGGGGACATTAGAGTGTAAGCTCCTCTGGTACAGAGACTGATGTGACTGTGGGGGGAGGGGACATTAGAGTGTAAGCTCCTCTGGTACAGAGACTGATGTGACTGTGGAGGGGGGGGGGGCATTAGAGTGTAAGCTCCTCTGTACAGAGACTGATGTGACTGTGGGGGGAGGGGGGACATTAGAGTGTAAGCTCCTCCGGTACAGAGACTGATGTGACTGTGGGGGGAGGGGGCATTAGAGTGTAGGCTCCTCTGTATAGAGACTGATGTGACTGTGGGGGGGAGGGGGCATTAGAGTGTAAGCTCCTCTGTATAGAGACTGATGTGACTGTGGGGGGGAGGGGACATTAGAGTATAAGCTCCTCTGGTACAGACACTGATGTGACTGTGGGGGGGGGGGGGACATTAGAGTGTAAGCTCCTTTGGTACAGAGACTGATGTGACTGTGGGGGAGGGGACATTAGAGTGTAAGCTCCTCTGTACAGAGACTGGTGTGACTGTGGGGGGACATTAGAGTGTAAGCTCCTCTGTACAGAGACTGGTGTGACTGTGGAGGGGGGGACATTAGAGTGTAAGCTCCTCTGGTACAGAGACTGATGTGACTGTGGGGGAGGGGACATTAGAGTGTAAGCTCCTCTGGTACAGAGACTGATGTGACTGTGGGGGAGGGGACATTAGAGTGTAAGCTCCTCTGGTACAGAGACTGGTGTGACTGTGGGGGGAGGGGGCATTAGAGTGTAAGCTCCTCTGTACAGAGACTGATGTGACTGTGGGGGGAGGGGGGGACATTAGAGTGTAAGCTCCTCTGGTACAGAGACTGATGTGACTGTGGGGGAGAGGACATTAGAGTGTAAGCTCCTCTGGTACAGAGACTGATGTGACTGTGGAGGGGGGGGGGGGCATTAGAGTGTAAGCTCCTCTGTACAGAGACTGATGTGACTGTGGGGGGAGGGGGGACATTAGAGTGTAAGCTCCTCTGTATAGAGACTGATGTGACTGTGGGGGGGAGGGGACATTAGAGTGTAAGCTCCTCTGGTACAGAGACTGATGTGACTGTGGGGGAGGGGACATTAGAGTGTAAGCTCCTCTGGTACAGAGACTGATGTGACTGTGGGGGAGGGGACATTAGAGTGTAAGCTCCTCTGTACAGAGACTGGTGTGACTGTGGGGGGACATTAGAGTGTAAGCTCCTCTGGTACAGAGACTGGTGTGACTGTGGGGGGAGGGGGCATTAGAGTGTAAGCTCCTCTGTACAGAGACTGATGTGACTGTGGGGGGAGGGGACATTAGAGTGTAAGCTCCTCTGGTACAGAGACTGATGTGACTGTGGGGGGAGGGGACATTAGAGTGTAAGCTCCTCTGGTACAGAGACTGGTGTGACTGTGGGGGGAGGGGGCATTAGAGTGTAATCTCCTCTGTACAGAGACTGATGTGACTGTGGGGGGAGGGGACATTAGAGTGTAAGCTCCTCTGGTACAGAGACTGATGTTACTGTGGGGGGGAGGGGACATTAGACTGTAAGCTCCTCTGTACAGAGACTGATGTTACTGTGGGGGGGAGGGGACATTAGAGTGTAAGCTCCTCTGGTACAGAGACTGATGTGCCTGTGGGGGGAGGGGGGCATTAGAGTGTAAGCTCCTCTGGTACAGACACTGATGTGACTGTGGGGGGGGGGGGGGGGGGGAAGGGGACATTAGAGTGTAAGCTCCTCTGGTACAGAGACTGATGTGACTGTGGGGGAGGGGACATTAGAGTGTAAGCTCCTCTGGTACAGAGACTGATGTGACTGTGGGGGAGGGGACATTAGAGTGTAAGCTCCTCTGTACAGAGACTGGTGTGACTGTGGGGGGACATTAGAGTGTAAGCTCCTCTGGTACAGAGACTGGTGTGACTGTGGGGGGAGGGGGCATTAGAGTGTAAGCTCCTCTGTACAGAGACTGATGTGACTGTGGGGGGAGGGGGGACATTAGAGTGTAAGCTCCTCTGGTACAGAGACTGATGTGACTGTGGGGGGAGGGGACATTAGAGTGTAAGCTCCTCTGGTACAGAGACTGATGTGACTGTGGGGGGAGGGGACATTAGAGTGTAAGCTCCTCTGGTACAGAGACTGATGTGACTGTGGGGGGACATTAGAGTGTAAGCTCCTCTGTACAGAGACTGGTGTGACTGTGGGGGGGGAGGGGACATTAGAGTGTAAGCTCCTCTGGTACAGAGACTGATGTGACTGTGGGGGGAGGGGACATTAGAGTGTAAGCTCCTCCGGTACAGAGACTGATGTGACTGTGGGGGGAGGGGGCATTAGAGTGTAAGCTCCTCTGTATAGAGACTGATGTGACTGTGGGGGGGAGGGGACATTAGAGTATAAGCTCCTCTGGTACAGAGACTGGTGTGACTGTGGGGGGAGGGGGCATTAGAGTGTAAGCTCCTCTGTACAGAGACTGATGTGACTGTGGGGGGAGGGGACATTAGAGTGTAAGCTCCTCTGGTACAGAGACTGATGTTACTGTGGGGGGGAGGGGACATTAGACTGTAAGCTCCTCTGTACAGAGACTGATGTTACTGTGGGGGGGAGGGGACATTAGAGTGTAAGCTCCTCTGGTACAGAGACTGATGTTACTGTGGGGGGGAGGGGACATTAGAGTGTAAGCTCCTCTGGTACAGAGACTGATGTGCCTGTGGGGGGAGGGGGGCATTAGAGTGTAAGCTCCTCTGGTACAGACACTGATGTGACTGTGGGGGGGGGGGGGGGAGGGGACATTAGAGTGTAAGCTCCTCTGGTACAGAGACTGATGTGACGGTGGGGGAGGGGACATTAGAGTGTAAGCTCCTCTGGTACAGAGACTGATGTGACTGTGGGGGGAGGGGCATTAGAGTGTAAGCTCCTCTGGTACAGAGACTGATGTGACTGTGGGGGAGGGGACATTAGAGTGTAAGCTCCTCTGTACAGAGACTGGTGTGACTGTGGGGGGACATTAGAGTGTAAGCTCCTCTGGTACAGAGACTGGTGTGACTGTGGGGGGAGGGGGCATTAGAGTGTAAGCTCCTCTGTACAGAGACTGATGTGACTGTGGGGGGAGGGGACATTAGAGTGTAAGCTCCTCTGGTACAGAGACTGATGTGACTGTGGGGGGAGGGGACATTAGAGTGTAAGCTCCTCTGGTACAGAGACTGATGTGACTGTGGGGGGAGGGGACATTAGAGTGTAAGCTCCTCTGGTACAGAGACTGATGTGACTGTGGAGGGGGGGGGGGGGGGACATTAGAGTGTAAGCTCCTCCGGTACAGAGACTGATGTGACTGTGGGGGGGGGGGGAGATATTAGAGTGTAAGCTCCTCTGGTACAGAGACTGATGTGACTGTGGGGGGAGGGGACATTAGAGTGTAAGCTCCTCTGGTACAGAGACTGATGTGACTGTGGGGGAGGGGACATTAGAGTGTAAGCTCCTCTGTACAGAGACTGGTGTGACTGTGGGGGGATATTAGAGTGTAAGCTCCTCTGGTACAGAGACTGGTGTGACTGTGGGGGGAGGGGGCATTAGAGTGTAAGCTCCTCTGTACAGAGACTGATGTGACTGTGGGGGGAGGGGAGTGTAAGCTCCTCTGGTACAGAGACTGATGTTACTGTGGGGGGGAGGGGACATTAGACTGTAAGCTCCTCTGTACAGAGACTGATGTTACTGTGGGGGGGAGGGGACATTAGAGTGTAAGCTCCTCTGGTACAGAGACTGATGTGCCTGTGGGGGGAGGGGGGCATTAGAGTGTAAGCTCCTCTGGTACAGACACTGATGTGACTGTGGGGGGGGGAGGGGACATTAGAGTGTAAGCTCCTCTGGTACAGAGACTGATGTGACTGTGGGGGAGGGGACATTAGAGTGTAAGCTCCTCTGGTACAGAGACTGATGTGACTGTGGGGGGAGGGGCATTAGAGTGTAAGCTCCTCTGGTACAGAGACTGATGTGACTGTGGGGGAGGGGACATTAGAGTGTAAGCTCCTCTGTACAGAGACTGGTGTGACTGTGGGGGGACATTAGAGTGTAAGCTCCTCTGGTACAGAGACTGGTGTGACTGTGGGGGGAGGGGGCATTAGAGTGTAAGCTCCTCTGTACAGAGACTGATGTGACTGTGGGGGGAGGGGGGACATTAAAGTGTAAGCTCCTCTGGTACAGAGACTGATGTGACTGTGGGGGGAGGGGACATTAGAGTGTAAGCTCCTCTGGTACAGAGACTGATGTGACTGTGGGGGGAGGGGACATTAGAGTGTAAGCTCCTCTGGTACAGAGACTGATGTGACTGTGGGGGGACATTAGAGTGTAAGCTCCTCTGTACAGAGACTGGTGTGACTGTGGGGGGGAGGGGACATTAGAGTGTAAGCTCCTCTGGTACAGAGACTGATGTGACTGTGGGGGAGGGGACATTAGAGTGTAAGCTCCTCCGGTACAGAGACTGATGTGACTGTGGGGGGAGGGGGCATTAGAGTGTAAGCTCCTCTGTATAGAGACTGATGTGACTGTGGGGGGGAGGGGACATTAGAGTATAAGCTCCTCTGGTACAGAGACTGGTGTGACTGTGGGGGGAGGGGGCATTAGAGTGTAAGCTCCTCTGTACAGAGACTGATGTGACTGTGGGGGGAGGGGACATTAGAGTGTAAGCTCCTCTGGTACAGAGACTGATGTTACTGTGGGGGGGAGGGGACATTAGACTGTAAGCTCCTCTGTACAGAGACTGATGTTACTGTGGGGGGGAGGGGACATTAGAGTGTAAGCTCCTCTGGTACAGAGACTGATGTTACTGTGGGGGGGAGGGGACATTAGAGTGTAAGCTCCTCTGGTACAGAGACTGATGTGCCTGTGGGGGGGAGGGGGGCATTAGAGTGTAAGCTCCTCTGGTACAGACACTGATGTGACTGTGGGGGGGGGGGGAGGGGACATTAGAGTGTAAGCTCCTCTGGTACAGAGACTGATGTGACTGTGGGGGGAGGGGACATTAGAGTGTAAGCTCCTCTGGTACTGAGACTGATGTGACTGTGGGGGGAGGGGCATTAGAGTGTAAGCTCCTCTGGTACAGAGACTGATGTGACTGTGGGGGAGGGGACATTAGAGTGTAAGCTCCTCTGTACAGAGACTGGTGTGACTGTGGGGGGACATTAGAGTGTAAGCTCCTCTGGTACAGAGACTGGTGTGACTGTGGGGGGAGGGGGCATTAGAGTGTAAGCTCCTCTGTACAGAGACTGATGTGACTGTGGGGGGAGGGGACATTAGAGTGTAAGCTCCTCTGGTACAGAGACTGATGTGACTGTGGGGGGAGGGGACATTAGAGTGTAAGCTCCTCTGGTACAGAGACTGATGTGACTGTGGGGGGGAGGGGACATTAGAGTGTAAGCTCCTCTGGTACAGAGACTGATGTGACTGTGGAGGGGGGGGGGGGGACATTAGAGTGTAAGCTCCTCCGGTACAGAGACTGATGTGACTGTGGGGGGGGGGGGGAGATATTAGAGTGTAAGCTCCTCTGGTACAGAGACTGATGTGACTGTGGGGGGAGGGGACATTAGAGTGTAAGCTCCTCTGGTACAGAGACTGATGTGACTGTGGGGAGGGGCATTAGAGTGTAAGCTCCTCTGGTACAGAGACTGGTGTGACTGTGGAGGGGGGGAGGGGGCATTAGAGTGTAAGCTCCTCTGGTACAGAGACTGATGTGACTGTGGGGGGAGGGGGGGCATTAGAGTGTAAGCTCCTCTGGTACAGAGACTGAAGTGACTGTGGGGGGGAGGGGACATTAGAGTGTAAGCTCCTCTGGTACAGAGACTGATGTGACTGTGGGGAGGGGCATTAGAGTGTAAGCTCCTCTGGTACAGAGACTGATGTGACTGTTGGGGGGGGGGGCATTAGAGTGTAAGCTCCTCTGGTACAGAGACTGATGTGACTGTGGGGGGAGGGGACATTAGAGTGTAAGCTCCTCTGTACAGAGACTGATGTGACTGTGGGGGGGGGGACATTAGAGTGTAAGCTCCTCTGGTACAGAGACTAATGTGACTGTGGGGGGGGGGAGGGGCATTAGAGTGTAAGCTCCTCTGTACAGAGACTGATGTGACTGTGGGGGAGGGGACATTAGAGTGTAAGCTCCTCTGTACAGAGACTGATGTGATTGTGGGGGGAGGGGGGGCATTAGAGTGTAAGCTACTCTGGTACAGAGACTGATGTGACTGTGGGGGAGGGGACATTAGAGTGTAAGCTCCTCTGTACAGAGACTGATGTGCCTGTGGGGGAGGGGACATTGGAGTGTAAGCTCCTCTGTACAGAGACTGATGTGACTGTGGGGGGAGGGGCATTAGAGTGTAAGCTCCTCTGTACAGAGACTGATGTGACTGTGGGGGAGGGGACATTAGAGTGTAAGCTCCTCTGTACAGAGACTGATGTGACTGTGGGGGGAGGGGGGGCATTAGAGTGTAAGCTACTCTGGTACAGAGACTGATGTGACTGTGGGGGAGGGGACATTAGAGTGTAAGCTCCTCTGTACAGAGACTGATGTGCCTGTGGGGGAGGGGACATTGGAGTGTAAGCTCCTCTGTACAGAGACTGATGTGACTGTGGGGGAGGGGACATTAGAGTGTAAGCTCCTCTGTACAGAGACTGATGTGACTGTGGGGGGAGGGGGGGGCATTAGAGTGTAAGCTCCTCTGGTACAGAGACTGATGTGACTGTGGGGGAGGGGACATTAGAGTGTAAGCTCCTCTGTACAGAGACTGATGTGACTGTGGGGGGAGGGGGGCATTAGAGTGTAAGCTCCTCTGTACAGAGACTGATGTGACTGTGGGGGGAGGGGGACATTAGAGTGTAAGCTCCTCTGGTACAGAGACTGATGTGACTGTGGGGGGGAGGGGCATTAGAGTGTAAGCTCCTCTGGTACAGAGACTGATGTGACTGTGGGGGGAGGGGGGCATTAGAGTGTAAGCTACTCTGGTACAGAGACTGATGTGACTGTGGGGGAGGGGACATTAGAGTGTAAGCTACTCTGGTACAGAGACTGATGTGACTGTGGGGGAGGGGACATTAGAGTGTAAGCTCCTCTGTACAGAGACTGATGTGACTGTGGGGGGAGGGGACATTAGAGTGTAAGCTCCTCTGGTACAGAGACTGATGTGACTGTGGGGGGAGGGGACATTAGAGTGTAAGCTCCTCTGGTACAGAGACTGGTGTGACTGTGGGGGGAGGGGCATTAGAGTGTAAGCTCCTCTGGTACAGAGACTGATGTGACTGTGGGGGAGGGGACATTAGAGTGTAAGCTACTCTGGTACAGAGACTGATGTGACTGTGGGGGAGGGGACATTAGAGTGTAAGCTCCTCTGGTACAGAGACTGATGTGACTGTAGGAGGAGGGGGGCATTAGAGTGTAAGCTCCTCTGTACAGAGACTGATGTGACTGTGGGGGGGGGGGGGAGGGGCATTAGAGTGTAAGCTCCTCTGGTACAGAGACTGATGTGATGGGTTTCCATTTTTCATGACAGGTCTGCTTTAATCCGATGTTAGTGCCACAGATATCTAAAAATACTATCAGAACCGCTTTATTTCTACAACATGAGCATCTGAATGGAGACACTTAATACAAGTCTGGTGTAATCCGAGGATTACCGGATCCCTATCATTGTAAGTCTGGGGGCAATAATCCCTTTATATCAGTGTAATCCTCCTATCTACTACATACACAGGATCTCGTCTACCATACATGACATCGGGGCTCCCGGATATCCCAGCACTGATGTGTAATTATTAACGTTTTCACATCAGATTCACACAACCTTCATACATGTTCTGATTGGATTCAGTTGGAAATGTGTGAGAATTGAGAATCTTGTGTGAAAATGATATGACTAGACCCTAACCACCGCGGGACACTTGTGGGTACATCCAGCAGAAAGGGAAGGCAAGGGGTAGGAGCCCTAAACAGAGGAGTCACAAGGCTCTATGTAGCAAAAAAAGAAGAAAAAAATGTTTAAAACAAGCCCTCACTTATCTCTGTAGCTATAAGCATTGTGGAGAAATTTCATTTTTCATTTCATTTTCAAAGCTCACCCTGTGACTCCAGTAAAGGTGATTAGGTGGATCTGTAGCTGCCCAGATCACCTTTACTATATAGCCAGGTGCCTGCTGGGAAATACGCTCATAGCGGCTCTGACCGTGCTTTTACCCTTCCAAGACCATCATGTTTGGGGAATATTATTAGTAAGGAAAGTATTAAATGCACAGCAGTGGGGGGTCAACTTTAATAATACGAGGGTCTCAATTGTACCCCTGACATCACCAAAGGGCCACATATAATATTCAGTGAATTTCATTGCCTTCAGGAAGCTGTCAGAGACTGCAGACATAATACAGGAGATGATCAGAGACTGCAGACATAATACAGGAGATGATCAGAGACTGCAGACATAGTACAGGAGATGATCAGAGACTGCAGACATAATACAGGAGATGATCAGAGACTGCAGACATAGTACAGGAGATGATCAGAGACTGCAGACATAGTACAGGAGATGATCAGAGACTGCAGACATAGTACAGGAGATGGTCAGAGACTGCAGACACAGTACAGGAGATGATCAGAGACTGCAGACACAGTACAGGAGATGGTCAGAGACTGCAGACACAGTACAGGAGATGATCAGAGACTGCAGACATAATACAGGAGATGATCAGAGACTGCAGACACAGTACAGGAGATGGTCAGAGACTGCAGACATAGTACAGGAGATGGTCAGAGACTGCAGACATAGTACAGGAGATGGTCAGAGACTGCAGACATAGTACAGGAGATGGTCAGAGACTGCAGACATAGTACAGGAGATGATCAGAGACTGCAGACATAATACAGGAGATGGTCAGAGACTGCAGACATACTACAGGAGATGATCAGAGACTGCAGACATAGTACAGGAGATGATCAGAGACTGCAGACATAATACAGGAGATGATCAGAGACTGCAGACATAGTACAGGAGATGGTCAGAGACTGCAGACATACTACAGGAGATGATCAGAGACTGCAGACATAGTACAGGAGATGGTCAGAGACTGCAGACATAGTACAGGAGATGATCAGAGACTGCAGACATAGTACAGGAGATGGTCAGAGACTGCAGACATAGTACAGGAGATGATCAGAGACTGCAGACATAATACAGGAGATGATCAGAGACTGCAGACATTACAAGACAATAAGTGAAGAAAGCCCACTTCCCTGGTGCCATAGATATATATACACACACAGTATCTCACAAAAGTAAGTACACCCCTCAGGTTTTTGTAAATATTTTCTTCTATCTTTTCATGTGACAACACTGAAGAAATGACACTTGTCTACAATGTAAAGTAGTGAGTGTACAGCTTGTATAACAGTGTAAATTTGTTGTCCCCTCAAAATAACTCAACACACAGCCATTAATGTCTAAACCGCTGGCAACAAAGGTGAGTACACCGCTAAGTGAAAATGTCCAAATTGGGCCCAAAGTGTCAATATTTTGTGAGGCCACCATTATTTTCCAGCACTGCCTTAACCCTCTTGGGCATGGAGGTCACCAGAGCTTCACAGGTTGTCACTGGAGTCCTCTTCCCCTCCCCCATGATGACATCACAGAGCTGGTGGATGTTAGAGACCTTGCGCTCCTCCACCTTCCCTTTGGGGATGTCCCACAGATGATCAATAGGGTTTAGGTCTGGAGACATGCTTGGCCAGTCCATCACCTTTACCCTCAGCTTCTTTAGCAAGGCAGTGGTCGTCTTGGAGGTGTGTTTGGTGTTGTTATCATGTTGGAATACTGCCCTGCGGTCCAGTCTCTGAAGGGAGGGGATCATGCTCTGCTTCAGTATGTCACAGTACATGTTGGCATTCATGGTTCCCTCAATGATCTGTAGCCCCCCAGTGCCGGCAGCACTCATGCAGCCCCAGACCATGACACTCCCACCACCATGCTTGACTGTAGACAAGACACACTTGTCTTTGTCCTCCTCACCTGGTTGCCGCCACACACGCTTGTCACCATCTGAACCAAATACGTTTATCTTGGTCTCATCAGACCACAGGACATGGTTCCAGTAATCCATGTCCTTAGTCTGCTTGTCTTCAGCAAACTGTTTGTGGACTTTCTTGTGCATCATCTTTAGAAGAGGCTTCCTTCTGGGATGACAGCCATTCAGACCAATTTGATGCAGTGTGCGGCGTATGGTCTGATCACTGACAGGCTGACCCCCCACCCCTTCATCCTCTGCAGCAATGCTGGCAGCACTCATACGTCTATTTCCCAAAGACAACCTCTGGATATGACGCTGAGCATGTGACCTCAACTTCTTTGGTGGACCATGGCGAGGCCTGTTCTGAGTGGAACCTGTCCTGTTAAACCGCTGTATGGTCTTGGCCACCGTGCTGCAGCTCAGTTTCAGGGTCTTGGCAATCTTCTTATAGCCTAGGCCATCTTTATGTAGAGCAACAATTCTTTTTTTCAGATCCTCAGAGAGTTCTTTGCCATGAGGTGCCATGTTGAACTTCCAGTGACCAGTATGAGATAGTGAGAGCGATAACACCAAATTTAACCCACCTGCTCCCCATTCACACCTGAGACCTTGTAACACTAACGAGTCACATGACACCGGGGAGGGAAAATGACAAATTGGGTCCAATCTGGACATTTTCACTTCGGGGTGTACTCACTTTTGTTGCCAGCGGTTTAGACATTAATGGCTGTGTGTTGAGTTATTTTGAGGGGACAGCAAATTTACACTGTTATACAAGCTGTACACTCACTACTTTACATTGTAGCAAAGTGTCATTTCTTCAGTGTTGTCACATGAAAAGATAGAAGAAAAGATTTACACAGAGAGAGATGGAGAGATGTTGCTTCTGCTTTCACTGTCCAATCACAGGCTGGGGGGGGTTCAGGATGGATCGGGCTCAGAGGGAATGGGATAAATGATGCTGGTTAAAGAGAATGAGGACATCTAGTGGTCTAAAAAAGTACTGCTTGGGAAATTTCTGTATTGAAGCCGAATAATGCAACAAATCCTTTTTTTTTTTTCTTTAACTTCTATAACATTCTATAATGCAATAAGATTTTATTGGATGTAGTATAGAAGGGTGGGGTTGGACCCTCTGTCAACGTTTTTTTTTTTTGTACCCGTTTATGTTGAGCCTTTGCTGATGCTGATTTTCTTCTCCCCCCCCCCCTCTGATCTCTGTAGTGTCGGATGGAATGTAAAGACGTGTCGGCGGAGGTCCTCTATGACGTCCTGCATGACGTGGAATATCGCAAGAAGTGGGACACGAACGTCATCGAGACCTTCGACATCGGGAAGCTGACCGTCAACGCCGACATCGGATACTACGCATGTAAGTGTTGTACAGCCCGACACCCTCCTGATATCTGGTGCCTCCCCTCCCCCCCCCCCCATCACATGCTAATGAAATGTTCAAATAAAACCTTCCCGTCTTTATTTTACACCCGGTGATGTCATCACTGGATCTCTGTGCTTCTCTATGCAATGCGGGCAGATCATGGCTGGTGGGTGGAGCCTGCAGGGGGGGAGGGGCTGTACATAACTTCCTGATAACATCACTGCCCCCCCCCCCCCGTCTCAGTTCTCCCTCCCCAAGGTATGTACCTGTATGTCCTCGGGATGATAGGTGCACCTACAGGCATCATCCCGGTATCCTTCTTTTCAGCTGGCGATTCTCTTTCAGGCAGAAGTCATACAATTGGCTAGTTATACACTCGATCACTACTGCGGGTGGGCGAAAGGGGGTAATACCCCCCCTGCCGCCGCCGGCCTTTCCCGGGCTCTCCGGTCCCATCCCAGGGCTGCCCTGTACAGAGAGGGAGGAACTGACGTCGTTCTTCAGCCCCAGAAGGATTTACCCCCTCACTTAATGACCAGGCCATTTTTTGCGTCGCTTTAACTGACAATTGCGCGGTCGTGCGACGTTACACCCAAACAAAATTGACGTCCTTTTCTTCCCACAAATAGAACTTTCTTTTGGCGGTATTTGATCACCTCGGCGGTTTTTATTTTTTACACTAGAAACAAACATAAAAACCCGACAATTTTGAAAAAAAAAAAAAAAAAATATTTACTTTTTGCTATAATAATATCCAAATAAAATATAAAAAGAAGAATTTATTCATCAGTTTAGGCCAATGTGTATTCTTCTACATATTTTTGGTAAAATAAATAAATAAAAAAAATAAAATAAAAATAAAATTGGTAAAATAAAAAAAATTAAAAATCCCAATAAGCGAATATTGATTGGTTTGTGCAAAAGTTATAACGTCTACAAACTATGGGATAGATTTAGGAACTTTTTTTTTTTATTGATTATACTGGTAATGGCGGCGATCTGCGGTTTTTAGCGGGACTGTGACATTGCGGCGGACAAATCTGACCCCAAGTGACACTTTTTGGGGACCAGTGACACCAATACAGTGATCAGTGCTAAAAAAAAATGCACCGTCACTGTACAAATGACACTGGCAGGGAAGAGGTTGACACTAGGGGGCGATCAAGGGGTTAAGCGTGTTCCCTGGATGTGTTCTAACTGTGTGTGGGGGGGGGGGGGGATGGGCTCACTGAGACAACACAGAGATCGCTGTTCCTGATGTGCACTGGCAAAAAATTTGTTTGTTTTCGTTATGATCGAATTCGTAAATTAGTAAATTTGAAAATTAGTAAATTTGAAAACTAGAAAATTCAAAAATTCGAAAATTCAAAAATTCGTAAATTAGAAAGTTGGAAAATTCGAAAATTAGAAAATTAGAAAATTAGAAAATTCGAAAATTCGAAAATTAGAAATTCGAAAATTAGAAAATTAGAAAATTAGAAAATTAGAAAATTCGTAAATTAGAAAATTCGAAAGTTAGAAAATTAGAAAATTTGAAAATTAGAAAATTAGAAAATTAGAAAATTCGTAAATTAGAAAATTAGAAAATCCGAAAATAAAAAAGAATTCTGAAAATTAGAAAATGAGAAAATTAGAAAATCTGATAATAAGAAAGAAATTCTGAAAATTAGAAAGAACGAAAATCCAAAAATTTGAAATAAAAACGAACTAATAATAACTAAATATTTAATTCTAGGTCTTGTAATTTCCTAAAAAATTTGGCTGTCAGTCAACGTAACAAATACGAATTTATTCGAATTTACGAATTATCCAAAAAAAAAAGAATACTGCATCTAAACGAATGGAATTAATTAATAATAATAATAATAATGAAAAGTTTTTATTTTTATTATTGCCATTTATTATTATTAATTTGTTACTTTCTATTCATTTTAGACGCGGCGTTTGTTATTTTGGATAATTTGTAACTTCGGATAAATTCGTCTTTGTTACTTTCACTGACGCCAAATTTTGAAAAGGAAATTCCAATACCTATAATAATTTAATAGTCAGTAATAGTTATTATTAGTTAGTTATTATTTCAGATTTTCGGGTTTTTGAATTTTCGGATTTTTGTTCTTATTTTAGAATTTTCAGATTTTCAAATTCCCGGATTTCCGAAATTTGGGATTTTCAGATTTTAGAATTTCCAAACATTCGAATTAAAATAATTTCCGAATATTCGAATTTACGATTTCCTCTCACTTCCTGTTTGGCTATGGGGACAGGAAGTGAATGGAGATCTCCCCAATGGGGACACAGATAGCAAAAAAGAAAATCTGCCCGGGGTTATAACCCTCCGTTTTGCCCATCGATCGGTGGACATGAATTGTGAAATCTAGGAAACCTTTTCCATGAGAGTCTCCTGTCTCCTCTCTACAGGGAAATGTCCGAAGCCGCTGAAGAACCGTGATGTCATCACTCTGCGCTCCTGGCTGCCAATGGGGAAGGATTACATCATCATGAATTATTCTGTAAAACACGCGGTAAGTACGCACTGAAAAATCCCTCCCCCCTCTATAATTAGGATGAGGAAAGGGGGTGGTGTTCTGTTACAATTTTGGATGAAATGATTGTTAAGGTTTGGTAGATCTGACGGAGATTGTACAATCAGATTGCACAGTGTATGGCAAAATATCCGAATTTTCAAAAAATCTAAATTGGGAAATTCGGAAATAATTCAAAAACTCGAAAAAACGAAATTTTCATATTTTCTGAATATTTGAATTTCTGGAAAAAAAAACAAATAAAACGCAAACGAACACATTTTTCGGCAGTGCACATGTCTAGCCACTTCCGGACCGCCCACTTTATATATACGTAATTTTTTTAAAGATGGATATCTCGGTAACGGCAGCAGCTGCTGCCACAACCGAGGTATCCATCTTTTCAGCGGGCGGTTCCGTACACGATAATGGTGGTCTCTGCGGCGGGTTCGCCGCGAGATCACCGTTATCGGTGGCGGGAGAGGTGCCACCCCCCCTGCCGCCGCTCTCCCGCACCCTCCGCCGCTTACCGGAGCCGTCGGTAGCGGCGGAGGCGATCGGGTCCTGTCACTTCCTCGGTATGGAGACGAGTGAGGCCAAGATGGCGCCCACCCGTCTCCATACCATGTGACGGCCGGAGCGACGTCATTACATCAGCTCCGCCCACTTCTCTTAAAGGCACAATTTTTTTTGTGTCATTTTTTTAAACGACTTTTTTTTTTTTGCATTTTAGTCTAAATATGAGATCTGAGGACTTTTTGACCCCCAGATCTCATATTTAAGAGGACCTGTCATGCTTTTTTCTATTACAAGGGATATTTACATTCCTTGTAATAGGAATAAAAGTGATCCAAATTTTTTTTTTTTTTTAAAAACAGTGAAAAAATAAATAAAATAAAGTAAAATAAATAATAATAATAAAAAAAATTTTTTTTTTAAAGCGCCCTGTCCCGACGAGCTCGCGCGCAGAATCGAACGCATACGTGAGTAGCGCCCGCATATTAAAACGGTGGTCAAACCACACATGTGAGGTATCGCCGCGACCGGTAGAGCGAGAGCAATAATTCTAGCCCTAGACCTCCTCTGTAACGCAAAACATGCAACCTGTAGAATTTTTTAAACGTCGCCTATGGAGATTTTTAAGGGTAAAAGTTTGACGCCATTCCACGAGCGGGCGCAATTTTGAAGCGTGACATGATGGGTATCAATTTACTTGGCGTAACATTATATTTCACAATATAAAAAAAATATGGGCTAACTTTACTGTTGTCTTATTTTTTTAATCAAAAAAAGTGAATTTTTTCCAAAAAAAGTGCGCTTAGAAGAGCGCTGCGCAATTACGGTGCAAAAAAAAGTATTGCAATGACCGCCATTTTATTCTCTAGGGTGTTAGAAAAAAAACAATATATAATGTTTGGGGGTTCTAAGTAATTTTCGAGCAAAAAAAACCCTGTTTTAAACTTGTAAACACCTAAAATCCAAAATGAGGCTGGTCCTTAAAGTGGTGTTTCACCAAAAAAAAAAAAAATTAGATGTCAGCAGCTGCAAATACTGCAGCTGCTGACTTTTAAAATAAGGACACTTACCTGTCCCGGGGTCCAGCGATGTCGGCACCCGAGACCGAGCCGTCCCTCGATCCTCGGGTGCTGCCGCCGCCATTCACACTGAGGGAATCAGGAAGCGAAGCGTTGCCGCTTCACTGCCCGGTTCCCTACTGCGCATGCGCGAGTCGCGCTGCGCGTCTTCACTGGTCCCCGTTGTGTTGTGGGAACTGTGTATTTCCCACAACACAACGGGGGTGGGCGGGGAGTCTGCGGCTAGCTGCGGCTAGCTGTACCCGGAAGTGGGTGCAGATACCTGTATTATACAGGTATCTGCACCCCCCTCCCCCCTGAAAGGTGCCAATTGTGACACCGGAGGGGGGGAGGAATCCGATGAGCGGAAGTTCCACTTTAGGGTGGAACTCCGCTTTAAAGTGGCTAGACAAAAGAGAGCAGAGACAGGACCTCATCAGTATTCTGCTGCTCCTTATCCATCCAATTACAGCCTGGGGAAGGGAGAGGCGGCACTGGGAGCCTATCAGGTGTTCTGCATGCACATGTGCTGATAAGGAACAACGATGGCAGAAGGAGAGAGTAGACATGATCACCATCAGTATTCTGCTGTTCCTTCACTGTCCAATCACAGACTGGGAGCCAATCAGGTGTGCTGCATGAGCTGACAAAGGACAATGGTGTCCAATCACAGCCTGGGGGAAAGGAGGGGCAGCACTGGGAGCCTCTCAGGTTTGCTGGATGCACATGTGCTGACAAGGAACTAGACATGTGCAGAGCGAAAACGTTTGTATTGATTTGTTATTTACATAAATTAATTTTCGGAGTTTGTTTCGTTTATTCGTTTTCCAATTGATTCAAATGTTTCAAATTCGGATCGATTCGAAAAGTTTTCGAATCCATTTTGAATAGTTTTCCAATTTCCAAAAAAAATAAAGGAATAGAATACAAATATATATATATATATATATATATATATATAGATAGATAGATAGATAGATAGATAGATAGATAGATAGATAGATAGATAGATAGATAGATAGATAGAGATATATATATCTATAGATATATTTATTTATTTATTTATTTATTTATTTCTATATTTTCCTTTATTTTCTATTCTATTTTTTTCTCTTTGGAAATTTGAAATCTATTCGAAAACTATTCAAATTTCGTCTGAATTTGTTTTTCTTTTGTTATTTCGGATTCTTTTAAATTCGGTACTATTTTAATTCGGAAATTCAATTTCCAAAGAGGATAAAATAGAATAGAAAATAAAGGAATAGAATAAATATATATATATATATATATATATATATATATATATATATATATATATATATATATTTATATATTTTTCTATTCTATTCCTTTATTTTCGATTCTATTTTATCCTCTTTGGAATTTGGAAAACTATTCGAATTTCGTACGAATTTGTTTTTTTTGTTATTCCGGATTCATTTAAATTCGGTACTATTTTAATTCGGAAATTCAATTTCCAAAGAGAATAAAATAGAATAGAAAACAAAGGAATAGAATAAAAAAATATATTTTTTTCTATACTTTTCCTTTATTTTCTATTCTATTTTTTTCTCTTTGGAAATTGGAAAACTTCGAATTTCGTCCGAATTTGTTTTTTTTTTTTTTTTCATTATTTCGGATTCATTTAAATTCGATACTATTTTAATTCGGGAAATTCGGATACATCCGAATCTCTGAAAGACGAAAATTCGTCAGAATTTGAATTCGGAACGAAACAAACCGCACGTGTCTACAAGGAACATGGTTTCAGAAGGAGAGAGCAGAGGCATAACCTCATCAGTACACTACTGCTCCTCATCTGTCCAATCACAAAGTGGGGGCAGCAACAACTGGAGCCTGTTGGGGGCGGGGGGGTGCTTATATATATATATATATAATGCACATGTGCTAATAAGGAACAATGGTGACAGAAGTAGGGAGAGTAGAGACACAACCTCCTCAGTATTCTGCTGCTCCTTCACTGTCCAATCACAGACTTGGAGGGGATGGAGGAACAATGGGAGGTGTGCTACATGGACATGTGGTGACAAGTATAATGGTGACAGGAAGAGAGAGAAGAGGCATAACTTCATCAGTATTCTGCTGCTCCTTTTCTGGCCAATCACAGACTGAGACCAGGTTGGCATTACCTCCTGCAAACCCTTTAGGAGGCAAACAGTTGCCGTATACTGTATGTATTCCAGCTGTATACTGTCATTGGCTTTAACAGCAGCAAGCAGTGACAGGTCAAAGATTTCTACTCTGACAGGTTCTGTTGGTCCCCCCTCATCATTGGGAGATGGCGTGTCCCTGGCGTGTCACCTGACGTGTCCCTGGCGTGTCACCTGACGTGTCCCTGGCGTGTCACCTGACGTGTCCCTGGCGTGTCACCTGACGTGTCCCTGATATGTTACCTGATGTGTCACCTGACGTGTCCTTGATATGTTACCTGACGTGTCACCTGACGTGTCCCTGATATGTTACCTGACGTGTCCCTGGCGTGTCACCTGACGTGTCCCTGATATGTTACCTGATGTGTCACCTGACGTGTCCCTGATATGTTACCTGACGTGTCACCTGACGTGTCCCTGATATGTTACCTGACGTGTCAACTGACGTGTCCCTGGCGTGTCACCTGACGTGTCCCTGATATGTTACCTGACGTGTCAACTGACGTGTCCCTGGCGTGTCACCTGACGTGTCACCTGACGTGTCCCTGATATGTTACCTGACGTGTCACCTGACGTGTCCCTGGCGTGTCACCTGACATGTCACCTGACGTGTCCCTGATATGTTATCTGACGTGTCACCTGACATGTTCCTGGCGTCTCAGTTATCTGCGCCGTGGCTGGTTTGCAGAGTGCTGTCGTCCCCCCCCCCCCCCCCGGCGTCTGTTCGGTGCTCAGTCACGGAACAATCTGTCACTGATCACGTTGTGTCAACAAAAAACGGATCGGCAGCTGTGCGCGGCGGCTTTTTATAGCCCCTTCTGACGCGTTTTTTTTTGCGTCTGATCTGATTAAAACTAGGTCACTTACCACGGCCAGCCGGAGACGAGAGCACAAAGGAGAGCGATACGCACAATCCGCGCCAGGCTGGTGGGACGCTCGGTAATGCTCCCACCGGGGGATGGTATCTGAAGGAGGGAGCCTCTGGCAGCAATAATGAGGATTAAAGTGAACATATAGCAGGAGATGAAGCGTGATTTATTCCATCATTCCAGACCAAGAGCAAGAAAAACATCGAAATATACAATCTGTCTGCAGGGATTGGTCATGTGACCCGGTGTTCCCGGGTCTGTACACCTGCTGTGCCCATTATGAGGGGTTCCCACCATCCCTGTGCTGAGTTCCCGGGTCTGTACACCTGCTGTGCCCATTATGAGGGGTTCCCACCATCCCTGTGCTGAGTTCCCAGGTCTGTACACCTGCTGTGCCCATTATGAGGGGTTCCCACCATCCCTGTGCTGAGTTCCCAGGTCTGTACACCTGCTGTGCCCATTATGAGGGGTTCCCACCATCCCTGTGCTGAGTTCCCAGGTCTGTACACCCGCTGTGCCCATTATGAGAGGTTCCCACCATCCCTGTGCTGAGTTCCCGGGTCTGTACACCCGCTGTGCCCATTATGAGGGGTTCCCATCATCCCTGTGCTGAGTTCCCAGGTCTGTATACCCGCTGTGCCCATTATGAGGGGTTCCCACCATCCCTGTGCTGAGTTCCCAGGTCTGTACACCTGCTGTGCCCATTATGAGGGGTTCCCACCATCCCTGTGCTGAGTTCCCAGGTCTGTACACCTGATGTGCCCATTATGAGGGGTTCCCACCATCCCTGTGCTGAGTTCCCGGGTCTGTACACCTGCTGTGCCCATTATGAGGGGTTCCCACCATCCCTGTGCTGAGTTCCCGGGTCTGTACACCTGCTGTGCCCATTATGAGGGGTTCCCTCCATCACATGACTTTTGGGTGGAGTGGTCCTTTCATGGTGAGAAGAAGGGGTACACGTCTGGTGGAGGACAGATTGAGATCTCACATGTAGAGACGTTCCTCTTCCCCCGGAGATCGGTGGTTGGGAAGTGTTTCTATATTCGGCTCAGAGCCTCTGGAGGAATCCTGACACCATTCCAACATCAAACAACGGCACCTCTGCCAACCCCCCCCCCCCCCCCCCCCCCACTCCCAATCTACATGCCGAAAACATTCCTAATTATAGATGACACAATGGGCCCGATGTGTCACATACGGAGCGTCACACTAAATGTCGCTGTCACATGTCACAATACCGCCTGATCCGTAAATGAAGGATTCTACGCCAACTAGTCCGGAAATGTCATCCTTAGAGTGGCTCCATGAACACGGGGCCCCTTGTACCAGGGGGGAGGGGAGGCATGACAGTTATAATGTATCTAAATAAAGAAGGAAAATGTAACATTTGATCACTTACCCATCATTAGATATGGTATCCTATTGATATCTTCACATGCTGATCCTGTCCTAGGGTGACAACGCTCAGTCACTGTACAGGAGCAGTGTTGTCACCCATTGGCTGGAATACAGAACATCTCATCATCTCCAGAACAAAGAGGAAGGCATGTCCTGTCCTAGGGTGACACCGCTCACTCATTGCATCCTAGACTGCAGAACACTTCCTCCTCTCCTCATTCCCATAGCAAAGAGGGAGGTGTATTGTAAGCCAATGTGCCATCAAATGCAGCCTCACTGTGCCCATCAATTGCAGCCACTGTGCCCATCATATGCAGCCACTGTGCCCATCAATTGCAGCCACTGTGCCCCATCAAATACAGCCACTGTGCCATCAATTGCAGCCACTGTGCCATCAATTGCAGCCACTGTGCCCCATCAAATACAGCCACTGTGCCATCAATTGCAGCCACTGTGCCATCAATTGCAGCCACTGTGCCCCATCAAATACAGCCACTGTGCCATCAATTGCAGCCACTGTGCCATCAATTGCAGCCACTGTGCCTCATCAAATGCAGCCACTGTGCCCATCAAATGCCGCCACTGTGCCCATCAAATGCAGCCACTGTGCCCATCAAATGCAGCCACTGTGCCCATCAAATGCAGCCACTGTGCCCATCAAATGCAGCCACTGTGCCCATCAAATGCAGCCACTGTGCCCCATCAAATGCAGCCACTGTGCCCCATCAAATGCAGCCACTGTGCCCCATCAAATGCAGCCACTGTGCCCCATCAATTGCAGCCACTGTGCCCCTCATATGCAGCCACTGTGCCCATCAATTGCAGCCACTGTGCCCCATCAAATACAGCCACTGTGCCATCAAATGCAGCCACTGTGCCATCAAATGCAGCCACTGTGCCATCAAATGCAGCCACTGTGCCCATCAAATGCAGCCACTGTGCTCATCAAATGCAGCCACTGTGCCATCAAATGCAGCCACTGTGCCCATCAAATGCAGCCACTGTGTCCATCAAACATAACCACTGTGACCCTTGCTCGCCCGCTCGCTGTCTGACCGGCACCCCATCGTGGTGGCGGGTGATAGCGGCAAGCTGTGGGACGGGCAGCGGATCAGGCAGCAGTGAGCTGTGTCTTCCATGCGTCTCTTCTTTCTTCCTGCTAGGCATCCAATAGGAGCGCCTGTCCTTTCAGCCAACCAGGTGACGGGTATTAGACCTGCGCTTCCTGACTGTCGGAGAGGCGGTTCAGTGTTAGAAAAGCGAATATTCATTTTGCTTTTCTAACACATCTGCATGGGCTCCGAGTGCAATGCTTTGCGACCCGAGCCCACCCTTTTTTTTAGCCTATTAGACCCTATGGCTCTAATCGGGTGCTTTAAAAAAACTCCCCCGCCGCTGTAATTCAGGGGTCCGATGTCCTAAATTAGATTAGATGTATGACTGGCATGCTGGGAAATGATCACTGTCCATACACTGATTATACTGACACTAGATTTCAAGCACAAAAAAATAAATAAAAAAAAATAAAAAAAATGTAATTATTTAAAAAAAGTATAGTATAAATTAAGAAAATAAATAAATAAATGCACTCACCCTGAAGATAGTTGTAACCAATAGGCCTCACCTATCTTTGCTGATCTTTTTTTCTCAAAAAGGTGGAAACCCTAGGTTGATCTTCGGTTCTCCCCCCGTCTGTGCTGTGTGGTTCCTCCCATTGACCCCTCTCCTTACTGTTGTGTCCTGTAGTGATGTAGGGTGGGAGGAACTACTAATGCAGCACCTCGGGGGCGGGTTAGGCTTCTCTCGCAGACCTTACTGTCCTCTGAAAACCGACCCTTGGGGATTTTTTTTGGGGGGGGGGGGGGGTTACCAATGAACTACCACACCATGCCTGCATTTACCATGCGGTTGCGGCGCGGTCCCATTGACTTCAATGGCCAAGTTTGACAGGTGATGCCGCCTCTAAGAGTCAACAAAGTTGTTGCATTACCGCGGGTGCGGGTAATGGATAATCCAACAGGGAAGTTGTACAGAAGTCAATCGATAGATCAACAGTTCCATAGTACAATCTCCCTGCCCAATGCGTGGATCCAAAGTCAACCAGTCCCTGCTGAACCGGGCGAATTTCCATCCATGTATGGCCGGCTTAACCGCGCGGTGTTCGATGGTGCAATTTTTTTTACGTCTTTCTTTGCAGAGAGCTCCGGCAGTCAGTTTAATAAGTACAATTAATGATTAGGAATTTTATGTATTTTTTAATTGAAAGAAGCTTTTGCAATCCTTCTGTAGATTTAATTTGTGATTTTGCCATTGCAGTATCACATTCCACAGCTTAATCTCTCTGACCGCAAAGAACCCCTCCCCCCAGCTCAGGGGAAAAAAATGTTCTTTCTTCCATTAGCAGCCTATATTCCTTCCTTCTCTTCAGGATACAAATTGGTTTTGCAATATTTATTTATTGGCATTTGATATATCTGAGTAGACTCGGATTTTCACTTTTCATTGTAAGTGAGAGACTCCGCCCCTTTGTTCATATAGTTGGTAAATCCTCTTCAGTGGGGATCAGTGGAGGGATTTGGGCAAACTTAGTGGGATCTCTCAGTTCCACTCAATGAGCAGCTTACAGGAAACGTAGTTAAATACCAATCTAGATACCAATCCCCTGTGTAAATGACTCCATCTATTCTACATTCCCCGGGATCTCACCGGAAGGATTGTGATGTCACCCACACCTAGGCAAAAGTTCGGAGGCAGTTTTATATGTTTTTTTAACATTTCTTCACAGTTCTGTTTAGGCATTAATACATTGTTTCGGAACTGGGGAGGGGAGCCGGTGTATTTAGCCGACCATGCTGTCACGTACCTGGTGGAGACCGAGCTGTAGAGAGGGCTTCTCTTGCACCTCCTGTCTAGCACCCCTGATAGAGATGACAGGGAGTGAAAGACACAGAGTGGCACGAGAGCCAATGTAGCAGGTGGCCCAGGACGGGTCTTGGCAGGAACCCGATAGCTGCAGATTACCGGATGGGCACCGAGGACTGGAACTCCTTGTTGCTGGAACAGCAGGCTGAGTCGTGGTCGGTACATAAGTCAGGAGGTCATCAACAGCTGAGCAGAGCAGGTACTGGAACGTGAGACAGGATCAAAGACGGGATACAGGCCAGGTTCGGTACACAGTCGGGCAGCGTGGTACAGGAGCATGAAGCAGGGACAAGGTCAAAACACAAGCCGGGGTCACAGGAAGGCAGGCAGAAGTCCAAGAGGCGTTTCAGTTACAAGCCGGGTCAACACAGGAACACAGGAACAGATCAGATTCAGGTAACAGGTACTAGCTGAAAGACCACTCAGCAAGGCTCATGTGTCAGTGTTCAGCTTCAATAAACTATTTGGCACCCAGACGAGCACGTGTGCAAGTATTGGCGTGCGCCTGTGCGCACCAATAGAAGTCCTTTTTACACACACTGGTGTACCCGTGCTTGTGTGCAGAAGCGCATCTGTTAGCCAGACTTCTCTTACACATGCCTTTCAAAGCAAGGTCCACATGATTAGCAATAGAAGCCTCCATCACTTCTCTCACAACATGATTTCTTTTGTTGGTCTACCCAATTCTGATTGATCCAAGCAGTACTAATAGCACCAAAGACCAACTTAATTTTGCCTTCCTCATTGACTTCACCTTCCCCATTGTCTTCATCTTCTCCCTTGGGTCTGTCTTTCCCATTGACTTTGCATTCCCCATTGACTTCACCTTCCACATTGATTTCATCTTCCCCATTGACTTTTCTTCCCCATTGACTTTACCTTCTCCCTTGAGTCTGCCTTCCCCATTGACTTTGCCTTCCCCATTGATTTTGCCTTCCCCATTGACTTCTCCTTCCCCATTGACTTCACCTTCTCAATTGAGTCTGCCTTTACCATTGACTTTGCCTTCAGCATTGACTTCACCTTCCCCATTGATTTTGCCTTCCCCATTGACTTCACCTTCCCCATTGACTTCACCTTCCCCATTGATTTCACCTTCCCCATTGACTTCACCTTCCTCACAGACTTTGCTTTCCCTACTGACTTTTGCTTAATCCACTGACTTTGCTTTCCCCATTGACTCTGTCTTTGCCCATTGACTTCATCTTCCTCCATTGACTTTGCTTTTCCCATTGACTTCATCTTCTTCCATTGATGTCACTTTTCCCATTGACCTTGTCTTGCCCAATGACTTTTCTTTTTTAGTTGACTTTGCTTTCCCCATTGACATTGCTTACTCCATTAATTTCATCTTCCCCATTGACTATGTCTTGCCCAATGACTTTGCTTTCCTCGTTGACTTCATCTTCCCCATCGACGTCTCTTTCCCCATTGACGTCTCTTTCCCCATTGACGTCTCTTTCCCCATTGACGTCTCTTTCCCCATTGACGTCTCTTTCCCCAATGACGTCTCTTTCCCCATTGACGTCTCTTTCCACATTGACGTCTCTTTCCCCATTGACGTCTCTTTCCCCATTGACGTCTCTTTCCCCATTGACGTCTCTTTCCCCATTGACGTCTCTTTCCCCATTGACGTCTCTTTCCCCATTGACGTCTCTTTTCCCATTGACGTCTCTTTCCCCATTGACGTCTCTTTCCCCATTGACTTTGCTTTACCCATTAACGTCTTTCCCATTGACGTCTCTTTTCCTTTTGATGTCTCTTTTCCTTTTGATGTCTCTTTTCCTTTTGATGTCTTTTTCCCCATCGACATCTCTTTCCCCATTGACTTTGCTTTACCCACTGACATCTCTTTCCCCATTGACATCTCTTTCCTCATCGACTTTGCTTTCCCCATTGACGTCTCTTTCCCCATTGAAGTCTCTTTCCCCATTGGCTTTGCTTTACCCATTGGCTTCTCCTTTCTCAATCACTTGACTTTATATATTGACCTCACTTTCCCTATTTTGGCGAAATGAAAACTCTCAGTTTAAACTCATTCCTGATCTCCAAATCTGCTTTGTTTTCAGGTTTTTTTGTTTTTTTCTAACAGGTTTAAAGAGCTGTACTTACTATATAAGAAGAGGAATTATACAGTAGATATATCATGATAGAGCTGATATTATACTCTCCTTGTGTCTTCATCTCCCTTAGTGGACATCCCCGGATTTCTTTGCTTCTGCAGCTCCTTTTTAGCATTGTGTGGTGCTATTGAGATTACCATTCGCCAGTATTGCCACTACTCTCTCCAGCTCTATTTTCACCAACTGTATCTCATTCAATTATTTCAGCCCTTCACTACAATACATGTAAACCTCAACAATGGGCTGTATCTCAGTCTGTCTCTTGAGGTGGGGTCTCAAACTGGCGGCCCTCCAGCTGTTGCGAAACGACAAGTCCCATGAGGCATTGCAAGGCTGACAGTTACAAGCATGACTCCCACAGGCAGAGGCATGATGGGACTTGTAGTTTCGCAATAGCTGGAGGGCCGCCAGTTTGAGACCCCTGATTAGACCCTCTGTCAGGGTTTTTATTGCTGTCTGTATCTCTGCTGGGGATATTCACAATCTCTATTTGTCCTGGTAAATATGATCTCTATGGGCAGCTGTCTAAGAGAGGAATTTCCCTTGCTTTGAAAGCTTACCTTTTAAGTTCCTCTTCTATTCTGTGAAGAGAAATCGCCCCAATGGGACATCAAAGAATAATCTGGTTTTAATGCAACAAAGCCCTGGGCCTCTTTAGGCCTAACAGTTACCTCCAGAATTAGGAAGAGCTGACATCCTTCAGTGTACAGTGGGTTACGAGGCATGGTGGGTGTGATGCAAGGTGAACAGGTGGGCACCAGACACTTTTTGAATGCAAAGAGATTTATTGTCTCTTAAACAGAACTGTGGGAGAGAGAGGGTTAGGGCCAGGACACCCTTAGGTAGATGCAAAGATAATTAGCAGACTCCAAGCCTTCTATAGACAGACAGCTATGCAGGTGAAGGCCTCCAGCCGGACACCACTTCTGTACAGGTAGGACCGCTGTCTCCTATGGCAACAATCTTGTAGCTGTTACTAACGGTAATGGTATTCAACTATCTGCAACACGAACAGTTCCTTTTACCCCACCATCACTCACTGTGGCTCTTCACTCAACGAGCTCCCAGTCTATCTCACTAGACTTCAGATCCAATAGCCACTGGATCCCCTGAGCTCTTTCACTGTAGCACTCAGTATCTTCCTCAAGTGTCACCCCCGTCTCACTGCTGGGTCCCTGGCTTGGCACTCACAGATACTCTTCAAGCTTCACCCTTGCTGACACGTTAGGTCCCTGGCTTGGTACTCACAGATACTCTTCAAGCTTCAACCCTGCTGACACGTTAGGTCCCTGGCTTGGCACTCACAGATACTCTTCAAGCTTCACCCCTGCTGACACGTTAGGTCCCTGGCTTGGTACTCACAGATACTCTTCAAGCTTCACCCCTGCTGACACGTTAGGTCCCTGGCTTGGCACTCACAGATACTCTTCAAGCTTCACCCTTGCTGACACGTTAGGTCCCTGGCTTGGTACTCACAGATACTCTTCAAGCTTCACCCCTGCTGACACGTTAGGTCCCTGGCTTGGATCTCACAGATACTCCTCAAGCTTCACCCCTGCTGACACGTTAGGTCCCTGGCTTGGTACTCACAGATACTCTTCAAGCTTCACCCCTGCTGACACATTAGGTCCCTGGCTTGGCACTCACAGATACTCTTCAAGCTTCACCCTTGCTGACACGTTAGGTCCCTGGCTTGGCACTCACAGATACTCTTCAAGCTTCACTTCCGCTGACACGTTAGGTCCCTGGCTTGGCACTCACAGATACTCCTCAAGCTTCACCCCTGCTGACACGTTAGGTCCCTGGCTTGGCACTCACAGATACTCCTCAAGCTTCACCCTTGCTGACACGTTAGGTCCCTGGCTTGGCACTCACAGATACTCTTCAAGCTTCACTTCCGCTGACACGTTAGGTCCCTGGCTTGGCACTCACAGATACTCCACAAGCATCACCTCTGCTGTCCCACTGGGTCCCTGACTTGGCATTGGTTGAAGTTTTCACACTTTTTCATCATCCCGAGAAGGCGAGAAGTCTGCTCTCGTACTGGCCTCAGCTTGCTCACAATGATCTCTGGTAGCAAGGTGGATGGTCCCTTAGTGGCGACAGCTTTCCTTCTACCGCCAACCAGGACTGGTTCCCCGAGCGGCAGAACCGATTCTTCTGGTTGGACTACAAGCCCGCAGTCCCAACCCTACGCTGCTTTCCTGCTTCTGGATAGGCCCTTAGACAGCCTGGCAGCCAGATGTGCCTGGGATAGGCCTTAGGTTTCTGGCCTAGCAGCCCGGGGCAATGCAACACACATCCACCCAGACAGCCGTCCAGGTGGCACAGAACCCCAATCACCTGACTCCTTCCAAATAAATAGGCTCTCCCAGCAGGCCAAGGGACCCAAGAAAATCCCTGCCCATTGGCTGAGACACCCTATTCATTCCTAATCTGTCCTTGCAATGCCCTTGTTTTATCTAATGTCACCAGATACCCGGCCATCTAGTTATAGAAGAGGGAAGTGCAGCAATTCCAGAATTAGGGCAAAATCAATTGATCTCCTAACAATTGGTCAAGGCAAACATTACTTGTCAAATAAATTTAATAGCAATCCTGCCTAAACATCAGGGTGCTACATCAACTTTTCCCTACCTTATCCAAAGCCAAAAACATTTTGATTTATATACACTTTAATGATTGTGCTACCTAACTCAGCTTGTACTTAAAAACAGGAGGGTGGTGGGGATCCATTAAAAATATGTAGTTATTCAAATGTCTGGTGAAAAATAATATTTCCTGATGTATGAACCCTGTAATGGACACTCTGGGTAATAGAAGAGAAGATGCAGACTGTGAGATGAGTAATGGATACACTTTGGATCATTGTACAACTGAACTTTGGTATTGATCGTTCAGTATTCGGTAGCCCAAGGGTCTCCAAACTTTCGAAACAAAGAGCCAGTTTACTGTCCTTCAGACTTTAGGGCGGCCAGACTGTGGCCTTTGGAGGTAGAAAATGCCCCAACATCCATGGGAGTAAACTGCCCCATCGTTGGTGTCAGTGGGAGGAATTGAGCCCCCTCATTGGTGTCATTGGGTGGGAAGAATCATGCCTCATCACTGGTCTCTCTGGGAGGAATTGTCTCCCCTCATTGGTGTCATTGGGTGGGAAGAATCATGCCTCATCACTGGTCTCTCTGGGAGGAATTGTCTCCCATCATTGGTGTCATTGGGTGGGAAGAATCATGCCTCATCACTGGTCTCACTGGGAGTAAATGTTTTCCCTCATTGGTGTCATTGGGTGGGAAGAATCATGCCTCATCACTGGTGTCACTGGGAGTAAATGTTTTCCCTCATTGGTGTCATTGGGTGGGAAGAATCATGCCTCATCACTGGTCTCACTGGGAGTAAATGTTTTCCCTCATTGGTGTCATTGGGTGGGAAGAATCATGCCTCATCACTGGTGTCACTGGGAGTAATTGTTTCCCCTCATTGGTGTCATTGGGTGGGAAGAATCATGCCTCATCACTGGTCTCACTGAGAGGTATTGTCTCCCCTCATTGGTGTTATTGTGAGGAACTGTGCCCCATTGTTGGTGTCATTCGATGGAATTGTGCCCCTTCGTTGGTGTCAGTGGGGGGAATTACGTCCCATTGTTGGTGTCAGAGGATGAAATATTGCAGCCCTTTGCTTGCATTTATCCGGCTCTTGGGGCATCTGGTCCCCAGGTTACAGTTTGGAGACTATTGTATGGTATATTAGATGCAATGGCCGATTGTTAGCAAATTAGGCTTCAAAGAACCTTACTTGTCCCATAGTTGGCTCATGTCTCCAGTAGTTTAAATACTATACTGAATCAACAGGCTGTCCTAAAACTTCTCTCTTCTTCTCTTGTTGTTGTTACAGAAATACCCCCCGAAAAAGGACCTTGTAAGGGCTGTGTCCATACAGACCGGGTATCTTATACTAGGAGGAGGACCCAACAGCTGTACACTCATCTATCTGGCCCAGGTGGATCCCAGAGGTGAGTGCCAAATACCATATGGTTGGTAAATTCTCTCAAGCAGATTAAAGTTGTTCTCGACCCCAAAAAAAAAAAAAGAACTGTAGATTGAGCCTTGTGAACTGAGTCGACCCTTGGCTTCTCATATCCATTGCATACCTCAACTGGGAAAGCTCCCTTCCATAGTTCCCAACTATTTTCCTGTCCACATGGGGAAGTTTGGTGTCCCTGCCCACCTTTTTGTGTTACCACCCCTCAAAGAGGTTTCCCCACAAATTTTTACGTGTTCCAGCCCCTCCTGTTACGTTCTTCATAACATAAAATGATACAAATCCAGTGGGAAGAGTGGGATCCCTTCTCACTTGTGGAGTCCCTTGCAGATATATAAGAACAGTGGGTTTCTCAGCTCACCAAACTGTAACTTATCACTTTTGGGTGGCTTGGCCATTTTGAGATTTAGACTAAGAAAGAAGGGGGTTGGGATGAGCTAGGTCCTTTGTTAGTTTCTTACTGATGTCTGTAGCCCCATTGGAGTAACTATTCATTACTTCATGTCTTGGTGACATCATATGTGTCAGGGATTGATAAGGTATTATGCCCCGTACACACGGTCGGACTTTGTTCGGACATTCCGACAACAAAATCCTAGGATTTTTTTCCTGACGGATGTTGGCTCAAACTTGTCTTGCATACACGCGGTCACACAAAGTTGTTGGAAAATCCGATCGTTCTGAACGCGGTGACGTAAAACACGTTCGTCGGGACTATAAACGGGGCAGTGGCCAATAGCTTTCATCTCTTTATTTATTCTGAGCATGCGTGGCACTTTGTCCGTCGGATTTGTGTACACACGATCGGAATTTCCCACAACGGATTTTGTTGTCGGAAAATTTTATATCCTGCTCTCAAACTTTGTGTGTCGGAAAATCCGATTGGAAAATGTGTGATGGAGCCCACACACGGTCGGAATTTCCGACAACAAGGTCCTATCACACATTTTCCGTCGGAAAATCCGACCGTGTGTACGGGGCATTACTGTGAAAGAAGGTGAGAAAAATATTTTCCCTTAGACACAGACAGATAAAAAGCCCAGACATTAGATTTTCGACATACTGCAGGTAAGGAAAGGCTAAAGTGTTAGACCCAAGCTAATGTTCTGGTCTAGGTTAGGGATCAGGAATGTGGGGGTTGCTTTACTTTCACTCCACTTTCTGTTTTTTGGCCGCCTAATAATAAGATGAACAACCAGATATCGGGGACATCTTTGCATGCTTACAAACGTTTTATGTTCACTTAGTTTATTGTTCTGGTAGAGCTATGTATCTTTAGCATCTATGGTCCCTGTATGCTGTGTTGGATATCAGTAAAAGAAGTACTGTCGAAATGTCTGTCCATGTCGTTGATTCAAATACATTTTAAAATATACAAAACTGGCGACGAGGATGGGATTCCAGTGAGCGGACACCGCAGAAACACATGAAATCAGCTTGAGTGAAGAATAGAAACTTGTGTTTTAGAGACACATCTAAAAATGTCTCCAGCATGGCTTCTCTGGGACACATGGGGGAATTTGATGTGGCTAATCCATCCTCGTGGGTCTCTTATGCTGACAGGTTAGAGTTTTTCCTGGAAGCCAACAAGGTGGCCGATGCTGTGCAGAAAAGAGCTGTGTTACTGAGTGTTATTGGATCTAAGACTTTTGATATTGTCCACTCACTGATATCTCCTGCTGAACCAAAAGACTGCCCATATGAGGAAATACTGGCCCTGTTAAAAAAAAAAATCATTTTTCACCCACTGCATCTGAAACCGTGAGGCGTTTCCATTTCAACAGACGAAACCAACAACCTTGTGAGAGCATTGCATCATATATTGCAGAACTCCGCAAGCTATCCGAAAATTGCAATTTTGGTGCCAGTTCCATTTACCAGGAAGTGTTACAGCTGCGGCGGGAAACACAGGCGTAATACATGTTGTTTTAGAAACGTAGAGATCACATACAGACAGTCTGTCAGACTAAAAATCGGTCTACAAATGTGAATACAATACCAACGGCAGCACACTCCATTATTGCGCCAATTTTTTTTGTCTGAATGATGAAACCTCTACAGGTGTTTATACAAATGACTATGTGTCTAAAGTGGAACACTTTTCATCAGGACTGAAGAGTTACACTGAGATTATGTTAGAAAATGTTCCATGCAAAATTGAAGTAGATTCAGGATGTGCATATTCCTTGATTTCAGAAGAAACGTTTACCTCATGATGGCCTCACAATGCTCCTTCAATAGCACCCTGTGATATCCAGTTGGTAGACTACAAACAAACAAGTAGTGGAAGTTGAGGGTGCTTGCTTTGTCCCAGTGAAATATGGAAATTTCAGAGGATGTTTACGCTTAATAATTACTAAGGGACAAAGAGCAAGTTTGTTGGGTAAGGAGTAGTTTGAAACCCTTGGAATTTCATTATTGGAAGTTCATAATGTATCTTCAGTTACTCTACAGAATGTGATAGAGGACTTTAGTGCGGTTTTTGAAGAAGGCCTTGGCATGTATAAAGGCCCTTTTGTTTCTTTCAAATTAGACCCTACAGTAAACCCAGTTCGTATGAAACCGCGCAAAGTTGCATTTGCTCTCAGACCAAAGATCGATGCTGAGATTACACGTTTTGCGGAGCAAGGTACACTTGAACCCGTAACACACCCTAAAATGGTGTACCCCAATAGTTCCAGTATTGAAGCCAAATGGTGATGTAATGCCGCGTATACACATTGTCAGACTTTTCGGCTACAAAAGTCCGACAGCCTGTCCGACAGACTTTCGACGGACTTTTGGCGGACTTTTGGCGGACTTGCGGCAGACTTTCTTATGACCGGACTTGCCTACATACGATCACGCAAAAGTCCGACGGATTCGTACGTGATGACGTACACCGGACTAAAATAAGGAAGTTGATAGCCAGTAGCCAATAGCTGCCCTAGCGTGGGTTTTTGCCCGTCGGACTGGCACACAGACGAGCGGATTTCTGGGTTCGGCGGAGTTACGACGTAAAGATTTGAAGCATGTTCCAAATCTAAAGTCCGTCAGATTTGCGGCTGGAAAAGTCCACTGAAAGTCCGGGGAAGCCCACACACGATCGGATTACCAGCCAGCTTTAGGCCGTCGGCGTCCGTCGGACTTTTGTAGACGAAAAGTCCGACCGTGTGTACGAGGCATTAGACTTTGTGCTCACTATAAATGTACAATCAACAAAGCACTGCAGGAACGTCCCTATCAAATTCCAGCTGTACATGAAATTCTGTCTACGTTAGCAAAAGGAAAGGTATTTACCAAACTGGGTATGGCACAGGCTTACCAACAATGACCTGTGGATGATGACGCTGCGGATGCACAAACAATAATAACACACAAAGGAGCTTTCCGAGCAAAACGTTTGCAGTTTGGAGTTTCCACTGCTCCTGGCATATTCCAGAAATTTATAGAGGACCTCTTATCTGGACTTCCAGGTGTAGTACCTTATTTTGGTGATGTTCTCATTGGAGCGGATTGCATTCAGTCTTTGGCTTCACAACTACAACTTGTTTTGAAACGTTTTCTTAATGTTGGTCTCAAACTTAAAAAAGAAAAGTGTGTTTTTGGGGTAAACAGCGTGGATTTCCTTGGATACAGAATTGATGAACACGGAATCCATCCAACTGATTCCAAGGTTGAAGCTCCAGTCCCAACAAACAAACAAGAGCTGCAAGCTTTCATAGGGTTACTTAATTTTTACCATTCTTTTCTGCTTGACACTGTGGTGGAACTCCTGCATCGTTTAGTAGATCAAGATGTTCCATGGAAGTGGACTGACGTTCATTCTACAGCTTTCAATGCTGCAAAAAAGCTGTTATCCTCTGACAGTGTGCTTGTACACTAGGATTTACAAAAACCACTCACTCTTACCTGCGATGCTTCTCCATATGGCATTGGAGCTGTATTGAGTCATGTTTTGGAAACTGGTATTGAGGCTCCTATTGCATCTTATTCAAGGACCTTGTCTACAACCAAGAGGTATGATGCTAAAATTGACAAGCAGGCTTTAGCTACAGTATTGTGTCCGGAGTAAAAAAGTTTCATGACTTGTATGGGCGGAGGTTTATCATTGTAACAGACCATAAGCCTTTGCTGGGGTTGTTCACCAGAAGTACTCCCACTCCTCACATTATTTCCCCACAAATGCTCAGAGGGTCACACATGCTGAATGCCTATGACTGTGATTTTGAATATCGTCCTGGCAAGAATATCACTCCTGCTGATGGTTTGAGCCGGTTGCCTTTGTTTTCTCCTGATTGCCTTGTCCTTCCTGTGCCTGAGGTTCTCATGTTGGAATCTATTCCAAACCCTCCGTTACATGCTAGAGACATTGCTGGTAGGACTGCTAAAGATCCCTTGCTGGCCCGTTTGCTCAATTGGGTGTGGAGGGGATGGCCCAAATCAAAAGTTGATGAGAACATCAAACCATTTTTAGTGCACCAACGTGAGCTGTCTGTCTATAAAGTTTGCCTATTACGGGGAAACAGAGCAGTAATTCCAAAGACAGGACAAGCTCAAGTACTGTATGCTAGACATGTGCACAGCCAAAAAAATGTATTCATTTTCGTTTTCGTTTCATTAGCTTATTATTTGTTTCGTTTTTCGGGTCATTCGTTATGATCGCGATTCGTAAATTCGTTCATTCATAAATTCGTAAATGCGTTCATTCGTACATTCGTAATTCGAACATTCGTTCATTCGTACATTCGTTCATTCGTACATTCGTAAAATCGTACATTTGTTAATTAGAAAATTCGGAAATTTGTAAATTCGACGTTTGAAAATCCAAAAACCTGAAAATTCAAAAATCTGAAATAGTAACTAACTATTAAATTATAGGTATTGTAATTTACTTTCAAATTTGACTGTCAGTGAATGTAACAAATACAAATTTAACCGAAGTTACTAATTATCCAAAACGAACGCTGCATCTAAACAAATGGAACGGAACAAATTAATAATAAATAATAATAATAAAACGTTATTATTATTATTGTTATTTATTATTAATAATTCATTGCGTTCCATTACGTTTTTTCGGATCATTCATAACTTTGGATAAATTTGTATGTGTTACGTTCACTAACAGCCAAATTTAAAAGGAAATTACAATACCTATAAAATTAAAAGTTACTAGTAATTACTAATAGTTAAGTTATTATTAGTTAACTATTATTTCAGATTTCCAAATTTTCGAATTTACAAATTTACGAATTCACTAATTTACTAATGTACGAATGCACGAATGTACGAATGTACGAATGCCCCAATTTACGAATGTCCAATTTTATCGAATTTACGAATATTCTGAAAAAATTCGTTAAACGGGTTTTCGTTAATTCGGATATTAACGAATTTGTCGAAATTCGTTAAAAAACGAATTCGGAACGAAACAAATTGCACATGCCTACTGTATGCTCTCCACGAAGGAGATCCTGGAATAGTCCGCATGAAAGCGTTAGACAGAAGTTATGTCTGGTGGCCTAAAATGGATGAAGTTATTGAGAAGTGTGTAAAGAACTGCGTACCATGTCAATCCTCCCGTCATGCTCCACCCAAAGCCTCAGTCCATCCCTGGGAAGTGACTAGGTCACCTTGGTCACAGTTGCATATAGATTTTGCCGGGCACTTTCAAGGACAGATTTTTTTTTTTTACTTGTCGATTCCTTCTCAAAATGGCTGGAAGTTGTTTGAGTTACACCCCTCACCTCAGCCACTATCATAAGAGTTTTAAAGAGGCAGTTTGCCACACATGGGCTGCCAGATACAATCGTGTCTGATAATGGAATGCAATTTACCTCCTCAGAATTCAAAACCTTTATGGCACGCAATCTTATTTAAAAATCTTGTAAGAAAAGCTGCGCTAAAAATTGCAATTAAAGTCCATAACAAATGACATCAAAGGAAAAAATGAGTCCTTCAAAAGCATAAACACCACCACCGTGCACCTATAGACAATAGTGCTAATCCACCGTAGTAGTTGATTCAGCTTACCAGATGGCAAGCTCAAAAGGGCAAGTGGCTATAGCCCAGCCAAGGCCTTTAAGCTTGCTGCCGCTCCCGGTGTCCAAATGGCGGGGGGGTAAATCTCCAAGCTCACTCACGGTGTCCACATATCCACATGTTGCAAATGGAAACCCAGGTAGCTCATAGGAAAGAAAGACTGGCCATAGTGTGATATCCTCCAAATATTTATTATAAAACATGTAGCCACTTACATTAAAATTAGCAGAGTTGCGCATATGAAAGCCGGCCGGCATACAAAACAAACGGAGCCCGTTCTCCTACTCCAAAAGCGTGGTGACGTCAGTGCGTACCCTCCCAGACGCGTTTCGTCATCTGACGTTGTCAATGGGGAACGCAATCTTATTCGACATGTTACGATTGCACCATTTCACCCAGTCATCAAATGGTCAAGCTGAACATATGGTTCAGACCACCAAAGACTCATTGAAGAGAATTGTTCAATTAGATTGGAATCAGAGACTTGCAAATTTCCTTCTGAAACAACACGTGACACCATGCTCAAGCACTGGTTGTAGCCCAGCAGAGCTCCTAATGAACCAACGTCTAAAACCATGTTTGGATCGTTTACACCCTGATCTGACATCAGAGTTACAAGAAAAGCAAGAACTGCATTGTAAAAAGGATGCTAATGTTTCTGTGAGAGTGTTTGAGCCTGACAGTGCTGTCTATGTCAGAAACTATGCTGCTGGGCCTCATTGGATACCGGCAAAGGTGCTTGTGGCTACAGGGTCTTTGTCATACAAAGTACAAATTACTGATGGTAGAATATTACGAAGGCACGTTGATCAGATCTGAGAAAGAAGTGGTGAAATTTGTACCTGCTGCTAGTGGTACTGGGATTCCAGTGATGCCAGATCATGGTGAACCATTGCTTGATACAGGTGCTATTCCTCCAGGAAATGTTGTTGCAGAGCCAGTTTCTCTCAGTCCCTCTGGCACAGCACAAGAAGAAGAATTGCATCCAACTGAGGGTTCCAGGGAACTGTCTCAAAACAGTGGTCTTTAGGCGTCCAAGGAGAAATATTCACCCTCCCAGTTATCTCAAAGACTTTGAGGTCTAGGGGGAAGGAGTGTTATGTGTTATACTGCTCTCCATCCAGTAGGGGGAAGTTGTTCACTTGTTTATTGTTCTGGTAGAGCTATGTATCTTTAGCATCTATGGTTCCTGTATGCTGTGTTGGATATAAGTAAAAGAAGTCCTGTCGAATGTCTGTCTGTGTCGATGGTTCAAATACATTTTAAAAAATACAAAAGGACAAATGTTTACGCTATTGGCCAAAGGTTTGATGACACCTGACCGGCAAGCCTATATGAGATTGCTGGACATCCCATTCCAGAACCATTGCTATTTGTATGGAGTTGCCCCCTTTTGTAGATATAATATCCTCCACTCTTCTGGGAAAACTTTCCACAAGATTTTGGAGTGTCTGTGGGAATTCGTCCAGTTTGTGAGGTTAGGTACTGATGTTGGATGAGAAGACCTGGATCACCATTCTCATTCCAGCTCACCCAAAAGGTGTTCAATAGGGTTGAGGTCAGGGCTCTGTGCAGGACACTTGAGTTCCTCCACACCAAACTGGTCAAACTGTCCATATGGGCACAGTCATGGTGGAACAGAAAAGGACCTTCCCAAAACCGTTGCCACAAGGTTGGTTAATGTAGGGGAAGGCTAGAAATCGTGTCATCCAAAAAAAGCATTTGTGGGGTCAAGTAGTGATGTTAAATGAGAAGACCTGACTCACCATCCTCATTCCAATTCATCTCAAAGATGTTCAGTAGGGTTGAGGTCAGGCAAGACACTTCCTTCACACCAAGTTGGTCAAACCATGTCTTTATGAAGCTGGCTTTGTACACAGGGGCACAATCATGCTGGAACAGAAAAGAGTGTTCACCAAACTATTACCACAAAGTTGGAAGAACACAATTGTCTACAATGTCTTTGTATGATGTAGTATCCACGGTACCCTTCACTGTAAATACAAAAACGCAATCATTTGGATGGGGGTCCACATACTTTTGGTTATACATACTGTGTATGTATTGTAAGATGGGGCAGGCTCAACTGATTTTGGCAACTGTAAACTAGACCGGGACACCTGGGAACAGTTCGTCCTGCTTCTATTCTTGGTAAGGCAGCAAACAAAGTTTCAGCGGAGAAAGGATTTGTGCAGCACGTCTGTAGCATACAACAAAGAAAACATCTGCTCGTCCAAGCAAATAACTCAACGCAGGTCAGTTCCTGACTACGAGGGTGCCGCCATTTCACCCTGCAGCAGTCGCTGACAGCTGGGAGAGCAAGAGAGTAAGAGAGTCTTGATCATCAGTCAGATCACATATGTAGAGGAAAGAGAGTCTTGATCATCAGTCAGATCACATACCACATTTTTCACTCCATAAGATGCACCTGACCATAAGACGCACCTAGGTTTTAGAGGAGGAAAACAAGAAAAAAAAGATTCTGAACCAAATGGTGTACTAAAATATTTACCAGTGCCCATGAAATGCAGCCTGACCAGTGGTAATTAAATGCAGCCTTACCAGTGGTAATTAAATGCAGCCTGACCAGTGGTAATTAAATGCAGCCTTACCAGCGGTAATTAAATGCAGCCTGACCAGTGCCCATGAAATGCATCCTTACTGGTGCCCATGAAATGCAGCCTTACCGGTGCCCATGAACTGCAGCCTTACCAGTGCCAATGGCTCCTGGTCCCTGGCCCTGTTGTGGCTTGCTGGTCTGACTCCTCTCCTCTTCTCTTCCGCCCGTTGCGGGTGGGCACTGATTATCGCAGGACTGGAAGGTACTTGGACTTGGAGTGAGGCAGCGACCAATGCGGGTACACTATAGGTTTGCAGCTGTAGGTGAGCGGGCTCAGTGTGCGGAGCAACACGTAATGACGTTGTGTGGGCGTGCCTTCGAGCACTGGGCCCACTCACCTGCTGCAAAGCTTCCTGGGCTTCTTCTACCCCCTTCCCTTGCTATATGATCATCATGCATGCTGCTGGGGGGTATGTAACACAACGGCAATGGCGACGGTAATGGGGGGGGGGGCTGGTCATTATTCACTCCAAAAGACGCAGAGACATTTTCCCCGATCTTTTGGGGGGGGTAGAGTGCGTCTTATGGAGCAAAAAATACGGTATGTAAAGGAGATAGAGAGAGATTCCTGATCATCAGTCAGATCACATATATATAAAGGAGAGAGAGAGTTCTGATCATCAGTCAGATCACATACAGTGGGGACAGAAAGTATTCAGACCCCCTTAAATTTTTCACTCTTTGTTATATTGCAGTCATTTGCTAAAATCATTTAAGTTCATTTTTTTTCCTCATTAATGTACACACAGCACCCCATATTGTACACACAGCACCCCATAATGTACACACAGCACACCATATTGACAGACACACAGAATTGTTGAAATTTTTGCAGATTTATTAAAAAAGAAAAACTGAAATATCACATGGTCCTAAGTATTCAGCCCCTTTGCTGTGACACTCATATATTTAACTTCTTCTGATCATCCTTGAGATGGTTCTACACCTTCATTTGAGTCCAGCTGTGTTTGATTATACTGATTGGACTTGATTAGGAAAGCCACACACCTGTCTATATAAGACCTTACAGCTCACAGTGCATGGTCAGAGCAAATGAGAATCATGAGGTCAAAGGAACTGCCTGAAGAGCTCAGAGATAGAAATGTGGCAAGAGATCATCTGGCCAAGGTTACAAAAAAATTCTGCTGCACTTAAGGTTCCTAATAGCACAGTGGCCTCCATAATCCTTAAATGGAAGACGTTTGGGACGACCAGAACCCTTCCTAGAGCCGATTGTCCGGCCAAACTGAGCCATCGGGGGGAGAAGAGCCTTGGTGAGAGAGGTAAAGAAGAACCCAAAGATCACTGTGGCTGAGCTCCAGAGATGCAGTCGGGAGATGGGAGAAAGTTGTAGAAAGTCAACCATCACTGCAGCCCTCCACCAGTCGGGGCTTTATGGCAGAGTGGCCCGACGGAAGCCTCTCCTCAGTGCAAGACACATGAAAGCCGCATGGAGTTTGCTAAAAAAACACCTGAAGGACTCCAAGCTGGTGAGAAATAAGATTCTCTGGTCTGATGAAACCAAGATAGAAATTTTTGGCCTTAATTCTAAGCGGTATGTGTGGAGAAAACCAGGCACTGCTCATCACCTGTCCAATACAGTCCCAACAGTGAAGCATGGTGGTGGCAGCATCATGCTGTGGGGGTGTTTTTCAGCTGCAGGGACAGGACAACTGGTTGCGATCGAGGGAAAGATGAATGCGGCCAAGTACAGGGATATCCTGGACAAAAAACCTTCTCCAGAGTGCTCAGGACCTCAGACTGGGCCGAAGGTTTACCTTCCAACAAGACAATGACCCTAAGCACACAGCTAAAATAACGAAGAAGTGGCTTCACAACAACTCCGTGACTGTTCTTGAATGGCCCAGCCAGAGCCCTGACTTAAACCCAATTGAGCATCTCTGGAGAGACCTAAAAATGGCCGTCCACCAACGTTTACCATCCAACCTGACAGAACTGGAGAGGATCTGCAAGGAGGAATGGCAGAGGATCCCCAAATCCAGGTGTGAAAAACTTGTCACATCTTTCCCAAAAAGACTCATGGCTGTATTAGATCAAAAGGGTGCTTCTACTAAATACTGAGCAAAGGGTCTGAATACTTAGGACCATGTGATATTTCAGTTTTTCTTTTTTAATAAATCTGCAAAAATGTCAACAATTCTGTGTTTTTCTGTCAATATGGGGTGCTGTGTGTACAATATGGGGTGCTGTGTGTACAATATGGGGGGCTGTGTGTACAATATGGGGTGCTGTGTGTACAATATGGGGTGCTGTTTGTACAATATGGGGTGCTGTTTGTACAATATGGGGTGCTGTGTGTACAATATGGGGTGCTGTGTGTACAATATGGGGTGCTGTGTGTACAATATGGGGTGCTGTGTGTACATTAATGAGGAAAAAAATGAACTTAAATGATTTTAGCAAATGGCTGCAATATAACAGAGTGAAAATTTTAAGGGGGTCTAAATACTTTCCGTCCCCACTATATATCTAAAGGAGAGAGGGAGTATTGATCATCGGTCAGATCACATATATAAAGGAGAGAGAGAGAGTATTGATTATCGGTCAGATCACATATATAAAGGAGAGAGAGAGTATTGATCATTGGTCAGATCACTTATATAAAGGAGAGAGAGAGTATTGATTATCGGTCAGATCACATATATAAAGGAGAGAGAGAGTATTGATCATTGGTCAGATCACTTATATAAAGGAGAGAGAGAGTATTGATTATCGGTCAGATCACATATATAAAGGAGAGAGAGAGTATTGATCATTGGTCAGATCACTTATATAAAGGAGAGAGAGAGTATTGATCATCAGTCAGATCACATATATAAAGGAGAGAGAGTATTGATCATCAGTCAGATCACATATATAAAGGAGAGAGGGAGTATTGATCATTGGTCAGATCACATATATAAAGAAGAGAGAGAGTATTGATCATCGGTCAGATCACATATATAAAGGCCTGTGCAATGCTTAGACCAGAGGGGGCTTCAGGACCTTGAACAGAACTTAGAATTCTGAGAAAACTAAACCTTTTATGTATACAATAAGTAGCAGCAATCTCAGATTATTAGAGGTGTTTTATCTGACGACTCCGATTTGCAAATGTTGAATCTGTAGAAAAGTTCTCTCTTGCTGTGCTGTCTGGGGTAATACACATGATATCAGAAAACCAAAAACTAAAGATCTGTTTTTCTTCTGTCTGCAGGTTCTTTACCCAAATGGGTAGTGAATAAATCGTCACAGTTTTTGGCTCCAAAGGTAAGTGAGTGTGATTTTGGTAAAGACCGACTTCAGGAAAATTAAACTAAAATGTCCCCTTGCACCCTCTAGCTGCAAAAATCTTGCGAACTGTCCCTTGGCGGTAGTTCTGTTTTGGCTCCTAGATGTCCTCATTCTTCCGGGCTGAATGACACCCACCATCATTCAAGTCTGTAGACTAAGGACATCAAGTGAGTGCAGAGCTTCATGAATCTGCCCACTAAAGAGGTGTCACTAAGTCGCCCTTCACTCACAGTGTAATGATGCAGACAATGACATTGATGCCATCGTGGCATCACATCTCTGTACATCACTGAGCATTGCTCACCTCTGGAGGAGAAGATTTGGAAGAGACCCAGCTCTTCATGTAACAGCGGCACACTGAGGGCCTTCCCGGGGAGGGGGGGGGAGGGGACACCACTGCAAGAGGAATGCTCTGCAGACTTCTATGTAAAAAAGTAGTAAATGTATATTGGTCATAAGATGGTTATTAAAGTGGTTGTAAACCCATACAGACCACTTGTACCTACAGGTAAGCCTATAATAAGGCTTACCTGTAGGTACTGGAAATATCTCCTAAACCCGTGCCGTGACCTTCAGCTCTTGTGACTTCAGCCAGTCACAGAGCCGTAAGGAAGAGGGGTGAAGATGGACGCGGCCACCAGCGGAGACCTCAGGGACATCGTGGGCTTCATTTGCAGGTAAGTGCAACACAATGGGCTAGTATACGATGCATACTAGCTCATTATGCTTTTACTTTGCAGGGGGGAAAAAAGAGGAAGTAAAACCCATCAGGGTTTACTTCCTTTTTAACCTCTTGCTGACCATTGAAATGTATATGTGCAGCAGCCAAGAGGGTGTGCTTTAATGCCAACATGCCTCACATATGGGTCCACGGACAGCGAGGGTTTCTGTGCTGAGAGTGCCCCCGCTGCATGTTCCCATCACAGTGACTGAGCTGTCATATACAACGTCTAGACTCTGGCAATGATTGGGAGCCATTGGGACTGGCTGTCAGTCATGTGAGCATTGTCAGGGCCCTCTTAATGCAATGGCACCCCTGGGCACTGTCTATGGGCCCCATGATAATCTTGCATTACATCATATTTGCCAACTGTGCCAGATTTGCCGGCACAGTCAAGCTTTTTACTAGGCTGTCCCAGGATGACCGTGTCCCCGGCAGCGTCCCGGATTCTGTGCTATGGGGACAGCAGCAGCCCATCACTGGGCTAAATCTGCAACCAGAATGACATCTCTCCCCGCTACGCTTTTCCCACAGTATCCAGCGCTTTGCAGGGGTTAGGGAAGAACCCCCAAGGCAAAGCATCTTACTACTACTTGCTTATGTGGGCAGAATGTATACTGCGCCAATCATATGGAATGAATAGCCCCTTCAGATCCGCGCTATAGCCGAATGACAGCTACAGTGCGGATCTGCTTTGCCAGGAGGCCGTCAATAGACGACTTCCCCTTTGCACGCTCGCCACGCCCCCCTGAAGGGCGCGCGCTGTGATCACCTAAGTCAATGAGACTCAGGTGATCACAGATCGGAGTAAGGGGTCGATCCCGGCCCCTTACCATGTGATCAGCTGTCAGCCAATGACAGATGATCGTGTGAAGTAAACAGAAGAGCGGTAATCCTTGACGCTGACAGCGTGAGGAGAAAAAAAGCCGATCGCCGGCTTCTACTGAAGGGACATCGGTCGCGAAGAGGAAGAGGCGAAGCTGCCTCATATGTGCCCACCAGTACTGCCTGCCAGTGCCAGTGCCAGAGGCGTGCCTAGGGTCTCCAGTGCCCTTGACGAGAATCTGTATCGGCGCCCCCCCCCCCCTCATTAAAGAGTTAGAATTTTAGAATTTCAGTTGTTTGTTTTTTTACATCAATTTCCTTTAATTTTTAATTGTCTGCATATCCATTAAAGATAATGTTTAGGCTATACAGTCCCTTTTCTATTGTTTTGACTTTTGAAAAAAGATATTGTATTTGTCGGTTTATAACATGCACCTTCACTTTAAAAAGGAAGTTTCAGGAAAAAATCTTAAATTTTAAATAAAGGACTGTGAAGCAAAATAAGGTTCAGTGCCCATCAATGCAGCCTAATCAGTGCCCATCTGCAGCTTCACAAGTGCCATGATCGCAGCACCCACTGCTGCCATGAATGCAGCACCCACCGTATTGCCATGAATGCAGCACCCACCTTATTGCCATGAATGTAGCACCCACCGTTGCCATGAATGCAGCACCCGCTCCATCTCTCAGGGCATTCGACATGCCAAATACCTAGCAGGATTCATCATTTAACAATTTACATGCTGAAAGCCCTGAGGGATACATCATGAAGCTGTAAATTATTAATCCTGCAGCATGCATGTCCCGGGGGGGGGGGGCTTTTGGAATGTAACTTGTGTTGTACTTAGGCCCGCAGGTATGCTGCATGTCTGTGTGCATGCTGGCTGGCATTAACACGTGGCATGGCGGTGGCGTGGCTCTCCCTAACTGCTGCTGACCGGCGGCTGCTCCCATCTGAGATGGCTCCCTCACAGGCTCACACACACTCACCTCCTTTTTTTGTTCTCCATCGATCACTGTATGCCACACTGCCGACAGGGAATGATTCCCAGTCCCAGATGAAGTCCCACTGCACTTCCAGATCCGGTGCGGTCAGGAGGAAGGGTGGAGGAGAATACGGCGGCGACTTACAGAAGCACGGGCGGGACTCCAGGAGCAGCCTTCGCGCATGCGCCGCCCGCGTTCAAGGACTGGCCAGCCCCGCCGCAGCACATGACCACATTCGCCCAATCGCAGGCCGCCAACATGGCGGCCGGATCGCAGGGGACACGGTTAATGGAAATTCAGAGAATTGAAGCAAAGTGACACAAACTGGTGAGGGCTTTCGCCCCCCCCCCATGTTTCGCTCGGTGCCACGACCCCCCTGCCCCCCCCCACTCTACGCCACTGGCTGAACTTAATGAACAAGAACCACTTAGAAGAGCAGTAGTACACTGCCAATTTGCGCCCCCCTCGGCCTGCGCCCCTGGCGGGCGCTGGTCTTGCCAACCTGTTGGTATGCCCCTGGCCAGTGCCACCTGCCAGTGCCATGAATCAGTGCCCACAGTGCCCACCAGTACATAAGTGCCAGCAATCAGTGCCACCTATCAATGCCCAGGAGTGCCACCTATCAGTGCCCACCAGTGGTGCCAATCAGTGCCTCATCAGTGCCACCTAGCAGTGCTGCCTATCAGTGTCACCTACCAGTGCCAATCAGTGCCCATCACTGCCACCTATCAGTGCCACCTATTAGTGGCCTTCAGTGCCACCTATCAATGCCCATCAGTACCACCCATCAGTGCCACCTATCAGTGCCCACCAGTGCCACCTCATCAGTGCCCACCAGTGCCGCCTAGTAGTGCTCATCAGTGCCGCCTTATCAATGCCCATCAGTGTCGCCTTATCAGTGCCCATCAATGCAGCCTATCAGTACCCATCAGTGTAGCCTTATCAGCATACAGCGTAGGTACAGTGTTGTATGACCGTGCAATTGTCATTCAAAGAGTGAGAGCGCTAAATGCTGAAAATTGGTCTGGGCAGAAGGGGGTTTAGGTGCCCAGTAAGCAAGTGGATAGGAGAGGACGGCCGGCGGGGATCGGGGCCCCAGTAAATTACTTTGCCCAGGGGCCCATGATGTTGTTATTAAGATGGCATTGACCATTGTGACAATGTCAGTGGTCATGTGATGAGGCAGTACTTCCTGCCCTCCAGGCGTAAAGACCCAGGTAACAGCATGCTGGGACAGGGCGGGAAGGAGTTCAAGCTGATCTCCAGAAAACCTAAATATCCTCTCTTACAGTGGGACTGCGCCTGTCCTGCAAGGGTTAACTGCTCGTATCTGTCTAGGGGACTTGGTTAAGGACTTTTACCTACCTGACCCTCCACTCCTGGCAGGTACGTTTTGAGCGTTAATGCATTCCAATGGCCAGAATAAATTTATATTCTGGCGAATGGAATCCATTACCGCTCACACTCTTGACATGACTAAACGCACCTAAACTCCTGTGAAATACGTGGCTTTAGGCGTTTTTTTTTATAAGCAGCTTTTCTCCTGCCAAGAGTTCTTGAGTTCAGAGTAGAAAAGTAAATGGCCAGTGTTCATGAGCCCTAAAGGTTATTTTCTGTTGCCCATCTATGGGGGAGCCATACGGGTTAAAGGTACCATACAAATTCCATAAAGAAGAGAATGCAGAGAGGTTTGGGTGTCCTCCTAAAAATCTTTCAATGCTTTTCATCTCCACAGGCCATGAAGAAGATGTACAAAGCCTGCTTGAAGTACCCAGACTGGAAAAAGAAACACAATCCCCAGCACAAGCCCTGGCTGTACCCAGAGCAGAGCACCCTGCCCACCATCAGTCTGTCCGAGGTGTCCGTTCAGCACGCCGATTCGCTAGAAAACATCGATGAGAGCGGCGTAGCAGAGACCAAGGATGACCGAGGAGATGCCAGTGATGAAGACAGTGTCAACTGAGAGGCGCAGAACCTTTGCCAGACCCTTGGTGGCATTTTTGAGGACCAAAAAACAGTGTCTTCGCCCTACGATGTAGGGTTTGGCGGAGAAGGACACTGAGGATGGGTGGGGGTGGGGAGGGTAAAAAAATTTATTTGGGAAGAAGGTGATTTTTTTTTTTTACACAAATCTAAAGGGTTCTGGCATTTGTTTTGCTCCTTTTCAGTGAACTGTTTAATGACCGAGAACTGTTGCATATAGATTTGGTGATATTGGCCTTCACTAGAGACTGAGCGTCAACTCTTAGGCATCACCCCATGACAAATAGCACTCCATGAGATTGTAATTTAAGTCTATTTTGCTGTCTGAATTTTTTTAAATGTCTGCACTGCCCAGAGTAAATATTTTAGTGGTGACTTATGTGGCGCTAATTGTTTTAAAGAGGGAGCGTGAGATAGGAGCGGTGAGAGTGGCTCGGTGACGGACTGGACGCCTGAGAGACATCGGAAGTGACAAACCCAGGTGACATCTTCAGATCTGTTCACCATGGAAATATTAAAAGATTTTACAACTCATTTCTGCGTGTTGTATTTTTTTTTTTTTCATGTTTTACATTCTTACTTTTTCTCTACTTTGATGGATGGAATGAATAAATCAACCCGAAAATACCATACCGCTATATAATGTAGCGCCTCTCTGGGTCTACTGGGAGCAGAAAGGTACCTCCAGAGGCAGAGAGCGAGCTTACATTCACCCCAAGGCTGAATCCATGGCTATAATGGGGAGTTAGAACAGAATTTAGGCGCCAGTCACTTTAGGTATTTTTCAATGCTTTAATGAGAACTTGAGAAAGGTTGTAGGAAAGAGGGTTAGGGGAGGTTTCCGATACAATTTTTAGCAGATCACTTACAGACTCCTTGAATCCAAAGGATAAAACAGCTTTCTTTAGAAGATCTTGGCTACCTGGATAGGTCTCTCACACAGACCTAGCAACCGGAAGAATGTCTGGATAAGTCTCTCCCCTCCAGACTTAGCAGCCAGTAGCAATCTTGGATAAATCTCTTGCACAGACTTAGCAGCCAGGAGCTAGTTACCTTTATTTGATTGTAGAACAGCTTGACAGTACCAGAACCTTTAAGCCGACCCGGCAATACTGTAAGGGTAGTTTAGATATAGGCGCATCCTCCAAACGAGTCACCAGGCCCTCCTGGGAGAGCAGCCTTCATCCTGGCTCTCTCCAGCAAGGGTCCTCCCCTGGATCTCCTCAGGTTGGCTTGGCTTCTTCCACGCAGGCGAGACAGCCTAAGGACCACCTCAGGATTAGTAGGCCCCAGACAGGCTTCTAGGCCTACTGCAGAACTTGCAGCAGCACATCCTCAGGCCAGGAGGGCCCAGAGGTAACAAATGACTAAGAGCACATGGCATCTGTCCAATAAATACCCCTTCCCAGAATGCACAGCGGCCAGGAACCTCCTATTGGGCTGTCTCTGGAAAAAGAATATTCATTACAGCTCAACCTAGTTGTAATTCTCATACTGACCTGTGGTACCAGTGACACCTACCGGCAACAGTGGGAAATGCACAACTCAGCCAAGTTTGAAACAGAACCAAATATACAATCAAATCTGAGCTGTTTACAGCTCAGCCAAAAACTCAATTTACATTATAGCCCCAATTTTAGGAAAAGGGGGATACAATAATAACTTTGAAGAGGTCATATCAGGAGTAGTTTGTACGTTGAGGTTTTAGACAATTATTTTAAAAATTGTTCTTTATTTTTGATAGCTAAAAAAAACTGTTCACAGGCCAGTCATCATGACTGGAGTGGGGAGATGCATGACTAGGGCATACCAGAGGTATTGCCCACTATGCTCCCGTAGACCACAATAGCCAATATTAACCTCACTTCCCATTTATACCTAAAATGACACAACCAACACACCTTTATGGAGTGAAAATTGCCCTTTTCGGCCATTTATTAACCATTAACAACATTCCCTAGAACAGAATATAGAACTTTAACAGTACTGACCCCCTAAGTTGCCGTTCCATGGAGGTACTACCCAACCAACATAAAAAAATTGCATCTAGGAGACCACTTAGGGGTCCTCAGCCGCAGAACACGGGCTCGAGGACAATACCAAAATATCACGCAGACACCTCCATTTCCACAAATTTCCGTTATTCCACTAGCTGGGATTAACCATAGGGCGCCATACCATAGATGGGTTCTTACTCTGGTATTACCCAGAAAAATCCAAGGACCCCAACCGCCAGACCACTATGAGCATCCAATAAGATCTCCATCAACAGGGCGGGAGGGTGGGAAAACTTCTTCTTCCTCATCCGATCCTTCACGTTTCCACTTCCCACATATGTTGCCCCACCCAAACCTTGCTTTTCACCCAATCACTATCTCTACATGTTTTAGCCCTGCTGACCTTATTATATATTTAAACTCTTTAACTGCTGCTACCCTGCTAGCCTAGTCATGCCAGCCACAATTCCTGCCATAACAATGACGGGGCACTATTCCTCCTACTGACACCAAAGATGGAGCATTGTTTATTCCCATTGACGTCGGGACCTTTTCTACTCCCAATGGTCACAGTTTGGCCCGAAGTCTGAAGGACAGTAAACTGGTCCTTTGTTTAGAAAGTCTGGAGACCCCTGCTGTAGATGATCCAGAAGATAATGTGTGAGATGCCTCGTTTTTGTATATCCGTCCTTTTTCTGATGTCTATGGTCAGCTTCACTTTGTATCATTGTCAGCAAGTAACCAGAGAACAGAGCTTCCTTGTCCTTCTCATAATTTATTGGCTGGTAATGGCCAGGAAGAGATTCTTCTTCAAAGCTGGATCTTCCCTCTTTGTTCCCCGCGCTTCCGTTACATTGTGTCCTTACAATTTTGACAGGAGCTCCTCATGGGTTGGTAGTTGAGTGCTGAGCCAATGATAGGCTCCTAGTACTAAGCTGTAGCCCCTCCTCTATTACCTTGTGCTTCTACTACATTGTATCACCCCCACAATGTATGCTGGATACAAAGGGTTTACCCTTTTACCCCGCATGCCATCAGGTCAGTGATAATCCATTACTACAGTCAGCAATGGCAGAAGACTAGTCCAGTGATTGGCACAAGGGGTCACGTAGCTGGTCATTTTAGAGACATCACTTGTAAAAACCCACAGCTCTGCCCATGGCTGGAACCCCACCAGGTTGCTGAGAGTGCTTTCTCCTTATCTTGCATGTACAGTACATCATCTTCAATGGCAGACTTGGCATCTGCTCCTACTTGCTGAACACTGTGCTGCCATTACACCCCCCTTCGAGAGGTTAAAATGAGTTCCACAAGCAAAATTGTCCTTGAGGGAAAATAACATTTTTTTTTTTATCTGGAATTGCCGTCAGAGCCGTTTTCATGACAACCCCGACACTGTATGTATCCCTGAAAACCAGATCCAACAACAGGCCGGCAGAGCAGAACACGAGTGCAGGCCCACCACCAATGGCTGCATTTATATTCAGCAAAAAATAAATTAAAAAAATGTATATATTTTTCCCGGCCTTCAGGGATGATAGACAATTTATTGTTTTAAAAAGCAAAAAAATGATTGAGCAGATGGGCACTATCATGGGGGGGGGGGGGATGTACCAATGCAAATATTTTAAAAAATATATATATAATTCATCAGGGAGAAGGTTTGTTTTATGCAGCGTAAGGCAACATTAAACATACACAAAGACTTTCCATAACAAATAACTCCCTCCCACCAAGCCCTGGGGTCCCTTGGCTATTACACCAGGCAGAGTTGGTGTTAGGATTACAGGAAGGGTTGGTGTTAGGGTTACCAGGAGGGTCAGTCTTGGGATAACAGGGAGGGTTAGTGTTAGAAGCTACAGAGAGTTATTGTTAGGGGTAAAGGTAAGGTTGGTGTTAGGATTGCAGGGAAGGATGGTGTTGCGGTTACAAGGAGGGATGGTGTTGGGGTTACAGGGAGGGTTGGTATTAAGGGTTAAAGGGAAGGTTAGGGTTATAGGAAGGGTTGGTGTTAGGGTTACAGGGAGGGTTGGTGTTAGGGTTACTTGTAAGGTTAGGGTTACAAGAAGGGTTGGTGTCAGGATTACTTGTAAGGTTAGGGTTACAAGAAGGGTTGGTGTTAGGATTACCAGGAGGGTCAGTCTTGGGATAACAGGGAGGGTTAGTGTTAGGGCTACAAAGAGCATTAATGTTGGGGTTACAGGTAAGGTTAGTGTTAGGATTACAGGAAGGGTTAGTATTAGAAGCTACAGAGAGTTATTGTTAGGGGTAAAGGTAAGGTTGGTGTTAGGATTGCAGGGAGGGATGGTGTTAGGGTTACAGGAAGGGTTGGTGTAAGGGTTACAGGTAAGGTTAGGGTTACAGGGAGGGTTGGTGTTAGGATTACAGGCAGAGTTAGTATTAGAAGCTAAAGAGTTATTGTTAGGGGTAAAGGTAAGGTAGGTGTTAGGATTACAGGGAGGGATGTTGTTGGGGTTACGAGGAGGGTTGGTGTTAGGGTTACAGGTAAGGTTAGGGTTACGGGGAGGGATGGTGTTAGGATTACCAGGAGGGTCAGTCTTGGGATAACAGGGAGGGTTAGTGTTAGGGCAACAAAGAGCGTTAATGTTGGGGTTACAGGTAAGGTTAGTGTTAGGGTTACAGGGGGGGTTGGTGTTAGGATTACAGGAAGAGTTAGTATTAGAAGCTACAGAGAGCATTAGTGTTGGGGTTACAGGTAAGGTTGATGTTAGGGTTACAAGGAGGGCTAATGTTAGGATTACAAGATGGGTTTGTGTTAGGATTACCAGGAGCATTAGTGTTGGGATTACAGAGAGGGTTAAATTTGGGGTCACAGGGAGGGTTCGTTTTGAGGTTACAGGGAGGGTTGGTGTTGGGGTTACGCAGAGGGATGGTGTTAGGGTTACAGGGAGGGTTGGTGTTAGGATTACAGGAAGAGTTAGTATTAGAAGCTTTAGAGAGTGTTAGTGTTGGGATCACACAGGAGGGTTAGTGTTGGGATTACAGAGAGGGTTAGTTTTGGGGTCACAGGGAGGGTTAGTGTTGAGTTTACAGAAAGGAGGCCCATAGGATATGATTTCTCTTTCTGCACATAATATACCATCTCTGATCTCTTCACATTGAGAATAAGTGTACTGTGGGGGTCTGGAAAAAGTACTTGGCACCCAGAATAAGAATCCTTGTCAACACTGTACTGCACATTGCTGAGCTCCTGAAAATTCTTCTTCATAATCTGCCTTCTCTACATCTCTGATAGATGAGACAGCAGTCAGAACTTCCATCTTTCATTCCTGTCTGTGTCCCCAGTAGAGATTTCCTCTCACTTCCTGTCCCAGTGTCACCAGCAGAAGACAGGAAAGAGTGCGAATGTCACATTCATAGAGATCAATAAAAACCTGACAAAGGTCTGTTTATAGAGGAAGCTCAATGTCACGAACATGTTTGGAGATTTTTTTAATGCTTTCTTATTTTATTTTATTTTTTACATATTTCTCTTTAAAATTTGATTGGCTTTTCCTTTTAAAGGAGAAATAAACGTGTACAGATCTGCTTCAAGTGGTAAATAATTCATCAGTCGCTCTCCAATGAACGGATGAGGATGCCTGAGCATCACCGGCTCAGGATTGTTGTGGTCAGGCCCCCATCGAACAGTCTGTACATCACAGCAGTGGACGGACCTCCTCCTGCCGTCTTCCCTTTAATTACCTCCTCCGCCTCTAGTGCACTGCGGCGGTGTGCCGCCAGCCTACTAACGCCAGGCTTTGATGTGCAGCTACAGCTGGTGTCATGCTGAGTAAAACAACCCATCACGCTGCTCTTCTACAGAATGTCCCAGGCGCTGTTGTCCCCAGACCCCTTAGGAGAAAGAAGTCTGCAGAGGCCCCCAGTGACTCCAATTAATATGCACAAGACTGGCCTTCACCACCTGCAGATGGATTTTCCCCTTATTAGGGATGAGTGGAGTGATTTTGGTGGCCATCAGAAAAATGTTACACAGATGTAAACTCTTATTTTAGCTCATTGACCCACTAAGGCACATAGGTCAAACACAATATGCGACCGGTCTAAACTATGTGGCATGTTCACCAATGCCAGGAGCATGGCGGACAAGATAGGTGAACTAGAGATACTGTTGTACAAGGAGGATTTGGATTTTGTGGGAATTTCAGAGACCTGGTTCAACAGCTCTCATGATTGGCTGGCAAACATTCAAGGGTATACCCTATACCGCAAGGATAGAGAGGGTAAAAAAGGGGGAGGGGTATGCCTATATATCAAGAATAATGCACAAGTGAATGTGAGAGATGACATCACTGAGGGGGCTAGGGAGGAGGTGAAATCTTTATGGGTAGAGCTCCAAAGGGATGAAGCTAAGGGGAAAATAATACTGGGAGTATGCTATAGGCCCCCTAACCTGAGGGAGGAAGTGGAGACAGATCTCCTATCACAAATTGGATTAGCAGCAAGGATGGGAAGTGTTATCATAATGGGGGATTTTAATTATCCAGACATAGACTGGGCGGAGGAAACCGCGCATTCATCTAAGGCTCGCCAGTTCCTTAGTGTCTTGCAGGACAATTTTATGGGTCAGATGGTAGACGCACCAACTAGAAATAAAAGATTACTGGATCTACTGATTACCAACAATACAGACCTGATCACAGATGTGGAAATACGGGGCAATTTAGGTAACAGCGATCCCAGGTCAATTAGTTTCAGTATAAATCACACAAATAGGAAACATGAAGGGAACACAAAGACACTGAATTTCAAAAGAGCCAACTTCCCTAAACTACAAACCTTGCTCAAAGGCATAAATTGGGATAAAATATTAGGAACAAAGAATACGGAGGAGAGATGGGTTTGCTTTAAGAGCATATTAAATAAGGGCATTAGCCAATGTATCCCATTGGGTAATAAATTTAAAAGAGCGAACAAACATCCTGGATGGCTTAACTCCAATGTAAAAATGCATATAAAAGCAAAGGAGAAGGCCTTCAAAAAATACAAGGTTGAGGGATCATCCTCAGCATTCAGAATTTATAAAGAATGCAATAAGAAATGTAAGGGTGCAATTAGGATGGCTAAGATAGAACATGAAAGACACATAGCGGAGGAGAGCAAAAAAAATCCCAAGAAATTCTTTAAGTATGTAAACAGTAAAAAAGGGAGGACAGACCATATTGGCCCCATAAAGAATGAGGAAGGACATCTGGTTACAAAGGATGGGGAGATGGCGAAGGTATTGAATTTATTCTTCTCCTCAGTCTTCACGAGTGAATCGGGGGGCTTCAGTAACCAAAACTGCAGTGTTTATCCTCATGACACAACACAGGAAGCACCTACATGGTTAACAGAGGACGGAATTAAAATTAGACTTGAGAAACTTAACATTAATAAATCACCGGGACCAGATGGCTTGCATCCGAGGGTACTTAGGGAACTCAGTCAGGTGATTGCCAGACCGTTGTTCCTAATTTTTACAGACAGTCTATTGACTGGAATGGTACCAGCTGATTGGAGAAAAGCCAATGTAGCACCAATATTTAAAAAGGGCCCAAAAAACATCCCTGGGAATTACAGACCAGTTAGCCTAACATCAATAGTATGTAAACTCTTGGAGGGGATGATAAGGGACTATATACAAGATTTTAGTAATAAGAATGATATCATTAGCAGTAATCAGCATGGATTCATGAAGAATCGTTCGTGCCAAACCAATCTATTAACCTTCTATGAGGAGGTGAGTTGCCATCTAGATAAAGGAAGGCCCGTAGACGTGGTGTATCTGGATTTTGCAAAAGCATTTGACACAGTTCCCCATAAACGTTTACTGTACAAAATAAGGTGCGTTGGCATGGACCATAGGGTGAGTACATGGATTGAAAACTGGCTACAAGGGCGAGTTCAGAGGGTGGTGATAAATGGGGAGTACTCAGAATGGTCAGGGGTGGGTAGTGGGGTTCCCCAAGGTTCTGTGCTGGGACCAATCCTATTTAATTTGTTCATAAACGACCTGGAGGATGGGATAAACAGTTCAATCTCTGTATTTGCAGACGATACTAAGCTAAGCAGGGCAATAACTTCTCCGCAGGATGTGTAAATCTTGCAAAAAGACCTGAACAAATTAATGAGGTGGGCGACTACATGGCAAATGAGGATCAATGTAGAAAAATGTAAAATAATGCATTTGGGTGGCAAAAAAATGAATGCAATCTATACACTGGGGGGAGAACCTCTGGGGGAATCTAGGATGGAAAAGGACCTGGGGGTCCTAGTAGATGACAGGCTCAGCAATGGCATGCAATGCCAAGCTGCTGCTAATAAAGCAAACAGAATATTGGCATTAAAAGGGGGATCAAATGCAGATATAAAACGATAATTCTCCCACTCTACAAGACTCTGGTCCGGCCGCACCTGGCGTATGCTGTCCAGTTCTGGGCACCAGTCCTCAGGAGGGACGTACTGGAAATAGAGCGAGTACAAAGAAGGGCAACAAAGCTAATAAAGGGTCTGGAGGATCTTAGTTATGAGGAAAGGTTGCGAGCACTGAACTTATTCTCTCTGGAGAAGAGACGCTTGAGAGGGGATATGATTTCAATTTACAAATACTGTACTGGTGACCCCACAATAGGGATAAAACTTTTTCGCAGTAGAGAGTTTAATAAGACTCGTGGCCACTCATTACAATTAGAAGAAAAGAGGTTTAACCTTAAACTACGTAGAGGGTTCTTTACTGTAAAAGCGGCAAGGATGTGGAATTCCCTTCCACAGGCGGTGGTCTCAGCGGGGAGCATTGATAGCTTCAAGAAACTATTAGATAATCACCTGAATGACCACAATATACAGGGATATATAATGTAATACTGACACATAATCACACACATAGGTTGGACTTGATGGACTTGTGTCTTTTTTCAACCTCACCTACTATGTAACTATGTAACTATGTAACAAGGCCCCAGGTTTGCAACCTCCGGTTTGCATATTGTGCATAGTGCACCCCTAAACTCTGCACTCTGTACGTAGCACACCCCTGAACTCTGCACTCTGTACATAGCGCTCCTCCGAACCCTGCACTCTGTACATAGCACACTCCAGAACTCTGCACTCTGTACATAGCACACCCCTGAACTCTGCACTCTGTACATAGCACACTCCTGAACTTTGCACTCTGTACATAGCACACACCAGAACTCTGCATTCTGTGCATAGGGTACCTCTGGAACTGAACTCTCTACATAGCACACCCTTAAACCCTGCACTCTGTACATAACACACTCCTGAACTCTGCACTCTGTACATAACACACTCCTGAACTCTGCACTCTGTACGTAATGCAAGACAAAGAACAACTGGATAATGGGATTTTCAAGGCGCTGAACCCTCCTTAAGGCATAACATTTGACAAAGTGATATATAAAAATATATTTTATTTTAAAATAGCATCTATAACAGAATAGATCTATAGTGCAAAGAATATATATATGTGTATACAGCAATCTCTAAAAGCAATGCAAACATCCCCTATGCCAAGATATGCTAATTCCTCTATAATCATACATGCATACAATCATGGATACCCATGGCATACACCATAACATATAGTAGAGGAAGAGGCACAACCCGACGTGTTTCGCTTGATAGCTTCTTCAAGGGTTCTTATTGGAAGGAAATAGATACAATAGAGTTGATTTAGTAAGTGATCATTCTGAGGAATTTCAAATTCCCACCAGTGCAGTGAGAGGTGGATCTGATGCCCGTCTCCATCAAAGGTTCTTCATTTGGAGGTATTCACCTATCAGGTCAGTTGTGGTTAATGTGGATCAAGTCAAGAGCATTTGCGGTTGGTCTCTGATGTTTCATGCCATTATCAAGATTGATTTTGCCGTCCACTTTAGCTATTGGAATCTGTTCACCGCTTCTGCTGCTGACTGTGTGTGTACCAGGGAGGTTTCTCCTAGTGCCATATGGCAATATTTGTGACCAACCAGAATTAACTGTCTATCCTTTTATATGGGACCCTGTGTGGCTTCCGGGACAGGCTTCCCTAACTGGCTTTTGATCTGTTCGACGGAGACGGACATCAGATCCACCTCTCACTGCACTGCTGGGAATTTGTAATGCCCTTAGGGGGCTTCTCAGAATGATCACTTACTAAATCAACTCTATTGCATCTATTTCCTTCCAATAAAAACCCTTGAAGAAGCTATCAAGCGAAACACGTCGGGTTGTGCCTCTTCCGCTACTATATGTTATGGTGTATGCCATGGGTATCCATGATTGTATGCATGTATGATTATAGAGGAATTAGCATATCTTGGCATAGGGGATGTTTGCATTGCTTTTAGAGATTTCTGTGTACACATATATATTTTTTGCACTATAGGTCTTTTCTGTTATAGACACTATTTTAAACATTTATAATAAAATATATTTTTATATACTTTTTTATACTTTGTCAAATGTTATGGTTCAGCGCCTTGAAAATCCCATTATCCATTTGTTCTTTGTCTTATTGTTTTCTGGGATGTGGTGCTGATTATCAACTGAAATACTTTACTAATAACCTTTTTCTGTACGTAATGCACTCCTGATCCCTGCACTCTGTATGTAGCGTAATCCCGGACTATGCAGTTTGTAGTTAGCGTAATTCTGAAGCCTGCACTATGTACATAGCGCACCCCTGAACCCTGCACTACATACAGAGTACGGAACATAACACAGTCCTAAACTCTGCACTCTGTATATAGTGCATTCCTGAACGTTGCACTCTGTACGTAACGCACTCCTGATCCCTGCACTCTGTATGTAGCGGAACCCCGGACTCTGTACTATAGATTGCATAATTCTGAAGCCTGTACATAACTTACCCCTAAACCCTACACTCTACACTACATACAGAGTAAGCAACATAACACACTCCTAAACTCTGCACTCTGTATATAGTGCACTCCTGATCCCTGCACTCTGTACGTAGTGTAATCCCGGACTCTGCCCTTTGTAGTTAGCCTAATTCTGAACTCTGCACTCTGTACATACTGTCCCCCTGAACCCTGCAATCTGTACATACTGTACCCCTGAACCCTGCACTCTGTATGTAGCGCACCCCTGAACCCTGTACTCTGTACATGGCGCGCCCCTGAACCCTGCACTCTGCACTATGTACAGTGTACAGAACATAACACACTCCTAAACTCTGCATTCTGTATATAGCACACTCCTGAACTCTGCACTCTGTACGTAACGCACTCCTTATCCCTGTACTCTGTACATAACATACTCCTGAACTGTGCACTCTGTACATAGTGTAATCCTGAACTCTGCAGTCTGTATGTAGCATAATTCTGAACTCTGCACATAGTGTAATTCTGAACTCTGCACTCTGTGCATAGCGCACCCCTGAACCTTGCACAGGCCCAGACTGGCCATAGGGCACACCGTGCATGTGCCCGGTGGGCCGGGGGCCGCCAGGCCGCAAGTCACATCTCCCGACTCTCAGCTGCTGGTGCTGGCCCTGCACACCTGCCGCCGGCCTCTCTGCGTAGAGGGCCGCATGTCTCTCTGGCTCTGTCTCTCTGACAGGGTCGCGGGTCCCCACTCTCAAGGCAGCTGGGCTGCTCCTTGTGCCGACACCGCTCATCACGGCCGGCCCTGCGGCAGTCCGGCCAGTCTCCTATTCAGCTCTGGACGGAGGAAATGAAGAGGTCAGGTCATGTGACCGTGATGGGGGAGGAGCTGCAGTAGACCCCTTCTGCCTGATGTCGTGAAAGAGCCTGGACTGCCAAAAAGGTAAGTCACACTATGCCAGCCTGCCAATGTTTTTTTTTTTGTTTTTTTGTATCCTGCCTGCCAATGTTTATTTATTTATTTTTATTTTTTTGTATGCTGCCTGCCAATGTTTACTTATTATTTTTTTTTGTATACTGCCTGCCAATGTTTTAAACTATTCATGATGAAAGCATGCTTTGGTCAGTCTCTCTTAGAGACCCCTTTCACACTGAGGCGGTGGGGGCGTTAGCGGTAAAGAGGCACTAGTTTTAGCTGCGCTTTACCACTGTTATAGGGGCGCTTCGGCGCCGCTAACGGGGCGCTTTTAACCCCCCAGAAGAGGCTAAAAGCACTCTCTTAGCGCTGCTTTCAAAGCGCTTTGAAAGCGGCGCTCATTCATTTCAATGGGCAGGAGCGGTGTATACACCGTTCCCCCCACCGCCCCAAACATGCTGCTTGAAGGACATTTTTCCTGTCCTGCAAGTGCACCGCTCCCGCGTGAAAGCACTTAGGCTTTCACACTGGGGCTGCAGAAGGGGCAGTTTACAGGCGCTTTACAGGCGCTATTTTTAGCGCAAAAACACCTGTAAAACGCCTCAGTGTGAAAGGGGTCTTACACAATGTGAGTGATGCTGAACAAAGGTAGAAGGACCCCTTTCACACCTAGACCGCCCTGACAGGCCCAGACTGGCCATAGGGCACACCAGGCATTTGCCCAGTGGGCCGGGGTCTCCGGGCTGCATGTCCTAAGAAGACCAGGCCACACAGCAAATCATAAGCGGCGACCACAGTTTGGACATGGCTAACACAGACCGCGGCCACCACTCAAATCCCACTATGCGGCTGTGCCTGAAGCAGAGCCGGCGCAAGAAAACTAGGATGTGCAGAAGAAGGCGGAAGAGAAGTACCTGCAGGGGACAGACACCTCCAGAGCCAGCCGCTGGAGATATACCTGCACTCGGGACAATGGCAGCCTCTCTCCTAACAATGGCCGGCGCACTGTGACAGCTGCACAGGGAGGAAGGTTAGTGCACTGAACTGATCCAGTGTGTGTTACAGCCAAAGTCCCGCTCTGTAGCGGCGGTTAAGGGGGGTGGATTGGGATCTGTTTGCTGGACTGGGGCTTTCTCTTTGCTGGACTCAGTGGACTGGGGCTTTCTCTTTGCTGGACTCAGTGGACTGGGGCTTTCTCTTTGCTGGACTCAGTGGACTGGGGCTTTCTCTTTGCTGGACTCAGTGGACTGGGGCTTTCTCTTTGCTGGACTCAGTGGACTGGGGCTTTCTCTTTGCTGGACTCAGTGGACTGGGGCTTTCTCTTTGCTGGACTCAGTGGACTGGGGCTTTCTCTTTGCTGGACTGAGGCTGTCTCTTTTCTGGACTGGGGTTGTCTCTTTGCTGGACTGGGGCTTTCTCTTTGCTGGACTGAGGCTGTCTCTTTGCTGGACTGGGGCTTTCTCTTTGCTGGACTGAGGCTGTCTCTTTGCTTGACTGGGGCTTTCAGACTGGACTGGGGTTGTCTCTTTTCTGGACTGAGGCTGTCTCTTTGCTGGACTGGGGCTTTCTCTTTGCTGGACTGGGGCTGTCTCTTTGCTGGACTGAGGTTGTCTCTTTTCTGGACTGGGGCTGTCTCTTTGCTGGACTGGGGCTTTCTCTTTGCTGGACTGGGGCTTTCTCTTTGCCGGACTGAGGCTGTCTCTTTGCTGGGCTGAGGCTGTCTCTTTCCTGGACTGGGGCTTTCTCTTTGCTGGACTGGGGCTGTCTCTTTGCTGGTCTGAGGCTGTCTCTTTGCTGGATTGGGATGTCTCTCAAGATGAATATCCCGTCACAACCACCCACGCGAATGCCTGCCCCCCCATCTCCACCCTCTTCCCCCAGGGGTCAGGCTGCCCAGTCTAAAATGCCCAGGCCTATTTTTTGTCCCAGTCCGGGCCTGACCCTGCACTCTGTACATAGAGCACCCCTGAACCCTGCACTCTGTGCTACATACTGAGTGCAGAGTTCAAAAGTGCGCTATGTACAGAGTGCAGAGTTTAGGAGTGCGCTATGTACAAAGTGTAGAGTTTAGGAGTGTGCTATGTACAGAGTGCAGAGTTTAGGAGTGCGCTTTGTACAGAGTGCAGAGTTTAGGAGTGTGCTATGTACAGAACATAGGTACATAAAGAGGGGGGTTTGGGACTTTAAATGAAGCACCCGAAGGTACCTCCATCCCGATAATTTGGTTCAAAGTTCAAGGAAGTTGGGACTTTAAATGAAACAACTGGGTAGTGGAGGTATATGCATATTATAATTTATTTGAGTAGCATAAATACATAATTCATCTTGTATATAGCAAAGCTTGCATAGGACCTGAACATGAGGTATAAGAAGATGTATACAGACAACAAATGAATAAGGTAATGAGCATATATATAACAATGGCAAAAAGCCCAATACTGATACATGCGTCCACATGGTATAAATGTAATCATCAATGAGTATATAGGTAAAAACAAAGGATAGGAATGGTAAACTAAGTAAGTAACAGTCCATATAAGGTATAGTTATGGCATCAGATGTAGCTCGACGCGTTTCATGGGTTTGCCCACTTGTCAGGAGCAGATGCAATAGACATATCTATGGAATATAAATAAGTAAAGATGGAATGAGTCATACTCTAAATAGAATTCATTTGTATTATTTCAGATGTATAAAGCTAGTAGTCCGTCCACACTCACCCATTCAGACAGCAAATGCAATGCGGGGCAGTCAGCATAGGGGTGGCCGGGGACATAGCTCCCCCACGGGAGCTGAGGCGGCATATTTCATAGAAACAGTGTCAGGCGGTGAGGGGACGTGTAAGGTGGGACTAGGGTATCCATATAACAAACCACAGTATAAATTCCAATGGACCATCTGGGAACAAATATCAAAATGTTTGTATAGTATAAACATGTAGTTAAAATATAATTGAAAGTAATGATGGTATATAGATAATGAACCCAGTAAGTGTCAGAGGGGAAGAAAGTGAAAGTTCAGTGCTACTAAAAGTTAAAAGTTTAACTTTTAGTAGCACTGAACTTTCACTTCCTTCCCCTCTGACACTTACTGGGTTCATCAAACATAGAGCTACCAGGGACTCAGCCAAGAGCCCGAGGGGCTTTCAGAGGAATTTAATGGCTGCTCACAGCTCAGTCCACTATCCCACCATCACTGACCTCATAACAAAATGGCCACTGCGAGGCTGTTTTCTATTTTATCCTTTTGTTTTTGTATTCCTTATTTTTATTTTTTTCTTCTTATCCTTATTTGTGCTCTGACAGATTTTATTTTTATTTCACTTTTTTTGTAGTGTTTGCTTTTTAAAAAAAAATAAATAAAAATAAAACAATAATAAGACTAATGAGGAGGATGATTTTTGGCACAAGAACAGATCCAGTATAGGAGGGGGGAGTAAAGGACAGGCTGGGCTGAAATGGGCCGAATGATGAGGTTTTAGCCGAAAGATAACCGCCAGCGCTGGACTAAGAAGGAAGTCAGGGACAGCGCTGGGATATAGAGAAGATAAGAGTACATACTGGCCATATATATACGGTACAACCCCCAATTCCAAAAAAGTGGGGGCGCCATGTAAAATCTACATAAGAAACAGAATGCAATAATTTTCAAATCTCATAAAAGCATATTTTATTCACAATATAAAATAGAAAACGTATCAAATGTTTAAACTGGAAAAAAAACGACCATTTTAAGAAAAATAAATAAGGTCGTTATGAAATTCGTGGCAGCAACAGGTCTCAAAAAAGTTGGAGCAGGGCAACAAAAAGCTGGTAAAATAAGTGTTACTAACAAAGAAGAGCTGGAAGCAGATTTTTCAACTAATTAGGTTAATTGGCAACAGGCCAGTAACATGATTGGGTAAAAAAAAAAAAAAAGAGCATCTTAGAGAGTCAGAGTGTCTCAGAAGAAAAGATGGGCAAGAGGTTCACCAATCTGTGAAAAGCTGCATCTAAAAACTGTCCAGCAATTTCAGAATAATATTTTTAATATTGGTCCAGATTTTACCCCCCCCCCCCCCTCCTGACCAGAGCACTTTTTGCGATTTGGCACTGCGCCGCTTTAGCTGACAATTGCGCGGTCGTGCGACGTTGTACCAAAACAAAATTGATGTCCTCCCCCCCCTCCCCTACAAATAGAGCTTTCTTTCGGTGGTATTTTATCACCTCTGCTGTTTTTATTTTTTGCGCTATAAATAAAAAAAGAGCGACAATTTTGAAAAAAAACGCATTATTATTTACTTTTTTGCTATAATAAATATCCCCCAAAAATATATAAAAAAAAACTTTTTTTTTCCCTCAGTTTAGGCCGATATGTTTTCTTCTACATATTTTTGGTAAAAAAAATAGCAATAGGCGTATATTGATTGGTTTGCGCAAAAGTTATAGCGTCTACAAAATAGGGGATAGTTTTATGCCATTTTTTTTTTTAATTTATTTTTTTTATTAGTAATGGCAGCGAACTGCGATTTTTATCAGGACTGCAACATTATGGCGGACACATCAGACACTTTTGACACTTTTTTGGGACCATTGTCATTTATACAGCAATCAGTGCTATAAAAATGCACTGATTACTGTATAAATGACACTGGCAGGGAAGGGGTTAAACACTAGGGGGCAATGGAGGGGTTAAGTGTGTCCTAGAGAGTAATTCTAACTGTGGGGGGGGGCTTCAACTCACATGACAGCTATCACTGCTACCGATGACAGGGAGCAGTGATCTCTGTCATGACACAAGGCAGAACGGGGTAATGCCTTGTTTACATAGGCACTTCTAAGGCTCCGTGACACGATCGCCAGGAGACCGGCGGACATCGCGTCCCCCAGTTCGTGGGCACGGTCACGCTGTACGCGGCGTGCCTGCTATCCACGCCTCTTAAAGGGGATGTACAGGTACGCCCATTTGGCCACCGCTGCCATTGTGTCGACGTATATCGGCTACAGCAGGGATATGCAATTAGCGGACCTCCAGCTGTTGCAGAACTACAAGTCCCATGAGGCATAGCAAGACTCTGACAGCCACAAGCATGACACCCAGAGGCAGAGGCATGATGGGACTTGTAGTTTTGCAACAGCTGGAGGTCCGCTAATTGCATATCCCTGATCTACAGTATCGGGGCTGGGCTCAGCCCTTCCTTCTCTGAGCTGGCCGCTCAGCTGTCGGCTAATTGCCAGCTCCTATCTCTCCACAGTGACTCAGCTGTTGATGATATCCTGTTCGTCAGTCCTGCCTACTTTAGCCGTCCAGCCCAGATGATCTCTGCCTTCGCCTTGGTCAACATCTCTAGAGACGCTCTCCTGTGTTCCTGTTATAGACTTGCTTGGCTGACATTCCTTCTGGCTCCAAATCCTGCTTGCTGTTCTACTACGCTCATCTCTGGCTCCCTGACGTTTTGGCTTGTCTGACTATCCGTTCCGGTTCCTGAACTCTGGCTATTGTTTTGACTACGTTTACCTTTTTTTATTAATATTATTATTAAACAAGTGAGATTTAACTGTACTTCTGTCTCAGTCTGATTCATGGTTTCTGATACTACAGTACATAATATCATCAAAAGATTCCGAGAATCTGGAGAAATCTCTTGTGTGGAAGGGACAAGGCCCAAACTCAATATTGGCTGCTGGTGATCTGCGAGCCCTCAGACGGCCCTGCAATAAAAACAAGACATTAATCACATCATTGATGGACATCATTGCATGGGTTCGGGAGTACTTCCAGAAATCACTGTCTGAACACAATTCGCCGCGCCATCCAAATATGTAAGGTAAAGTTCTATCACGCTAAGAAGAAGCCACATCTGAAGATGATCCAGAAACGCCGCCGTCTTCTCTGGGCCAAAGCTAATTTAAAATTGTCTGTTGCAAAGTGGAAAAACTACTCTGTGTTCAGACGAGTCAAAATTAGACATTCATTTTGGAAACCGCCCGGCGCCACGTCCTCCAGATTAAAGAGGAGAGGAACCTTCCTGCTTTTGAAAAAGGAAGCAGTACTTCAGTTGAGGGTCCCCGGGTGGTGGCTTTGCTGCCTAAAGGGTTTTGGTTACTACTGCTCAGGAAGTGCCAATCCCCCATCTTCATAGGAGCCAATCAGAATGCTGTATTTATTATTATGACTGATGCAGCACTAGAGGTATCCCACATGGGCCCCTTTCTGGACATAAAGGACAACTCTACCTTGATAATTGGTCTTTAATCATTCCCCTCTTCTCTTCTGAGTTCAGCCCACCAACTCAAATACGAGGCGTGTCTATTAAATAATGAGACTGATTAAATAACTCACCTTTATTTATATCTATTACAAATGTAATGCTTGTCCCCTTCAATATATTCCCCATTTGTACTAATAAATTGCTGCAGTCTTGTTTTCCACTCATTGAAGGCATGGAGAAAATCAATTTCTGTCAGCTGTTTCAACACATCCGCCATTTTCTTCTTTACAGCATCAACTGACTCAAAACGTTCCCCTTTAACCAATTGCCGACTGCCCGCCGTCGACTGATGGTGGCAGAATGGCACTCCTGCGCAAATCGCCGTAGCTGTACAGCGGGTGCTTTAAGGAGTATAGGGGGCGTGCACGCCCACGTGCGCCCACCGCGTCCCTAAGGAGCCGATGAGCGTGCCCGGCGGCCGCAATGTCCGCCGGGCGCACACGATCGCTCCTGACAGAGAGAGAACTGGGATTTGTGTGTGTAAACATATGTGTTCCTAGTATATAGGAACAACGATGGGTCTCCCACCCAAGTCAGTCCCATCCCCCCCCACAGTTAGAACACACACTGAGGGAACACATTTAACCCCTTGATCGCCCCCTAGTGTTAACCCCTTCTGCCAGTGACATTTACACAGTAATCAGTGCATTTTTATAGCACTGATCGCTGTATAAATGTGAATGGTCCCAAAAATGTGTCAAAATTGTCCAACCTGTCCGTCGCAATGTCGCAGTCCCGATAAAAATCGCAGATCACGGCTATTACTAGTAAAAAAAATATATATATTATAAAAATGCCATAAATCTATCCCCTATTTTGCAGACGCTATAACCAATCAATAAACGCTTATTGCGATTTTTTTTTTACCAAAAGTATGTAGTATTAGCGGCCTAAACTGAGAAAGAAATTCGTTTTTTTTTTATTTTGGGGATATTTATTATAGCAAAAAGTAAAAAATACTGTGTTTTTGTCAAAATTGTCGCTCTTCTTTTGTTTATAGCGCAAAAAATAAAAACTGCAGAGGTGATCAAATACCACCAAAAGAAAGCTCTATATGTAGGAAAAAAGAACGTCAATTTTGCTTGGGTACAACGTCACACGACCGCGCAATTGTCAGTTAAATTGACCCAGTGCCGAATCGCAAAAAAATGGCCTGGTCAGGAAGAGGGGTAAATCCTTCCGGGGGGGGGGGGCTGAAGTGGTTAAGCACTGATTAACCTTTTGGGAATTCATTCTCACGTCCCTCGCTGAATCTTTTGCGCCACTCAAACGCACGCGCACGAGACAGGCCGTCGTTCCCATAGGATGTATTAAGCATTTGAAAACACTCTGTTGGCGTTTTGTGCAGTTTTACGAAAAAATTATTTAATTAATTATTTAATTAACAATAAATAAAAACTTGACAAAGTTACAGGGGCGGAGCTTTGCTTATGTTGTCACCCGCAGCTTTCTCACAGCTGTTCGGACGCGAACAGTCTGGTTTTACCTGTCAAGTTTTTATTTATTGTGTTGCGCTGTCTAGCGCTTTTTACAGCTATCACTTTTTGTTACTTTTTTGAATAAATTGCCATACGGTATACATTTAGAAGACCCTACTCTTCTTTTTTTGGATTTATCTTTGCTTGGGAATATCTCATGACATATCACATTGGATGGTTCTAATTTGGAAACCTAGTGAGCGATTTCTATTGACCAGATCCAGTTCCTGTGTGTTTACCGGGGGGGACTATGATGATCGGTGTCCTTTATGAGATCCAGGCTTCAACCAGTTCCTAAGGAACCCAGGCTCATATGACCTCCTATAATTAAGGGGTCCACCTTGTCCGGTAAGCGCATTCATTTGACTGGTTTGGAGAGTACTGGTGCTTGAGGGAACATTATCAGCTTTTTCCCACCAAGAGGAATTACTTTTCTATGAGACCTTAAGGACGTTTTCTTTTATCATTTGTGCTGCACTAGCATTGTTTTATTAATTGTTTTCTAGGCTGGTGAATCCTATAGTGTTCAGCTTGCATTTCATACTTATTATTGCTTGCGCTGATTGTCCTCAGTATATTAATTACTCATTCTTGCCACAAACTCAGGGTAACTCAAGACAACAGGTTTTTGCGTCTCCCATGGAGGGTTTGCTCAGGCCAAGGCTCTCTGAGAAAGCAAAGATATCACAAAACCTACTTTGCTTCTGTCCGTGGGAAACGCCTGGGACAGCATCTCAAAGTATATCTCAACCTAGTTGAGAAACCCTCTGCATTGGACTGGATCGCCCCCAAATCGCTGGGGAAGCGGAGCGGAACCAGACAAAACCTCTTATAGAGGTAATACTCGAGCCGGGTGCATGCACAGAGACTGGAGCGTTTGTAACGCCATGGCTAACTGATCCATGCGGTGATCTTGCTCATCCAATCTGGAAAAAATATTACCAACAAGTGGATTGACTGTATCTTCTGAATTCATGGCCTTCGCCTACTGTCAGAAACCATGAAATCAGACCGAGACAGAAGTACAGTTAAATCACACTTGTTTAATAATAATAAAAAAAAAAGGTAAACAGAGAAAACGTAGTCAAAACATAGCCAGAGTTCAGGAACCGGAACGGATAGTCAGGCAAGCCAAAACGTCAGGGAGCCAGAGGGAATGTCAGCCAAGCAAGTCTTTAACAGGAACGCAGGAGAGTGTCTCTAGAGATGTGACCAAGGCGAAGGCAGAGATCATCTGGACTGGACGGCTTAAGTAGGCAGGACCGATGAGCAGGATATCATCAACAGCTGAGTAACTGTGGAGAGAGATAGGAGCTGGCAATTAGCCGACAGCTGAGCGGCCAGCTCAGAGAAGAAAGGGCTGAGCCCAGCCCCGACAAATTGTTAAGGGTCATCCTGGTCCATGGCTAGTTACCTGGGTAATATAGAGACAAAGTGCATGGTTGTGTGTAGAAAATGGAGATACAGATACCCCTCAATCTCAGATCCGTGCCTCATTACCGTGGTATGCGCCACACTGACTATCCCTGTCAAGAAGCAGATAAGGAGTCTGCGAAACGCGTCGGATTACCGCACACACAAGCATCTTTCAAGCTTTTATATGGATTGAGTATCATTTTTGGTTAATTCTCTATATGGCTTAATGTTACTGTCAAATAAGTTTTATGCTTTGTATATTTTGTAATAAATTAATATTTTTTTATTACCCACTGTGTATGTGCTTACCTCAGAGACAGAGTGTCAGGGGGCTTACCTCGGCAGGCGGGGCGCTCGCGGTGGTGTGCAACAGGGCGCGTCGGCGCGCGCGTTCCTGTGGACCCCGCCATGCGTGTTCCTCGCGGCGCCGGCGTGTGTGTCCAGGATCGTTCCGCTGTGCACGCCGGCATGCGGGGGCGCGCGCGCGGGCGTTGGCGGGTGCGCGTGCCTGTGTGTGCCGGGGCGCGCGCGTGCACGTCGTTTGGCGCCAAAAGCTCCATTTAAGCCGGTGTGCTCCTGTGACCAGTGCTGCCTAATCAACAGCTAGTCGTCCCAGTGCCTGACCTTGTACCTTGTCTGTTCCTGAAATACCTGCTGACCCGGCCTTGCCCCCCGACCTCTCTCTGAACTCTGCCTGTAACCGACCTCTGCTTGTTTGACCATCCGCTTGCCTGCTCCACTGTACCTTTGCCGACTGCCTGTTACCGAACCCGGCCTGTCTCCTGACCATCCGTCTGCCTGCTCTCTAGGATCCTATCTGCCTGTCTGCAGCCTTCCTGCCTGCTGTCCATACAAGCCTGCTCAGCCTAGTGTCTGTGCTCCAGCCTACTCCAGCCTTCCCATCTGTTAACCCTGCAATACCTGGACTGCAATACCTGGACTGCAATACAGGCCCTCATACAACTCCGTACTTTCGTGCCTTCTGTTTACTCTACTAGGGGCCGACAGTCGGAGGGTAAGGGAGCCTACCCTCTGCCCGACTGGACTCGCCGGTCTGGTAAGTAGGAGCCTGATAGTATTAGGCAGCCATGACCGAGTCCGGGCAGGGGGCTTCCCCCATGGACGAACTTTGCCGACATCTGGCGGGTCTAACCCAGGCAGTGAAGAGCCTACAAGAGGGATACTCCAGCCTGGAAGAGCGTGTACAGGCCTTGTCCGCACCTTCCGGTCCGCAAGGGTCCGCAGCAGCCACCTCAGCACCCTCCGTGGTCATGTTACCTCCAGAGCCAAAAGTACCAGTACCTGAAAGATTTCTCGGAGACCGAAGTAGGTATCGTGCCTTCCGGAATGCCTGTAATCTCTACTTCGCCCTACAGCCACGCACGTTCTCCCTTGAAGCCACTAAGGTGGGCTTTGTTATCTCCTTACTATCTGGTGAACCACAAACATGGGCCCACCGACTTTTGGAGCAAAAATCAGTCATCTTGGATAGTCTGGATGCCTTCTTTGATGCTATGTCCCAACTATACGAAGACCCCCAGCTTACCGCCACCGCGGAAGCCCCCTTACAGGCCCTTCGCCAGGGCCGTCGAGCGGCAGAAGACTATGCCGTCGAGTTCAGACGCTGGAGCTCTGACACGGCGTGGAATGACGCCGCATTGCGCCATCAGTTCAGGATGGGGTTGTCAGATCCCCTCAAGGATGAGTTGGCACGGGTAGGGGTACCACAGACCCTGGAAGAGCTTATCAACCTGTCCATCCAAATAGACCGTAGATTGCGAGAGCGACGTACTGAAAGAACCACCAGTACCTTTCGCCCCACCTGGATGATTCCACAAGTACCCTGTCCTCCCAGCAGATCTCCCGCTCCTCCACCTGCCTCGGCCTATGATGCACCAGAACCTATGCAGCTCGGTCTATTCCGCCCTTCTTTGACCCCAGAGGAGAAATCACGCAGACGTGCACACAACCTCTGCCTCTACTGCGGGGAATCCGGGCACTACGCCAGCAGTTGCCCCAACAAGATGCGTAAGTGTCGCTCTGCTGATCGTACCTGTGCTACTATTGTACCCACTATTGGCACACACCTAACCATTTCTGTCACTTTACAGCTTCCCGGAAAGGCCATCCAAGTCCCAGCTATCATTGACTCCGGAGCCTGTAGCTGTTTTATCGACCGGACCTTCGCCTCCCAACATGCCATCCCTCTCCAACCCAAAACTCAAAGCCTTGCTGTTCATCTTGCAGACGGTTCTGCTCTCCGCTCCGGTCCGGTCACTCAAGAAACCGTCCCCTTAGAAGCCATCATGGGCCAACGACACCGTGAATATCTCTGTTTGGACGCCATCTCTTCCCCCCTTTTTCCAGTCATTCTTGGAATACCTTGACTACAGGTTCACAACCCTCAAATCAACTGGGCTTCTGGTAATGTCGAGTTCCTCTCAGGATATTGTCTTCAACACTGTCTGCAAGGGACAGGCCGTGAGGTTACCCAACTCCTCTGTCTACATCCGGATGTTGATCTGCTTCGAGCTATTCCTGAGCCTTACCAAGATTTCTCGGATGTGTTTAGCAAAAAGGGGGCAGAATTACTACCTCCACACAGGCCCTACGACTGCCCAATTGAACTACTTCCTGGAACCGAGGTACCTTTTGGCCGGATCTTCCCACTGATTGAGCAGGAGCTGGGCACCCTGAAGCAGTATCTAGATGAAAATCTGAAGAAGAAATTTATCCGCCCGTCCACCTCCCCGGCCGGTGCGGGCTTATTCTTTGTTGAAAAGAAAGACCATTCTCTGCGGCCATGTATTGATTACCGCGAATTGAACAAGATAACTATTAAAAATTGTTACCCGCTTCCTCTGGTACCTGAGCTATTTCAAAGGCTGGGCACTGCCAGAATCTTTACTAAATTGGATCTTCGGGGTGCTTACAATTTAATCCGCATCCGAGAGGGTGACGAGTGGAAGACTGCGTTTCGCACTCGTTTTGGGCATTTCGAGTACCAGGTCATGCCCTTCGGTCTTTGTAATGCCCCAGCTACGTTCCAGCACTTTGTGAACGACATCTTTAGAGAATTCCTGGACCTCTACGTCATTGTCTATCTGGACGACATACTCATCTTCTCCTCTTCTTTGGCTGATCACCGCAGGCACGTCAGGAATGTTCTCGTCCGGCTCAGGCAACATGGCCTATACGCTAAACTTGACAAGTGTGAGTTCGAACGTCAGAGTATCCAGTTTTTGGGACTCATCATTTCTGTAGAAGGAATTAAGATGGATCCACAAAAAGTGTCGGCCATCCTGGACTGGCCTGCTCCTACAGACAAGAAAGGGGTCCAACGTTTTCTAACTTCTACAGGAAATTTATTAAAGACTTCTCTAAAATCATTTCGCCAATAACGGAACTTACTAGACAGGGGGCACGATTCTGTTGGTCGTCCCGAGCACAGGCAGCTTTCGAGAAATTAAAGGGACTGTTTACTTCTGCTTCTATCCTCAAACACCCGGACCCTGCGCTACCGTTTGTGCTGGAAGTGGATGCTTCGGAGATCGCAGTGGGGGCAGTACTTTCTCAACGCCAGGGCCCCAAAGCCCTCCTGTTTCCTGTAGCATTCTTTTCCCGTAAACTCTCGTCGTCTGAGAAAAATTATGACGTGGGAGACCGGGAACTGTTGGCCATCAAAGTGGCTCTGGAGGAATGGCGCTATCTGTTGGAGGGTGCTGTACATCCGGTTCTCATCTTTACCGATCACAAGAACTTGGAATACCTAAGGGCAGCCAAGCGACTTAAACCACGACAGGCTAGATGGGCACTTTTTTTTTCCCGCTTCTCCTTTCATATTACGTACAGACCCGGATCCAAGAATGGAAAACCTGATGCTTTATCGCGAATGTTTCACGATTCCAAGGAAATTGCTCCTCCTGATACTATCTTGCCAGTGGGAAATTTCTTACTCCTCCAGGGAGATTTAATTTCCAGAATTAAACAGGCCTCCTCTGAAATTCCTCTACCTACTGGAACCAGTTTAAGTGATGGGTTGCTCTGGCATGAAGGCAAGATTTTTGTACCTGAAAAACTTAGAGTGCTGGTATTGGAACTGTGCCACGACCACAAGCTGGCGGGTCACTTCGGAGCCCGGAAAACCTCGGAATTGGTGCTACGCACCTTTTGGTGGCCATGTCTCCTGGAGGACTGTAAAAAGTATGTGGGTTCTTGCCACACTTGTGCCCGGAATAAATGCAACCGCTCAAGGGCCTGGGGCTTATTGAGACCCTTACCGATTCCTGACAGACCTTGGAGAATGTTATCAATGGACTTCATTGTGGAGCTACCTCCTTCTGAAGGTTTCTCAACCATCTTTGTGGTGATCGATAGGCTATCCAAGATGGCACACTTCCTCCCTATGAAGGGTACACCCACAGCCGTAGAAACGGCGAAGATATTCGTCAAAGAAATAGTGAGACTACATGGGGTACCCGCGAATATTGTATGGGATCGGGGTGTCCAGTTTACCTCCCGGTTCTGGAGAGCACTGTGTGGTGCCCTGGAAATTGAATTAGCATTCTCCTCGGCCTACCACCCTCAGACGAATAGCCAGACAGAAAGAACTAACCAGACGCTGGAGCAATACCTCCGTTGTTTTTCTGTATTTACGCAAGATGACTGGGTGTCCCTGTTACCAGTCGCTGAATTCTCGTATAACAACTCCCTACACTCTGCCATCAACCAGACTCCTTTCTTTGCAAATTACGGATTCAATCCTTCTTTCCTTCCCAGTTCTATCCCGGAATGTACCCTACCCGCAGTAACGGAAACAATGGAGTTCTTCTCAAAAAACTGTAAAATCTTGCAGGAAACCATGGCCCAATCCCAGGCTTCCTTCAAGAGGATGTTTGACAAAAAAAGGCGAGGAGAACTCGTCCTTGAGCCTGGCAACCAAGTGTGGCTCTCCACAAGTAACCTATGGTTGGCTTGTCCCTCCAGGAAGTTGGGACCTAAGTTCCTGGGCCCGTTTCGGGTGAAAAGAAAAGTGAATGATGTTGCATTTGAACTTAGTCTGCCAGAGTCCCTTAGAATTCACCCGGTCTTTCACGTGTCGTTATTGAAACCAGTTATCCCTGATTCCTTTCCTGACCGTAAGGCCAAGCCACCAGAGTCTGTTTTGGTCAACAATGAGGAGGAGTTCGAAGTCGAGGCAATCCTGGATTGTAGAAAGAGGCAGAATCAGCTCCAGTACCTCATTAAGTGTAAGGGGTATGGACCCGAGGATAACTCTTGGGAACCCGAAAGTAACCTCCATGCCAACGAATTGTTACGAGCCTTCAAGAACTCCCATGCACCCAGGTTGGCCCAGCTGGGCATCCGGAGGCTGCCCTTGAGGGGGGGGCACTGTCAGGGGGCTTACCTCGGCAGGCGGGGCGCTCGCGGTGGTGTGCGACAGGGCGCGTGCGTTCCTGCGGACCCCGCCATGCGTGTTCCTCGCGGCGCCGGCATGTGTGTCCAGGGTCGTTCCGCTGTGCACGCCGGTATGCGGGGGCGCGCGCGCGGGCGTTGGCGGGTGCGCGTGCCTGTGTGTGCCGGGGCGCGCGCGTGCACGTCGTTTGGCGCCAAAAGCTCCATTTAAGCCGGTGTGCTCCTGTGACCAGTGCTGCCTAATCAACAGCTAGTCGTCCCAGTGCCTGACCTTGTACCTTGTCTGTTCCTGAAATACCTGCTGACCCGGCCTTGTCCCCCGACCTCTCTCTGAACTCTGCCTGTAACCGACCTCTGCTTGTTTGACCATCCGCTTGCCTGCTCCACTGTACCTTTGCCGACTGCCTGTTACCGAACCCGGCCTGTCTCCTGACCATCCGTCTGCCTGCTCTCTAGGATCCTATCTGCCTGTCTGCAGCCTTCCTGCCTGCTGTCCATACAAGCCTGCTCAGCCTAGTGTCTGTGCTCCAGCCTACTCCAGCCTTCCCATCTGTTAACCCTGCAATACCTGGACTGCAATACCTGGACTGCAATACAGGCCCTCATACCACTCCGTACTTTCGTGCCTTCTGTTTACTCTACCAGGGGCCGACAGTCGGAGGGTAAGGGAGCCTACCCTCTGCCCGACTGGACTCGCCGGTCTGGTAAGTAGGAGCCTGATACAGAGTCATCCGTGAAAGTCCCAACACCTTATGGGAGAGTGGTGCTCTCTCTAAGTTTGCTTAAACATGGCCCGTTGGGGATATTTGAGGACTGAGGTTGAAAACCACTGATGTACAGGACCCTCTTCTTCTTCAGATGACCTCTGGCAATGGTAAAGATGCTTGGCAAGTCCAAAAATGATGACCTGCACTCACAGTATGTCCTCGGTCTTCTGTGTTGAATGATGCTGGTTGTTATTCAAACTAAAAGACTGAGGACACCTTGTGGTGGAGAAGATGTACTGCACCTGAGCGGAATAGAGTATTGCTACCAATTTTTTTTGGTTTTTAAAACAGCAAGAAGAAAACCTAAGAGGTTAAGGAAGGAGTACAAGTCTAAATAAAGACCACAGTGTGGTGCAACCATAACACCCAACCAACAGTCATTATATACAGTATCTCACAAAAGTGAGTACACCCCTCACATTTTTGTAAATATTTTATTCTATGTGACAACACTGAAGAAATGACACTTGTCTACAATGTAAAGTAGTGAGTGTACAGCTTGTATAACAGTGTAAATTTGCTGTCCCCTCAAAATAACTCAACACACAGCCATTAATGTCTAAACTGCTGGCCACAAAAGTGAGTACACCCCTAAGTGAAAATGTCCAAATTGGACCCAATTAGCCATTTTCCCTCTTCGGTGTCATGTGACTCATTAGTGTTACAAGGTCTCAGGTGTGAATGGGAAGCAGGTGTGTTAAATTTGGTGTTATCGCTCTCACTCTCTCATACTGGTCACTGGAAGTGCAACATGGCACCTCATGGCAAAGAACTCTCTGAGGATCTTAAAAAAAGAATTGTTGCTCTACATAAAGATGGCCTAGGCTATAAGAGGATTGTCAAGACCCTGAAACTGAGTAGCAGAATGGTGGCCAAAACCATACAGAGGTTTAACAGGACAGGTTCCACTCAGAACAGGCCTCGCCATGGTTGACCAAAGAAGTTGAGTGCACATACTGAGTGTCATATCCAGAGGTTGTCTTTGGGAAATAGACATATAAGTGCTGCCAGCATTGCTGCAGAGGTTGAAGGGGTGGGGGGTCAGCCTGTCAGTGATCAGACCATACGCCGCACACTGCATCAAATTGGTCTACATGGCTGTCCTCCCAGAAGGAAGCCTCTTCTAAAGCTGATGCACAAGAAAGTCCACAAACAGTTTGCTGAAGACAAGCAGACTAAGGACATGGAATACTGAAACCATGTCCTGTGGTCTGATGAGACCAAGATAAACTTATTTGGTTCAGATGGTGACAAGCGTGTGTGGCGGCAACCAGGTGAGGAGTACAAAGACAAGTGTGTCTTGCCTACAGTCAAGCATGGTGGTGGGAGTGTCATGGTCTGGGGCTGCATGAGTGCTGCCGGCACTGGGGAGCTACAGATCATTGAGGGAACCATGAATGCCAACATGTACTGTGACATACTGAAGCAGAACATGATCCTCTCCCTTCAGAGACTGGGCCGCAGGGCAGTATTCCAACATGATAACAACCCCAAACACACCTCCAAGACCACCACTGCCTTGCTAAAGAAGCTGATGGTAAAGGTGATGGACTGGCCAAGCATGTCTCCAGACCTAAACCCTATTGATCATCTGTGGGACATCCTCAAACGGAAGGTGGATCAGCGCAAGGTCTCTAACATCCACCAGCTCCGTGATGTCGTCATGGAGGAGGGGAAGAGGACTCCAGTGACAACCTGTGAAGCTCTGGTGACCTCCATGCCCAAGAGGGTTAAGGCAGTGCTGGAAAATAATGGTGGCCACACAAAATATTGACACTTTGGGCCCAATTTGGACATTTTCACTTAGGGGTGTACTGACTTTTGTTGCCAGCGGTTTAGACATTAATGGCTGTGTGTTGAGTTATTTTGAGGGGACAGCAAATTTACACTGTTATACAAGCTGTACACTCACTACTTTACATTGTAGACAAGTGTCATTTCTTCAGTGTTGTCACATGAAAAGATAGAAGAAAAGATTTACAGAAATGTGAGGGGTGTACTTACTTTTGTGAGATAGTGTATAACACCCAACCAACAGTCATTGTAAAAAATAACAATAAATTACCATCATTAACTGACGGCCTGTGCGGTGGGTGGTCAGCCATCGAAGAAAGGGGACCGTATTCCAGAATTCTTTATTGAGCTGTTTCACTCAACTGATGGACCTGCAACAAACATTTAATCTATATCAGTAGATAATTAACATTACGCTGTTTGATGTGGTGACCGGTTCACTTGACCCTCCCTTCTAGATTGTAAGCTCTTACTGGCAGGGCCCTCTGATTCTTCCTGCATTGAATTGTATTGTGATTGTACTGTCTGCCCCATGTTTTAAAGCGCTGCGCAAACTGTTGGCGCTATGTAAATCCTGTATTATAATAATAATAATAATAAAAAACTATCCTCTGATGACCTGAACTAAGAAATCACCCAACGCAGTTCTAGTTTTCAGCTTAGAAAGAAGGGAAAGAATCAAAGATAGAACAGGAGCGCTCTCTGCTGGAATGATGTGGTATTGTCACGGTTCTTTTCACCAACGCCTTGTAATGTCCTTCATCCACTGAACGTACTTGGGCGTACATCTTTTTTTTTGGGGGGGTGAGGGGGAGGTTGGTTCAAAAATGACATTTACATTGCATATACATTACTAGTTTAAAAACTAGGGATGAGCCGAACACCCCCCTGTTCGGTTCGCACCAGAACATGCGAACAGGAAAAAAGTTTGTTCAAACACGCGAACACCGTTAAAGTCTATGGGACACGAACATGAATAAGCAAAAGTGCTAATTTTAAAGGCTTATATGCAAGTTATTGTCATAAAAAGTGTTTGGGGACCCGGGTCCTGCCCCAGGGGACATGGATCAGTGCAAAAAAAGTTTTAAAAACGTCAGTTTTTTCAGGAGCAGTGATTTTAATAATGCTTAAAGTCAAACAATAAAAGTGTAATATCCCTTTAAATTTCGTACCTGGGGGGTGTCTATAGTATGCCTGTAAAGGGGCGCATGTTTCCCGTGTTTAGAACAGTCTGACAGCAAAATGACATTTCAAAGGAAAAATAGTCATTTAAAACTACTCGCGGCTATTAATGAATTGCCGGTCCGACAATACACATAGAAGTTCATTGATAAAAACGGCATGGGAATTCCCCACAGGGGAACCCCGAACCAAAATTTAAAAAAAAATGACGTGGGGGGTCCCCCTAAATTCCATACCAGGCCCTTCAGGTCAGGTATGGATATTATGGGGAACCCCGGCCAAAATTTAAAAAAAAAATGACGTGGGGGTCCCTCTAAATTCCATACCAGACCCTTCAGGTCTGGTATGGATTTTAGGGGGAACCCCGCGCCAAAATTTAAAAAAAAACGGCGTGGGGCCCCCCCAAAAATCCATACTAGACCCTTATCCGAGCACGCAACCTGGCAGGCCGTAGGAAAAAAGGGGGGGCGAGAGAGCGCCCCCCCCACCTGAACCGTACCAGGCCACATGCCCTCAACATTGGGAGGGTGCTTTGGGTTAGCCCCCCAAAACACCTTGTCCCCATGTTGATGAGGACAAGGGCCTCATCCCCACAACCCTGGCCGGTGGTTGTGGGGGTCTGCGGGCGGGGGGCTTATCGGAATCTGGAAGCCCCCTTTAACAAGGGGACCCCCAGATCCCGCCCACCCTGTGCGAAATGGTAATGGGGTACAAATGTACCCCTACCATTTCACAAAAAAACTGTCAAAAATTTTAAAAATGACAAGAGACAGTTTTTGACAATTCCTTTATTTAAATGCTTCTTCTTTCTTCTTCCTTCTTCCTTCATCTTCTTCTTCTTCTGGTTCTTCTGGTTCTTTCTCCGGTGTTCTCATCCAGCATCTCCTCCGCAGCGTCTTCTTCCCTTCTTCTCCTCGGGCCACTCCGCATCCATGATGGCATGGAGGGAGGCTCCCGCTCTTCTCTTCATCTTCTTCTCTTCTTAATCTTCTTTTCTTCTTCTCTTCTTCATCTTCTTCTCTTCTTCATCTTCTTCTCCGGGCCGCTCCGCATCCATGCTGGCATGGTGGGAGGCTCCTGCTGTGTGACGCGTCTCCTCTTCTGACGGTTCTAAAATAACGGGCCCCGCCCCCCTCTGACGCACGGTGACTTGACGGACTTCACAGTGACGTCACGGGGAATGCCACAGGGAAGTCCCATCATGTCCCGTGCATGTCCCGTGCGTCAGAGGGGGGCGGGGCCCATTATTTAAGAACCGTCAGAAGAGGAGACGCGTCACACAGCGGGAGCCTCCCACCATGCCAGCATGGATGCAGAGCGGCCCGGAGAAGAAGATGAAGAAGAGAAGAAGATGAAAAAGAGAAGAAGATGAAGAGAAGAGCGGGAGCCTCCTCCCATGCCATGGGTGCGGAGCGGCCAGAGGAGAAGCAGATAGAAGACGCCGCGGAGGAGATGCTGGACAATAACACCGGAGGAAGAACCAGAAGAGCCAGAAGAAGAAGAAGATGAAGGAAGATAGAAGAAAGAAGAAAGAAGAAAGAAGAAGCATTTAAATAAAGGAATTGTCAAAAACTGTCTCTTGTCATTTTTAACATTTTTGACAGTTTTTTTAGTGAAATGGTAGGGGTACAACCATTTCACACAGGGGGGAGGGCCGGGATCTGGGGGTCCCCTTGTTATAGGGGGCTTCCAGATTCCGATAAGCCCCTCCGCCTGCAGACCTCCACAACCACCGGCCAGGGTTGTGAGGATGAGGCCCTTGTCCTCATCAACATGGGGACAAGGTGTTTTGGGGGGCTACCCCAAAGCACCCTCCCAATGTTGAGGGCATGTGGCCTGGTACGGTTCAGGAGGGAGGGGGCGCTCTCTCGTCCCCCCCTCTTTTCCTGCGGCCTGCCAGGTTGTGTGCTCGGATAAGGGTCTGGTATGGATTTTTGGGGGGACCCCACGACGTCTTTCTTTTAAATTTTGGCGCGGGGTTTCCCTTAATTTCAGGTTTGGTATGGAATTTAGGGGGACCCCCTACGTCATTTTTGTTTTAAATTTTGGCCAGGGTTCCCCTTAATATCCATACCAGACCTGAAGGGCCTGGTATGGAATTTAGGGGGAACCCCACGTCTTTTTTTTTTTTTAAATTTTGGCCAGGGTTCCCCTTAATATCCATACCAGACCTGAAGGGCCGCGAGTAGTTTTAAATGACTTTTTTTCCTTTAAAATGTCATTTTGCTGTCAGACTGTTCTAAATACGGGAAACATGCGCCCCTTTACAGGCATACTATAGACACCCCCCAGCTACGAAATTTAAAGGAATATTACACTTTTATTGTTTCACTTTAAGCATTATTAAAATCACTGCTCCTGAAAAAACGGCCGTTTTTAAAACTTTTTTTTGCATTGATCCATGTCCCCTAGGGCAGGACCCGGGTCCCCAAACACTTTTTATGACAATACCATGCATATAATCCTTTAAAATTAGCACTTTTGATTTCTCCCATAGACTTTTAAAGGGTGTTCCGCGGCATTCGAATTTGCAGCGAACACCCCAAATTGTTTGCTGTTCAGCGAACTTGCGAACAGCCGATGTTCGAGTCGAACATGAGTTCAACTCGAACTCAAAGCTCATCCCTATTAAAAACCATCAATACTAAAGACTTCCGATGGCCAACAGTGAGCATGTAGTGGCTCGGGAGCAGGAGCAAGCAAACGACAGGCGCAATGGTGTGGTGCGGCACAATGATTGTGTATGGCACAGGTGGCATCCTCCTGGTACGCCACTGACTGACAGTGACAGCGGCTAGCTGCTGCTCTGCAGGCTCTCGAAGGGCTGGAGTACCCAGATCACAGTAGGTGGCGCTCCACCTGCTTCATTCAGTACACATCTTGTATGCTTTTAAACAGATACAAGGTGCACTGTGATTGGAGTAGGGGAGATCATGACATTTGTAGCGGTACCAACCCCCCCCCGTGAGGGCTGCTGATTGACTCTGTACCCCACTGGCTACCCCGACTCTGCAGATCCTCTCTTACCTCTGACACCTTGGGTTCCATTCTGCAATAGGTTGTTAGCAATGAGAAACTTACACAATGAGAAAGTTTACTAGAGTGAATGATGGAACACAATGAACAGTATGAATAAACAGTATGAATAAAGCAATAATTGACAATTGGCATTACTTAATTCAGATATGCAAAACTGTTAACCTTATAGTCACTTCTGGGAGTATATGTGAACAGGTGTACAGAGGGATAAGCACTTAATATCTTTGAAAAATATATTAAATACCTTCCCACTGAGGCCTCAACACACACACCAAATTGCAATATAATATGCCTTACATTCAGGAACAACAGTGTAAAGTCTATCATGTACTCAATAGCTCCCCCTAGGGTGTAATTCAGAGTTCAAACCATAAGTAGAGCAGCAATGCTTGATAAAAGAGGAAGATGGTAAAAGTTCTTTAGCTCCGGATATCTTCAGCTAGCTTGATGTTTAAACTGCAGTATTTGTAATCCACAAAGCAAAAGAGAAGAAATGACTGTAGAATAAATGGTATATTGATAACTGCTTAACAGAAGAAATAAACACTTGTAGATTCCTCCTTATTTGTGAGTGTAATACAGTACTGACCTTACAGCGCAGGGAAAAAAGACAAGGCCCCAAAGTTCAGCTGCCTGTGAAGAAGTAGATTCACCTCTGTGGAACTACAAGTCTCACCAGCAGTCTGTAGAAAGAACTCACTCAGCAATACTGTACTCTCTACTGAAATGGGCAGGTGCCCTCTCACCACAATGGACTCCAATGGCTGTGAGGCTCCGTCGGGAATCCCCTCCTGGTGTCTCCGTCTGGTGAAGATGGTGCCAACGTGCTGCTCTGCAACTCCCGGTGGGCTGAAGTGCAGGGGCTTTAAGCTCCTCTGAATCGCAGACCGGTCCGCTTGCTACGATGGCAAAGCTGTGCTCCGAAATCCCTCAGAGGCGGGCGATCCGGCTCTCCGCTGTATAGGCCGCAGTCTCTCACTCCTGGTCACACGCAGACCTCCTGCTGGCAGGTGTTGAATGGCGTCCAGAGAGGCTGAAAGCATCTTTTTATTACTCCTCCCAGCAGGCATTGTCTGTATTGTAGTTCAGGCCTGATCCAGCTAACAGAGTCACTTCCTCCTCCAAACTACATCTCCCACAATGCTTAGCTGCGTTCCTTTTTAGGAATAAGAAGAAAATCCTAACAGAACCCAGCAGGCACTAGAGGGAGCCGAACTCATTTAAAATAACAACAACTGTAATAACTATAGTAGCAAACCCTTGGCTACACATTCATTTGCAATTTCCAAAGAGAGGAAATCCCAGATTCTAGTGTCCCCATTGGAAGATCTCCCCTCTGTTCCTGTTCTGGGGACAACCCAAAATTTGGGATTCTCTTTGACTTTCAAAGATAATAGTAAACAGGGCAAATAGGATTGTTCTCCCATAACAGGGAGCATAGACAGCAATAAAAACGTGGCAGGGGGTCCAATACCTCTCTACTTTGTCCAAAACTAAGAAAAACATGTTTTGCTTTTAGTTATACTTTAATCACCAGTAAAGCATATAATAGCTTTTCCTTATCAACTTCCAAACCTATCATGAAAAAAAAAAAAACTTTTTTCCCTGTGTCCCATAAAAAAAAAAAAAAGAATTCAGCTTGCGAGATAAGTATTGAAATTCAGCAACACCCTCAGCAAACACACTTCCTGCTCCGATATTCTTATCTTGTCTTAGCTTATCTTATCTAGTCAAATAATTAAAATACGTAGGAGAACGCAACAGAAGAATTTTTATTCTGAATTCCTCTAAAGAAAAAAAAAAAAAAAAGTTTCACCGTCGTCTATATGTGTCTTGAAATGAAGAGGTATACTGTATGTAGGTGTGTTTGATATGCACTTCAATAAAACTATTTGAAATTAAAATTTAAAAAAGTTTCAAACCTGTAAGGTCGGAGAAGTGGTGACGTTCCGTAACGTCACCACATTGCAGAAAAAAGGGGCCGACTCAAGTGGCCAGTAAATGTCAGGCGACTCCCAACATCAGCCGTGAACTTGTTTTAACCCTTCAGTTAAAAAACCTACCTTGGTAGACAAGGGGTTAAAGAGACTCTATCACCTGACCATTCATTTATAAAACAAATCTTCCCATAAGATTATATATTATTATTATTATACAGGATTTATATAGCACCAATTAGGTGCTATAAACTAAATTAGGATCATTGGATCCCTAGCAGATAATAACTCTTCCAAGTGTCGTTGGTCCCGGAACCATGCCGTTACCATCAGATGGAAGATCCATAAACCACATCTCAAGGAACCCCTAGAAACCTCTGAAGGAACCCTGGTTGAGAATGGCAGTTCTATGCAGTATTCTTCTTCTCTCCTCCTCCAGTGGCTACATAAAAGGTTACTGGGGGTCATTGAGAAGAATGCCCCCTTACTGACAGCTAAAATTATCATTGGGTCCATGCAGATAATAACTCTTCCAAGTGGCATTGGTCATGGAACCATGCCGTTACCATCAGAAGGAAGATCCATAAACCACAGCTCAAGGAACCCCTAGAAACCTGTGGCGGAACCCTGGTTGAGAATGTCTGTTCTATAGTATTCTGCTGCTCTCCTCCACCAACAGCTACATAAAAGGTTTCCGGGGATCAGTAGGAAGAATGCCCCCTTACAGACAGCTAAAATGATCATTGGGTCCATGCATCTGCCAAGTGGGGGAGGGTCTTGCTCATGGAGCTTACAATTTAAAGGGAGGGGGAGGTAGTACAAAAGATAATAGTTTCAGGGGATGATCTGATGGAGGTGACTCGGGTACAGTTCTTAGGTGGAGGTAGGGTAGGCTTCCCTGAATGAGTGAGTTTTCAAGGGCTGGACAGGGTAGGGGCTGAGCACACATACTGTGGTAGGGAATTCCAGAGGATAGGAGAGGTTCCGGAGAAGTCCTGGAGGGGAGCATGGGAGGAGGTAACAAGAAAACTAGAGAGCAGGAGGTCTTGGGAGGAGTGGAGAAGACGATTTGGGCGATATCTATAGATGAGGTTGGTGTAGCTGGGGGCGATGTTATGGATGGCCTTGGAGGTTGTGGTTAGTATTCTGAATTTTATACAATGGGGTAGGGGAAGCCAGTGAAGGGATTGGCAGAGAGCATTCATTATAGACTGAAGGAGGATAGTGTGTGTAAAGGTAGGCCACTGAGGAGTAAATTGCAGTAGCCAAGGCGGGAAATAACCAAGGAGTGAATACGTTTTGTGGTGTCGTTATATATGCACTGTAACAGCGGTGGAATTACCAGGGTCACAACAGTCGCAGTTGCGACGGGGCCCAGCATTTCGCCACTGTGGGTGGGGCCAAGTGGGGTTGCTCTTCACACATGGCTCTGAGCGGAGATCGTGTGTCATAGAACAATAGCACAGACTGACACCAGCATTAACATTCTACTTGCCCGTCCGTCCTCTCTGGCAGGGGATGAGAGAGGACACACAGCTGATCTCACTGCTCCCCCTTCTCCCCCCTCCCCTCTCCTGTGTGCTCCGCAGGAAATGTGAGCTCCTTAGCTTCACACTTGACTGCCTGCGGAGCACACAGGAGAGGGGAGGGGGGAGAAGGGGGAGCAGTGAGATCAGCTGTGTGTCCTCTCTCATCCCCTGCCAGAGAGGACGGACGGGCAAGTAGAATGTTAATGCCGATGTCAGTCTGTGCTATTGTTCTATGACAGACACCGATCTCTGCTCAGAACTGTGCTGTCCTGAGAAGGCAGACGGCACTGATGGGCATTAATAGCATTCACTGATGAGCGCTGATAGAAGGCACTGATGAGCACTAATAGAAGGCACTGATGGGCACTGATGAGCACTGATAGAAGGTACTGATGAACACTGATAGAAGGCACTGATGAGCACTGATAGAAGGCACTGATGAGCACTGATAGAAGGCACTGATGGGCACTGATGAGCACTGATAGAAGGCACTGATGAGCACTGATAGAAGGCACTGATGAGCACTGATAGAAGGCACTGATGGGCACTGATGAGCACTGATAGAAGGCACTGATGAGCACTGATAGAAGGCACTGATGAGCACTGATAGACGGCACTGATGAGCACTGATAGAAGGCACTGATGAGCACTGATAGAAGGCACTGATGGGCACTGATGATCACTGATAGAAGGCACTGATGAGCACTGATAGAAGGCACTGATGAGCACTGATAGAAGGCACTGATGAGCACTGATAGACGGCACTGATGAGCACTGATAGAAGGCACTGATAAGCACTGATAGAAGGCACTGATGGGCACTGATGAGCACTGATAGAAGGCACTGATGAGCACTGATAGAAGGCACTGCTGAGCACTGATAGAAGGCACTGATAAGCACTGATAGAAGGCACTGATGGGCACTGATAAGCACTGATAGAAGGCACTGATGAGCACTAATAGAAGGCACTGATGAGCACTGATGAGCACTAATAGAAGGCACTGATGAGCACTGATGGGCACCAATAGAAGGCACTGATGGGCACTGATGAGCACTGATAGAAGGCACTGATGAGCACTGATATAAGGCACTGATGAGCACTTGTGAGCACTGATAGAAGGCACTGATGGGCACTGATAGAAGGCACTGATGAGCACTGATATAAGGCACTGATGAGCACTTGTGAACACTGATAGAAGGCACTGATGAGCACTGATAGAAGGCACTGATGGGCACTGATAGAAGGCACTGATGAGCACTGGTAGAAGGCACTGATGGGCACTGATGAGCACTGATCGAAGGCACTGATGAGCAATGATAGAAGGCACTGATGAGCACTGATAAAAGGCACTGATGAGCACTGATGGGCACTGATGAGCACTGATAGAAGGCACTAATGAGCACTGATAGAAGGCACTGATGGGCACTGATAAAAGGCACTGATGAGCACTGATAGAAGGCACTGATGGGCACTGATGAACACTGATAGAAGGTACTGATGAGCACTGATAGAAGGCAGATATGGAGTGTGAACGCACTGGCGACTCTCTGGCAGCTTCAGATTCCTCCTCTTCAGATAATAATTACATTTCGGAAAGCACACCAAAGCAGTGGCGTCTCCAGCTTTCATATTTAGGGGGGGCACATGGGGGGACAGGGACAAAAATAGGGGGGCAATATAAAATGCAAATATATATATATATATATATATATATATATATATATATATATATATATATATATATATATAAAATATATATAGATAGATAGATATATCTATCTATCCTGGGGCCCTTTACCCCTTTACTACGATCCCACAACGGCCCTTTCACATGTTCTGCAGTGAGCTCCCTTCCAACTGTATTGGGGCCCCCCCAGGGTGACAGAGAACAAGAGATATATGTCACCAGCATACCAAGAAAATATAAGGGTCCAAAGCAGTGGGAGAACTATCAGGGTTGCAAAGGTTGTCTTGCCACCGGGCCCTGGTGTTCTGCCACTGTGGGGTTCCCCAGCCTCCTCTTGCTGTCCTGCCCCTGCCCTCAGTCTGTTTTTTCAGTAACTGAGAGTCCTGGTGGAGTCCTTCCTGCAACTCGCTCTTCTCCCTGCCAATGAGGATGCAGGGGAAGGAGCAGATCGGGCGGCCGTGGTTGTGTGAGCGCTCGCATTATGCAGTGTCAGCGAGCAGAGGGAGGGGGGAGGAATCACCCACTGGGGACGTTCTCCCTCTCAATAGAGACTGTGCTACCCCAGCGGTGGCCCGAGTAAGATGCGGCACATCCGATATGAATACAAACAAAAAGGAATTGCCTTTTTGTAAAAAAAAAATAAAAAAAAATAAAAAAATAAAAAAATTTTTTTGGGGGGGCACATGGTGGGGCCCAGCATAATGTTGGGGGGGTCAGGGCCCCCTCTGGCCCCCCCCTAGGGTCGCCATTAAACCGGGGAAGCCATGGCCGCAACAAAAAAAAAAGAAAAAAAGAAAAGGAAGACACGGAGAGCAGAAAAAAAGACTCCAAAGAAGCAAAAGAAGCCAAGGGGGATCGCTACCCACTTCGGGGGCAGGAAAAATAAAGAATCACAATGTTGTGAACTTATCATCGCGGGCACTATCCACTGATGAAACATCACTTCTTTCCAAGGGGCTGAATTGCTGTCCCTCTAACCATTTTGACCTGTTTGGAACCATTCTGGATGTCAACAGATTAGCTCGTAATCTTACATTACAGAAACATTTTTTCTCAGAAAGGGAATCAGCAAGCTCTGGTTCCGAAGGTTTGAATTCTGCTGATTGCACAACAGGTGGTGAGTTTTTTTTACAAATTCTTACTTATTTAGTGATGTGTGCGCGCTTATAGATCTGACAGACTTGGAATTGGAGTGTAATCATGACACACCTATCAGAAATGCTAATTGTTATATCAAGTCGGATTTTTATCCCATTAACTCTAGGGGGAAAGACATAGATCTCTATCAGAAGCTAGTTGAGAGAGATTTAAATCAGCTTGCTAGAAACATTTCTGATGGCATGACAGAGAATTTGTCGAATGGGGAAAAGGTATCGCTTAATAATCTATGTAAGGATCCATCTATAGTGATTAAAAATGCTGACAAAGGAGGAGCAGTAGTTGTTTTGGATTCTGTTGCATACAGAGAGGAAGCTCTGCGTCAGCTTTCAGATTTAACCACTTATCACAAGCTCAATGGTGACCCTACAGAGTCCTTCAAAAAGGAATTATCATCTCTCCTGGACGGAGCTGTTTCGATTGGTATCTTTACCCTCAAAGAAAAAGAAGCATTTATTCCAGCTTTCCCAACAATGCCTGTTTTCCATCATCTCCCCAAACTTCATAAAGGACTGACACCTTTGACTGGATGACCTATAGTGGTAGGCAGGGGCGTTGCTGGGTCTACAAAAGATCTGGGGCTAGAGCCCATAGCAGCGTAGTAAAGAAAGTCATATGCTTGGGCGGGCATACACATGTATATACAGAAATATACGTGTGTGTGTGTATATCCCCAGAGAGCCCCCCACTTACATCAGGGTCCCCAGAGAACCCCTCCTTACATCAGGGTCCCCAGAGAACCCCCCCTTACATCAAGGTCCCTTGAGAGCCTCTCCCTTGCATCAGGGTCCCCAGAGAGCCCCCCACTTACATCAGGGTTTCCAGAGAGCCCCCCTTACATTAGGGTCCCAAGAGAGCCTCCTCCTTAAATCAGGGTCCCCAGAGAGCCTCCCCCTTAAATCAGGGTCCCCAGAGAGTCTTCCCCTTAAAATCAGGGTCCCCAGAGAGCCTCCACCTTAAATCAGGGTCCCCAGAGAGCCTTCCCTTTAAAATTAGTGTCCCCAGAGAGCCTCCCGCTTGCATCAGGGTCCCCAGAGAGCCTCCCCCTTACATCAGGGTCCCCAGAGAGCCCCCCACTTAAATCAGGGTCCCCAGAGAGCCCCCCACTTAAATCAGGGTCCCCAGAGAGCCTCCCCTCCCCTTGGGGACCCCTGCAGAGACTCGGGGTTATGGGCTCCAGATTCGGGGCTATAGCCCCAAAAGCCACCCCCTTGTGACGCCACTGGTGGCAGGCATTGACTCCCTTAACGAACGTTTAGGTAAATGGGTTGACCAACAACTGCAACCACTAGTTAAAAGTCTGCCTGGTTTCTTATGAGACACTAAACAATTATTAGCAATGCTGGGAGAAATAGCATGGAAAGACAATTTCAGCTGGATATCATGCAATGTTTCTAGCCTGTATTCATCAATTCCGCATAATTTGGGTCTTAGAGCGGTTGCCTTTTTCTTGGATAGATCAGGACATTTTTCTTCAGTTGAACAATAATTTATCATCCTCTGCTTGGAATATCTCCTTACCCACACTTTTTTTATGTTCGACGGGGACTATTATATCCAAAAATGCAGAGCCTCTATGGGAGCCAAATTCTCGCCATCCCTGGCCAATCTCTATATGGGGTGGTGGGAAAGACTCCGCATTTTTGGTGTCGATAGTCCCCATCGTGGGGAGACAGTTTTCTTTTGCAGGTATATTGATGATCTGTTATTTATTGTTTCTGGCCCTCATATTAAGTTGGAGTCATGGCTTGAGTATTTAAATGATAATGATCTTAATTTAAAATTTACTGGTAGGTTGGATCCTCATACGATTGAGTTTCTAGACGTTACGCTATTCGTAGTATCCCGGTTGACCAGTTTCTGAGGTTAAAGAGACTTTGCAGTAGGGGGTCTGATTTTGACTCCGAGACTATCAACATGACATCCAGATTTAAAGAGAGAGGCTATTCAGTATCAATGATCAATAGGGGTCTGAGTCTGACCATAGCATCTGAGACGCCAAGAGAAAAACTGTTAGAAGAAAAACCGAGAAATGAAAACAGAAAACAAAATGGTAAAAGTAGGACCTATGGTAGCCCTACTTTCACTACCCCGTATAGCCTTGAATATGATAAAGTACGTAGAATAGTTAAAAAGCATCTTTCCGTTTTGTCACATGATCCTGTCTATTCTCAGATTTTGGGATCCGTACCGTGTCTAGGACGGCACCATCCCTTGGAAATGTACTCTCACCCAGCCTTTTCTCAAGTAAAACAAATACAGACAACTGGTTGCAGTTTAAGGGCACTTTTAAATGTGGAACACATAATTGCTCATATTACCCATTTATGAAAGGGGGGGCGTAATTATTTCCTCATCAACAGGTAAATCTCACAAGATTCATTCTTTTGCCAATTGCAACACTCATTACGTAAACTATGCTATTACATGCACTACATGCTCCATTCAGTATGTAGGTAGGACTATACGTAGGTTGAAGGATCGATTATACGATCACCTCTACGATATAGAGAAAAATCACAATACCAGTGTTGCACGGCACTGGAATGACTTTCATAATAAAAATACTTCTAGTTTGTCCATTCAGGCTAAAGATAAAATTTGGAGACCACCAAGAGGAGGAGATAAATTTAATTTATTGCGTAAACGAGAAGTTCGGTGGATCTTTATTTTAAATACTCGTCTTCCGTTTGGCCTTAGTTTTGAATGAGACATTTCCCATTTTTATCAATAAATTTCAGATTTTTATGAGGCACGCAACTTAGTTTGGTGTCGTTTTGATTAGCCTTTAAATTAAGTATATATCCTTCTCGATATGTTTGGCGTGCATATATCAGTAACCTAACTCAACTAGTGTTAATTTGATGGAAGGTCATATAGTCATTTAACCTTTAATCAAGGCTTAAAAAGCAGTACAGCTTGTAGTTAAGAGTAGCCTTTAAACCAATTGTTTATTTATTTTTTTGTTCCATTTGTAGCTCTCATTGATCCGATTGCGAGACACCTTTTAGATACACACTAACAATTTTAATATGTTTGTGTTAACAATAACAGAAAGTCATGGAGCCATATGAATCTGTTCATTTAAGATATAGTAAGATGTGGTTACATATATATGGAAGAATATACTCTAATAACCCTAAAAGAATCTTTTGACAGTCCATTAATAGGTGCTTTTTGCTTTTTTCTTTGCTTTTTCTCATTGCTTTTTTTCATTTGTTGTATTTTGTCTGAAAGTAAAAAGGGGTCAATGGTTCTGTTTTTCAGCAAACGGAGTGAGACTCTGTCGATAGTTGGCATACGGCTGATGTCTATAGGGGGGGTTTAACTTTCAGTATACTCTCCTGATGGGAACTAGTTCTAGATATACGTTATTATACGAGATATGAGATTTATACGAGATTATGCATACACCCCCACTCTATGGTTATTACTGAGAGTAGGTTCCGTTTTTTTCAGTGGACGGAGTGAGTCTCTGTCCAATTATGGCCATATTATCAATGAGTTGTAGCACGTTTAGGGTTAAATAATTTGGATATATTATCCAAATCTAGCAATGTGAGTTAGACTAAAGAATAGGGCTACTATAAATGGAGAAATATATATGTATATTAGCCTAAGGCTCAGGCAATGTAATTAAATTCCTGTTTCCAGCGGTCTGATGGCTACACAGCCTACATTAACAGGAACCTATTTACATATTATTTGTATAAGTTTACTTATACAAATAAGGATCTTGCATGTTTCACGAATCTATATTTACACTTATGCCCTGTACACACGGTCGGAAATTGATCGGACATTCCGACAACAAAATTCATGGATTTTCTCTGACGGATGTTGGCACAAACTTGTCTTGCATACACACGGTCACACAAAGTTGTCGGAAAATCCGATCAGTGGCGTAAAACACGTACGTCGGGACTATAAACGGGGCAGTAGCCAATAGCTTTCATCTCTTTATTTATTCTGACCATGCGTGGCACTTTGTGCGCTGGATTTGTGTACACACGATCGGAATTTCCAACAATTGATTTTGTTGTTGGAAAATTTTATAGCCTGCTCTCCAACTTTGTGTGCCGGAAATTCTGATGGAAAATGTGTGATGGAGCCCACACACGGTCGGAATTTCCGACAACAAGGTCCTATCACACATTTTCCGTCGGAAAATCCGACCGTGTGTACGGGGCATTAGACTTTCCACCGTATGTCAGGATTCACAAATTTACATGTATACGCATGAACTCTGAGTTTTTCTGTACAGAAAGGCCTCATGCACACGAGACACTGGTGCAAACTCTGCTGAACACATGTTTTTAAAAGCTGAAACTGGGGTTTGGAAACGCCCATTTTGCCGTGTTTGCATGCCGCGTTTAGCTGCGTTTGCATCTAGAAGCGTCTGCAGAGCAGAGAATGACATTTTGCGACCCAAATTTGAGGCCCCATATCTTGGGGCCACTTGGTGCTAGGAACCCCAAATTTGGTTATGTTATATTGTTAGTCCAACTGTGTTAGCATACCAAATTTAGGGTTCCCGGCCCCAAGTGGCCCCGAGATATGGGGCCCCAAAATCGGGTCGCAAAATGTCAAGCACTTCTGCAGCAGAAAATGACATTTTCCAACCTGATTTTGGGGCCCCATATCTTGGGGCCACTTAGTGCTAGGAACCCCAAATTTGGATATGTTATAGTGTTAGTCCAACTCTGTTAGCACACCAAATTTGGGGTTCCCGGCTCCAAGCACCTGCAGCAGAAAATGACATTTTCCGACCCGAATTTGGGGCCCCATATCTTGGGACCACTTGGTGCTAGGAACCCCATATTTAGTTATGTTATAGTGTTTGTCCAACTGTGTTAGCATACCAAATTTGGAGTTCCTAGCACAAAGTGGCCCCAATATACGGGGCCCCAAAATCGGGTCACAAAATGTCAAGCACTTCTGCAGCAGAGAATGACATTTTGTGACCCGACTTTGGGGCCCCATATCTTGGGGCCACTTGGTGCTAGGAACCCCATATTTGGTTATGTTATAGTGTTTGCGTACCAAATTTGAGGTTCCTGGCACCAAGTGGCCCCAAGATATGGGGGCCCAAATTCGGGTTGTAAAAAACACTTATAAACGCAAATGCGGCTAAACATGGTGCCGGCGTTTAGCCGCGTTTGGCGTCTGAAACGTGGAAAACTTTTGCATCGGAACCCATTTTTTTGCTTCTGGAAAAACGAAGATAAACGCAACTGCCTAAAAATGGCAAAAAACGAGACTGTGTAGATGGACACATAGTATAGCATTGAATGGGTTCAGGGGCAGATGAAAAAAGTGTCCAACTACCTTTGAACGCGAGTTTACCAGCGTCCCGTGTACATGAGGCCAAAGTCTTTTGTTGAAAAGCTATTAAGTCCGATGTGTAGTTTGACATTAATTTGTGTAATGTTAATAATTGGAAGACATCTAACCTGGCATTTTCCTGTATAAGGTTAAAATGTCAGAAGGCTGGACCCGTCTTTTTAGTTAATCTATCTATAGCTACATTGTTATGGCAGGAGGAGTGAGACTACCTACGGCTCCTAATGCTAGTTTATTCTTGTTCAGTTGATTTATCTATAGCCACAGCTAGGGATGAGCTTCGTGTTCGAGTCGAACCCATGTTCGACTCGAACATCAGCTGTTCGGTCGTTCGCCGAATTGCGAACGATATGGACCGTTCGCGCCAAATTCGTGTGGCGCGTCACGGCCCATAATTCACTGCGGCATCGCAGTGCATTGCTTGCTGATGATTGGCCAAGCATGCACTATGACCCGCATGCTTGGCCAATCACAGCGCCGCCTGAACAGAGAGCCGTAATTGGCCAAAGCCAAGGAGGCTTTGGCCAATTATGGCTCAGGGGATTTAGTACACGTCCCACACTATATAAGGCCGCCTGCACGGCGGCCCTGTGTAGTGTGTGTTCCGGCGTTGAAAGAGATAGACAGAGAGACAGTGTCATTTGATTTGAGTTAGATAGATTAGGCAGAATAGTCAGTCAGTTAGCTGCACTTACAGTGTATTGTGTATATATATGCATCCCAGGTGTTGCATATATATATATACACTGTATTCAGTTTAGCTAGATCCGTTCCTGTTATCTTCTAGACTATTTACATTTAGTGCAGTGCGTCCTGCTCACAGTGTTCAGCTAGATCCGTTCCTGTTATCTTCCTACTGACAGGCAGGCTTGTCTTGTTACAGTATTTACAGCTACCTAAAGAAAATTACTGGTGTTCTTTTGATCCTATTAGTACCACGGTCAGGCAGCTAGACTATTTACATTTAGTACAGTGCGTCCTGCTCACAGTGTTCAGCTAGATCCGTTCCTGTTATCTTCCTACTGACAGGCAGGCTTGTCTTGTTACAGTATATAAAGCTACCTGAAGAAAATTACTGGTGTTCTTTTGATCCTATTAGTACCACGGTCAGGCAGCTAGACTATTTACAGTTAGTGTAGTGCGTCCTGCTCACAGTGTTCAGCTAAACCTACAAGTTAGTAGGGTGCGTCCACCTCACAGTGTTCAGCTAAAGCTACCTGTAGAAGGTTGGTGGTGTTCTCATACTACAGGCAGGTAGTTGATTTTGCTAGCTGCAGTATATATATATATATCTATATATCCCAGCTTAGTGCAGCTACAGGCCATTAGTATGTCTGGAAGGCCAAGAAGGAGAGGCAGACAGTCACAAACCAATAAGAGAGGGCAAGCAGGCTCTGTGTCTAGTGCTGGTCGTGGAGACGGTGCATCCTCATCAGCACGTGGCCATGGGACACGCTTGGCCTTTTTTTCGGCAGCTGGCCGTGTTGAGCCGCAACATGCGGAAGACTTGGTCGAGTGAATGACCAAGCCGTCCTCATCCTCCTCATCCTCTCTCACCCATGCCCAGGGTGCTTTGTCTGGCAAAGCAGTGGCCTCTTCCCTCGGCTCAATGTCATCAGTGACTCCTTCCCTAGCTCCACCATGTCCTCCTGAGGAGTCCCTCGAACTGTTTGACCACAGTGTTGGGTACATGCTCCAGGAGGATGCCCAGCGTTTGGAAGGCTCTGATGATGATACTGAGCTCAATGAAGGCAGTAACATGAGCACGGACAGAGGGGGTGCCCAAGAAGGACAGCAATCTGGCAGTCATGCTCCCCCTGCTGCAGCATACTGCCGGGTTTGCTCCAGTGATGAGGAGGGAGGGGATGATGAGGTCACTGACTCAACGTGGGTGCCTGATAGGAGAGAGGAGGAGGAGGAGGAGGCGGCACATCACCAACGAGGCAGGATGCCCTCCAGGGGCCAGCCTAAGGGCAGCACATTGACTGCATCACATGTGCAGGGCGCTGCAGTCTCTGCGCGTTATTCAAAAAGTTCTTTGGTGTGAGCCTTTTTTGAGACGAGTGCATCAGATCGCACCGCTGCTATTTGCAACATATGTCTCAATCGTATCTCACGTGGCCAAAACATCTCCCGCTTGGGTACCACATGCTTGACCAGACATATGTTGATCTGCCATGCAGTTCGTTGGCAAGCGCATCTAAAAGACCCACACCAAAGAACAAAGAGGACCTCTCCTTGCTCCTCATCAGCTGAGATTTCCAACCCCACTAGACCTTCAGTCCTCTCTGAGACCTGCACTGAGAGGAATGAAGGTGTAGAATTAGGTGTGTCACAGCCAAGTACTTGTGGGCAATCTGCTTTTGGTACACCGACGTCAGATTGTACCAGGCAAATTTCCCTGCCCCAGCTGCTGCACCGCCGAAAGAAGTTTGCTCCCAGCCATCCACATGCCCAGCGGTTGAATGCTAGCTTGGCAAAATTGCTGGCACTTCAACTGCTGCCTTTTCAGTTGGTAGACTCTGCCCCCTTCCGTGAGTTTGTGGAATGTGCGGTTCCTCAGTGGCAGGTACCCAAACGCCACTTTTTCTCACGGAAGGCGATTCCGGCTCTCTACCGGCATGTGGAAGGCAATGTCCATGCCTCGCTGGACAGGGCGGTCAGCGGTAAGGTGCATATTACCGCTGACTCATGGTCCAGCAGGCATGGACAGGGACGTTACCTAAGTTTCACGGCACATTGGGTGACTCTGCTGGCAGCTGGGAAGGATGCAGGACAAGGTGCAGTAGTGTTGGAGGTTGTTCCGCCACCACGCCTCCAAAATGCTAATGATTGTGACACACCTCTCTCCTCCACCCCCTCCTCTTCTTCTTCTTCCATGGCCTCTTCCTCGGAACCAGCGGTGCTCCGTAGTCGTTCAAGGGGCTACGCAAGTACGCAGGCCAAAAGATGCCATGCGGTGCTTGAGCTGGTGTGCTTGGGGGACAGGAGCCACACTGGGGCAGAGGTTCTGTCAGCTCTGCAGGGGCAGGTTCAGAGGTGGTTGACGCCACGCCAACTTAAGGCAGGAATGGTGGTTTGCGACAATGGCACCAACCTCCTCTCTGCCCTCCGACAGGGACAAATGACCCATGTGCCCTGTTTGGCACACGTCCTTAACTTGGTGGTGCAGCGGTTCTTGGGCAGGTACCCAGGCTTACAGGATGTCCTGAGGCAGGCCAGGAAAGTCTGTGTGCATTTCCACCGGTCATATAATGCCAGTGCTCGGCTGACGGACCTCCAAAAGGAGTTTAACCTGCCCAAGAACCGCCTAATCTGTGACATGCCCACCAGGTGGAACTCAACGTTGGCCATGCTGCAGCGGCTGCACACGCAGCAGAGGGCCATCAATGAGTACCTGTGCGACTATGGCACCAGGACAGGATCAGGGGAGCTTGGTTTTTTTTCCCTACGCCAGTGGGCCATGATCAGGGATGCATGCACTGTCCTGTCACCATTTGAGGAGGCCACGAGGATGGTGAGCAGTGACAGTGCATGCATCAGTGACACTGTCCCCCTTGTCCACCTGTTGGAGCACACGCTGCGTGGAATAATGGACAGGGCACTTGAGGCAGAACAGAGGCAGGAAGAGGAGGACTTCCTTAGCTCTCAAGGCCCCCTTTATCCAGACAGTGTTCCTGCGTGCCCGCCGATCACACAGGAAGAGGACGAGGAGGAGGAGGAGGAGGAGGAAGATTGTGTCAGTATGGAGGTGGAGCCTGGCACTCAGCATCATCAGCAGTCTTTAAGGGATCAGTCCCAAGAAACACATGGACTTGTACGTGGCTGGGAGGAGGTGGCTGCGGACCATGTCGTCCTTAGTGACCCAGAGGACTCCAGACCGAATGCCTCAGAAAACCTACGCTGCATGGCCTCCCTGATCCTGCAAAGCCTGCGTAAGGATCCTCGTATTCGTGGTATCAAGGAGAAGGACCAATACTGGCTGGCAACCCTCCTTGATCCACGTTACAAGGGTAAGGTTGCGGACCTTATCTTGCCATCGTAGAAGGAGCAGAGGATGAAACATCTTCGGGAGGCCTTGCAGAAAGGTCTGTGCAACGCGTTCCCAGAGACTGGGAGGTTACAAACTCCTGTTTCTGGACAACGTGTTGCTGAGGCTTCGGTCAGTCAAAGAAGGAGCAGTGGAGAAGGTGGCCGTCTGACCGATGCGTTCAGACAATTTTTTGGTCCGCAGCCCCAAGGTATGATCGGTTCCAGCAACCATCGCCAGCGTCTGTTTTACATGGTGCAGGAATACCTAGGGGCAAGATCAGACTTGGACACCTTTCCCACCGAAAATCCTCTGGGTTACTGGGTCTTGAGGATGGATCACTGGCCAGAGCTTGCACAGTATGCAATTGAGCTACTGGCCTGTCCTGCATCCAGCGTTCTTTCGGAACGCACATTCAGTGCTGCTGGAGGCGTGGTAACCGATCACAGGGTGCGTCTGTCCACCGACTCGGTCGATCGACTGACCTTCATAAAAATGAATCAGTCTTGGATCACCACCAGCTACCAAGCACCTGATGCTGATGTAACCGAATAATTTTTTTTGAAATATCAGATCCCTTCAAAGACTGCCTATGCTGATGCTGATTGACTATCCCTGAGTAATTATCCTCTTCCTCCTCAATCATCACGCTGATAGCTTGTAAGAACATTTTTGGTTCTGGGTGCCACCACCAGTGCCTAAGGCACAATTTTTCAGCCCCTGTTTAACAGGGGCATGTAATTACAATTTTTGATGCAATACTTTGCAGCAGGGCTCGTTTCTGCGTTACAACTAGAGTATCTGTGAGGGGTTGCAGTGTTGTGGCACCAGCACAAGTGCCTAAGGCCCAATTTTTCTGCCCCTGTCTAACAGGGGCGTGTAATTACAATTTTTGATGCAATACTTTGCAGCAGGGCTCGTTCCTGCGTTCCAACTAGAGTGTCTGTGAGGGGTTGCAGTGTTGTGGCACCAGCACCAGTGCCTAAGGCCTAATTTTTCAGCTCCTGTTCAACAGGGGCATGTAATTACAATTCTTGATCTAATATTTCACAGCAGGGCCCTGCGAGGGCTTACAGTGTTGTGGCCACAGCAACACCTAAGGCCCAAATTTCTGCTGAGTATATAGGGCTGGCCCCTACTTTCAAACATCTAACTTACAAACGACTCCTATGCCGCGTACACACGGTCGGACTTTCCGGCATACTTGGTCCGGCGGACCAGAGTGTGCCGGACAATCCGCCCGTGTGTGGGCGCCGGCGGACTTTTCCGGCGGACTTTTTCCCAAAAGCCCGCCGGACCTAGATTTAAAAAAAGTTTTAAATCTTTCCGCCGGACTCAGTTTCGGGCGGAAAGTCCGCTCGTGTGTGTGCTGGTCCGACGGAAAGCCGGCTCGTGTGTATGCTGGTCCGACGGACCAGATACTACACGATGGCAGGGTATTGCATCTCGCGCTCGCTGCAATAGGAAAAACACATTTTCCTATTGCGGCGAGCGCGGGGCATACCAGGCCCTTAGGTCTGGTATGGATTATAAAGGGAACCCCCTACGCCGAAAAAACGGCGTGGGGTCCCCCTAAAATCCATACCAGACCCCGATCCGAGCACGCAGCCTGGCCGGTCAGGAAAGGGGGTGGGGACGAGCGAGCGCCCCCCCCCCCTCCTGAACCGTACCAGGCCGCATGCCCTCAACATGGGGGGTGGGTGCTTTGGGGGAGGGGGGCCCCCCTCCCCCAAAGCACCCACCCCCATGTTTTTTCGGCGTAGGGGGTTCCCTTTATAATCCATACCAGACCTAAGGGCCTGGTATGCCCCGCGACGGGGCTCGCAAGGTGTCAATCTCGCCGATTGACATCCCTTTCTAGTCCCGTCGCACCTGAGTCACGTTCAAAATGAACGGACTTGTCCGTGTGTGGGCAAGTCCGTTCATTCTGAAAGTCCGCCGGAACTCCGGCGAAAGTCCATCGGAAAGACGGGCGGACTTAGCCCGCCGGAAAGTCCCGGCGTGTGTGGGCAAGTCCGCCCGTTTTAAAGTCCGGCGCACCTGGCGGACAAAGTCCGTCGGAAAGTGTGCCGGACCAAGTAGGATAGAAAGTCCGACCGTGTGTACGCGGCACTACTTGCAAACGGAAGGAGACAACAGGAAGTGAGATGAAATCTACCCCTAGGAAGGGAAATTCTCTCCTGTAAGAGTTAATATGGGAAAAAAAATTCTCCTTTCCACTGATGCTTTCCAATCCTTGTTCCCCAAAAAAACCCAAATTTTCAAAAAACATTTTTCATTGGGACAAAAAGTGAGGTGAAATCTTCTGAAGAGGAGGAAAGACAGCAAAACAAATGTCACAGGGGTGATAACCCTTCCCTATGTTTTCCAAAAAGCTTAAAAAAGATTTTTTGGCTGGAGCTAAACACGTTAAAAATGTTCAAAATTACAAAGAGATTCTACTTAACAACAAACCTACAGTCCCTGTCTTGTTTGCACCGCCTGTATACTGCTGTTCAGAGTATATAGGGCCTGGGGGCCCCCCACCTTTCCTTATTTTAATTTGGGTGCGGGGTTCCCCTTAATCTCCATACAAGACCCAAAGGGCCTGGTAATGGACTGGGGGGTACCCATGCCGTTTGTCTCACTGATTTTCATCCATATTGCCATGACCCGACATTACATTAAACCCGCAAGCAGTTTTAAATGAGATTTTTTCCTTATAAAATGACATTTGGTGCAGGGACTGTTCTAAACACGGGAAACACGCGTCACTTTACAGGCATACTATAGACACCCCCCAGGTACGATATTTAAAGGAATATTTCACTTTTTTTTTTTTTACTTTAAGCATCATTAAAATCACTGCTCCCGAAAAAACGTCCGTTTTTAAAAGTTTTTTTTGCATTGATACATGTCCCCTGGGGTAGGACCCGGGTCCCCAAACCCTTTTTCGGACAATACCATGCAAATTAGCCTTTAAAATGAGCACTTTTGATTTCGAACGTTCGAGTCCCATAGACGTCAATGGGGTTCTAATGTTCGTGCGAACTTTCGGTCCGTTCGCAGGTTCTGGTGCGAACCGAACCGGGGGGTGTTCAGCTCATCCCTAGCCACAGCATTGCAGTAAGAGGAGAGAGTTTGCTTACGGCTCAGCTGCTAGTCTATTTTCCAATTTTTGCACAAATATTACGTAATTTAAGGACATTTTAATGGGATTTTCATCCACTGTCAGTTTATGGGTCTAGGTACATGCATGGGGTAATAATATGCAGATATGTGAATTTGGCCATTGTGGTTTCTTTTTCCGGCTGATGCGTTATGTAGAGGAAACATCTTAGCTTTCCTGGGGCAAGCAATATTGGAATTCGTACATAATTTACTTATTTCAGTATTTTGGGTTGAGTTGTACGTTTTAGATGTGCATGATATTATAGATTTATGTGTTCGTGTTTTTCAAGCACGTCATATTGTAACAGCTAAAGATCTGGGCTGTGTGATTCCATACAGGTGTGTCCTTTCTATTTTAACCCATTACTGTTCATTCATTTCATTGATTAATTGCCACTAGTTTTTTCTATTGGTGGTTTTCTAATTGTTCTACCTAAATATTTGTAATTGCGTTTATTCACACTTTAGCTATGAGTAAGCATCTTTGCATGTGAAACGTGTTGCTATTGCTATCTCCTGTCTGTGTGGATGACTTTTGTTGTTTTTACCATGGATTAAAGATGGAATAAAGATGATCGCTTTTCAGAATGCAGCAGTCCGGGATTTTTTTGTTCACACTGATTGAAGGCACTGATGAGCACTGATAGAAGGCACTGATGGGTACTGATAGACGGCACTGATGGGCACTGATAGACGGCACTGATGAGCACTGATAGAAGGCACTAATGAGCACTGATAGAAGGCACTGATGAGCACTGATAGAAGGCACTAATGAGCACTGATAGACAGCACTGATGAGCACTGATAGAAGGCACTGATAGAAGGCACTGATGGGCACTGATAGACGGCACTGATGGGCACTGATAGAAGGCACTGATAGAAGGCACTGATGGGCACTGATAGAAGGCACTGATGGGCACTGATAGAAGGCACTGATAGAAGGCACTGATGGGTACTGATAGACGGCACTGATGGGCACTGATAGAAGGCACTGATGGGCACTGATAGAAGGCACTGATGGGCACTGATAGAAGGCACTGATGAGCACTGATAGAAGGCACTGATGAGCACTGATAGAAGGCACTGATGAGCACTGATAGAAGGCACTGATGGGCACTGATAGAAGGCACTGATGGGCACTGATAGAAGGCACTGATGAGCACTGATAGAAGGCACTGATGAGCACTGATAGAAGGCACTGATGAGCACTGATAGACAGCACTGATGAGCACTGATAGAAGGCACTGATAGAAGACACTGATGGGCACTGATAGAAGGCACTGATAGAAGGCACTGATGGGCACTGATAGAAGGCACTGATAGAAGGCACTGATGGGCACTGATAGAAGGCACTAATGGGCACTGATAGGAGGCATTTATGGGCACTGATAGGAGGCACTAATGGGCACTGATAGGAGGCACTGATAAAAGGCACTGATGGGCACTGATATAAGGCACTAATGGGCACTGATAGAAGGCACTGATGGATACTGATAGAAGGCATTGATGGGCACTGATAGAAGGCACTGATGGGCACTGATAGACCACATTGATGAGCACTGATAGGCAGCACTGATAGGAGGAACTAATGGGAACTGATAGGCTGCACTGATAGGTGGCATTGATGGGCACTGATAGGTGGTACTGATGGGCACTGAGGAACACTGATAGGCAGAACTCAGGCAGTATTAATGGGCTTTGATGGGCAGAATTGAAGAGTACCGATAAGTGGTACTGATGGACGCTGTTAGGCGGCATTAATGAGCACTGATAGGTAACACTTGTAGGTGGAAGTGATGGGCACTGATAGGCGGCATTAATGAGCATTGATGGGCACTGATAGATGGCACTGATTATTGGGGCACTGATTATCAGTGTAAACAATTTACTGACATTCTTGACAGTTAATGGCAGTCCTTTCCTAATATAGACACAGCGTGTGAGGAAAGGGCTGCGGATAACCGGCAAGTCTGTTTACATGTAATCAGCTGACATCACATGGTAAAGGGTCACTGTGATTGCGCTGGATGCCCGTCCCAGGGGGCATGCGGGAAGCATGGTTTTGAGAGGATGTCCATGGACACCCTCCCAAAATTGGAAGCCCGGGGCTCGTATGGAAGGGGGGCCCTTCATGGTTTCTTGCACCGGGGCCCTGAAGGTTCTAGTTACGCCTCTGCAATGTAACATATGTTATTTATCTGTAAAAGCTTTCCTTGTGCAGCCATCCAAAAGCCCCGAGACTGCAGCTGCGTTCCGCCATCTTGGATGTAATGTTGGCAGCCCCAGCAGGCTCAGACTTTCTATAGCAGCCTTTCTCAACCTTTTTACTCCAGAGGACCTCCTGAAATCATTTTCCGATGTTGGGGTACTCCTACTGAAACCAATGTCAGTGGGAGGTCAGTGGGAATACCATCAGACTCAGAGTGATTTTATATAGCAGCCTTTCTCAACCTTTTCATTTCAGAGGAGCCCTTGAAATGATTTTCAAATGTTTGTGAACCCCTACTAAAACCAATGTCAGAGAGGGGTCAGTGGGAAGAATGCCCCCTTACAGACTATAAGTTTTAGAGAGGACTTGAGGCAAGACCCCATCATCTGAGCAATATTCCTCTAAGGTAGTTAGACCTTTACCAAATCTCTGTGGAAATCTGACACTTTTGACACTTTTTTAGTGACCAGTGACAATAATGCAGTGATCAGTGCTAAAAATATGCACTGTCACTGTACTAATGGCACCAGCAGGGAAGGGGTTAACATCAGGGGTGCTCAAAGGATTAAATGTGTGGCCAACATGAGTCACTGTATACTGTGTGACATGTTTTTACTAAGTAATGTGCTTTCCAGGAAGAAAAGAACATCACATTGCTGCTGTCAGAGGAGAGCCCTGTGCTCGTTTTACCTACGCAGGGCTCTCTTCGGTAATCTCCGGGGCCGATCTTCGGGTGCCGGCGACCAATCAGTGGCTGGCACCCACAGATTGGTTCATGCTGCAGTCAATCGCAGCACAGCCGGGGCTGCCCGGGCGTGCTCCCTAGCCCAGCGCGCAGATCACGGACCAGGTGCGTGATCCTTGCCACCGCATATGTATTGTATACGGTCGGCAAGCGGTTAAACATAAAATGAATCCGTTTTGACAGCCAGACAACTAGCATTTTCAGAGGCAGCCTTCAAGTGTCTTTCCTTGTACTGTCTCTTTGACCTCTCATGAAGGTCTGCGAAGGTACATTTATACACATCCTGGTATTCAATGGGAAAAAAAAAAATTCTTAGTACCTGTAGCGATGCCCCTGTGGGGTCGCTGTGCGTTTCAGCTTCCACACATCACCCTGCTGGTCAGACATCCATTTTGGCGCACTTTTCCAGTCAATGAACAGTCTCTTGTTTGTTTTTGTTGTTTTTATTAATGGATTAAACTTGGATGGGGAAAAGGGACATGTGATGCCCAAATGATGAATCTTTAGCATACGTCCCAACTTTTTGAGATGGGAATGAGGGACACCTATCAGCAAAAGTATGCAGGCATAGGACACACCCCTGGCCACGCCCCCTTAAATGAGAATTGTACAAAAAAGCAAGATTGGTTAAACCCACAAGTGCTTTTTTTACTACTACTATTCCTTTATATTGGCTTTTGGAATTTACAAATGCAGCAATTTAGAAATCAGATGAAAAGTTTAGCGCTGGAAAACACTTTTTGATAGATAAAAAGTGCATTTTATATACAACTATATAGATCAGACCCAAAATGAGGGACAAATGAGGAGGAATGAGGGACAGAGGGACATTGCTCCAAATCAGGGACAGTCCCTCCAAATCAGGGACAGTTGGGAGCTATTCTTTAGTATTGGAAATAAATGTAGTTGAATCTAAACGGACAGTCTCTGCTACTTCACATCTAGGGTTGCCACCTTTTCTTTAAGCCAAACCCGAACACTTTAGCGGTGCATGGCAAATTTTTTTGTAGTATACACTATAGGATTGTAAAGACCTGGGACACCTTTGGGTGCACTAAGGAGAGCAATAATGTGGCACGCTTTATTGGACAGTGTTACCTCCTATAACACATGGGTCATTGTCACCCCCCCTTCATAAAATATGGGTCAGTGTTACCCCCTCCATAATTTAGGGGTCCCCCATAGAGGACCCCCATTAGGTCCCCTTATATCAGCACCCCCCTTAGAGACCTCTATTAGATCAGGAACCCCCCCCCAATCATTGTCCCCTGCCCCTAAAGACCCACATTAGACTGCCTTACCGAGAGCCAATTCGAGCCAGGAAGTGTGGGAGCCAGAGTTTGGGGGCGGAGTGAAGCTGCTCTACTGTAGTGCTATTTTCTTTCTTTCCTTCCATTGTGTGGGGGGGCTCGGAGAGAAGGCAAAGTAGAGGCAGGTGCTGCATCGCTGTGCCCAGTGTGTCGGCAGGACACAGGAATCAAAACACATCCGAAGTTGTGCACTCACTCACAGAGCCGCTGTTAGGAATCATGGGGCCCTCGCCCCCTGAGGGGGAGAAGAGGTGGGGGAGGGAGGTGAGAAAGGGTGAGAGGAGGAGGAGGTAAGGGGGTGAGAAGGCAGAAGAGAGAAGGGGTGAGAGAGGGGGAGGGGATTGGGGGTGTGAGGGGGAGTAGAGAGAGAGAGAGAGAGAGAGGAGGTGTGGGAGAGAGAAGGGGGCTGAGAGGGAGGAGGGGTGAGAGAGATAGGTGGTAAGAGAGGGGGTGGCCTCACAGAGAGAGGGGAGTAGCTGACAGAGAGGGGAGTAGCTGACAGAGGGAGGGGGGAGCTGACAGAGGGAGGGGGGAGTAGCTGACAGAGGGAGAGAGGAGTAGGTGACAGAGGGAGGGGAGAGCTGACAGAGGGGAGTAGCTGACGGGGGAGGAGCTGACAGAGGGAGGGGGGAGCTGACAGAGAGAGGAGTAGCTGACAGAGAGAGGAGTAGCTGACAGAGAGAGGAGTAGCTGACAGAGAGAGGAGTAGCTGACAGAGAGAGGAGTAGCTGACAGAGGGAGGGGGGGTAGCTGACAGAGAGTGGAGTAGCTGACAGAGGGAGGGGGGGTAGCTGACAGAGAGAGGGGAGTAGCTGACAGAGAGGGGAGTAGCTGACAGAGAGAGGGGAGTAGCTGACAGAGAGAGGGGAGTAGCTGACAGAGAGAGGGGAGTAGCTGACAGAGAGGGGAGTAGCTGACAGAGAGGGGAGTAGCTGACAGAGAGGGGAGTAGCTGACAGAGAGGGGAGTAGCTGACAGAGGGAGGGGGGAGCTGACAGAGGGAGGGGGGAGCTGACAGAGGGAGAGGGGAGTAGCTGACAGAGGGAGGGGGAGCTGACAGAGGAAGGGGGGAGCTGACAAAGAGGGGAGTAGCTGACAGAAGCTGACAGAGGGGGGAGTAGCTGACAGAAGCTGACAGAGGGGGGAGTAGCTGACAGAGGTGGGAGTAGCTGACAGAGAGGGGAGTAGCTGACAGAGGGAGTGGGGAGCTGACAGAGAGGGGGAGCTGACAGAGAGGGGAGTAGCTGACAGAGAGGGGAGTAGCTGACAGAGAGGGGAGTAGCTGACAGAGGGAGGGGGGAGCTGACAGAGGGAGGGGGGAGCTGACAGAGAGGGGAGTAGCTGACAGAGGGAGGGGGGAGCTGACAGAGAGGGGAGTAGCTGACAGAGGGAGGGGGGAGCTGACAGAGAGGGGAGTAGCTGACAGAGAAGGGGGGTAGCTGACAGAGGGGGGGGTAGCTGACAGAGAAGGGGGGTAGCTGACAGAGGGGGGGTAGCTGACAGAGAAGGGGGGTAGCTGACAGGGGGGGTAGCTGACAGAGAGGGGAGTAGCTGACAGAGGGAGGGGGGATGTGACAGAGGGAGGGGGGAGCTGACAGAGGGGGGAGTAGCTGACAGAGGGGGGAGTAGCTGACAGATGGAGGGGGGAGCTGACAGAGGGAGGGGGGAGCTGACAGAGGGAGGGGGGAGCTGACAGAGGGGGGAGTAGCTGACAGGGGGAGTAGCTGACAGAGGGAGGAGCTGACAGAGAGAGGAGTAGCTGACAGAGAGGGGAGTAGCTGACGGGGGAGGAGCTGACAGAGGGGGGAGTAGCTGACAGAGGGAGGGGGGAGCTGACAGAGGGGGGAGTAGCTGACAGAGGGGGGAGTAGCTGACAGAGGGAGGGGGGAGCTGACAGAGAGAGGAGTAGCTGACAGAAAGAGAGGAGTAGCTGACGGGGGGGTAGTTGACAGGGGGGGTAGCTGACAGAGGGGGGGGAGCTGACAGAGAGTGGAGTAGCTGACAGAGGGAGGGGGGTAGCTGACAGAGAGGGGAGTAGCTGACAGAGGGAGGGGGGAGTAGCTGACAGAGGGAGGGGGGAGCTGATAGAGAGGGGAGTAGCTGACAGAAGGGGAGTAGCTGACAGAGGGAGGGGGGTAGCTGACAGAGAGGGGAGTAGCTGACAGAGGGAGGGGGGGTAGCTGACAGGGGGGGTAGCTGACAGGGGGGGTAGCTGACAGAGGGGGGGGGAGCTGACAGAGAGGGGAGTAGCTGACAGAGGGAGGGGGGAGCTGACAGAGAGGGGAGTAGCTGACAGAGGGAGGGGGGAGCTGACAGAGAGGGGAGTAGCTGACAGAGGGAGGGGGGAGCTGACAGAGAGGGGAGTAGCTGACAGAGGGAGGGGGGAGCTGACAGAGAGGGGAGTAGCTGACAGAAGCTGACAGAGGGAGGGGGGAGCTGACAGAGGGGGGAGTAGCTGACAGAGAGGGGAGTAGCTGACAGAAGCTGACAGAGAGGAGAGTAGCTGACAGAGGCAGGGGGGAGTTGACAGAGGCAGGGGGGAGCTGACAGAGGCAGGGGGGAGCTGACAGAGGCAGGGGGGAGCTGACAGAGGCAGGGGGAGCTGACAGAGGGAGGGGGGAGCTGACAGAGGGAGGGGGGAGCTGACAGAGGGAGGGGGGAGCTGACAGAGGGAGGGGGGAGCTGACAGAGGGAGGGGGAGCTGACAGAGGGAGGGGGGTAGCTGACAGAGAGGGGAGTAGCTGACAGAGGGAGGGGGGAGCTGACAGAGAGGGAAGGAGCTGACAGAGGGAGGGGGGAGCTGACAGAGAGGGGAGTAGCTGACAGAAGCTGACAGAGGGAGGGGGAGCCGACAGAGGGAGGGGAGAGCTGACAGAGAGGGGAGTAGCTGACAGAAGCTGACAGAGGGAGGGGGAGCTGACAGAGGGGGGAGTAGCTGACAGAGAGGGGAGTAGCTGACAGAAGCTGACAGAGAGGAGAGTAGCTGACAGAGGCAGGGGGGAGCTGACAGAGGCAGGGGGGAGCTGACAGAGGCAGGGGGGAGCTGACAGAGGGAGGGGGAGCTGACAGAGGGAGGGGGGTAGCTGACAGAGAGGGGAGTAGCTGACAGAGGGAGGGGGGAGCTGACAGAGAGGGGAGTAGCTGACAGAGGGAGGGGGGAGCTGACAGAGGGAGGGGGGAGCTGACAGAGAGGGGAGTAGCTGACAGAAGCTGACAGAGGGAGGGGGAGCTGACAGAGGGAGGGGAGAGCTGACAGAGAGGGGAGTAGCTGACAGAAGCTGACAGAGAGGGGGGTAGCTGACGGGGGGAGCTGACAGAGAGGGGAGTAGGTGACAGAGGGAGGGGAGAGCTGACAGAGATTGGAGTAGGTTACAGAGGGAGGGGAGTAGCTGACAGAGGGAGGGGGGAGCTGACAGAGAGGGGAGTAGCTGACAGAGAGGGGAGTAGCTGACAGAGAGGGGAGTAGCTGACAGAGAGGGGAGTAGCTGACAGAGAGGGGAGTAGCTGACAGAGGGAGGGGGGAGCTGACAGAGAGGGGAGTAGCTGACAGAGGGAGGGGAGAGCTGACAGAGAGGGGAGTAGGTGACAGAGGGAGGGGAGAGCTGACAGAGAGGGGAGTAGCTGACAGAAGCTGACAGAGAGGGGGGTAGCTGACGGGGGGAGCTGACAGAGAGGGGAGTAGCTGACAGAGGGAGGGGGGAGCTGACAGAGAGGGAAGTAGCTGACAGAGGGAGGGGGGAGCTGACAGAGAGGGGAGTAGCTGACAGAGAGGGGAGTAGCTGACAGAAGCTGACAGAGAGGAGAGTAGCTGACAGAGGGAGGGGGGAGCTGACAGAGGGAGGGGGGGTAGCTGACAGAGAGGGCAGTAGCTGACAGAGAGGGCAGTAGCTGACAGAGAGGGGAGTAGCTGACAGAGGGAGGGGGGGTAGCTCACAGAGAGGGGAGTAGCTGACAGAGGGAGGGGGGAGCTGACAGAGAGGGGAGTAGCTGACAGAGGGAGGGGGGAGCTGACAGAGAGGAGTAGCTGACAGAAGCTGACAGAGGGAGGGGGAGCTGACAGAGGGGGGAGTAGCTGACAGAGAGGGGAGTAGCTGACAGAAGCTGACAGAGAGGAGAATAGCTGACAGAGGGAGGGGGGAGCTGACAGAGGGAGGGGGGAGCTGACAGAGGGAGGGGGGAGCTGACAGAGGGAGGGGGGGAGCTGACAGGGAGGGGAGTAGCTGACAGAGGGAGGGGGGAGCTGACAGAGAGGGGAGTAGCTGACAGAGGGAGGGGGGACCTGACAGAGGGAGGGGGGAGCTGACAGAGAGGGGAGTAGCTGACAGAAGCTGACAGAGAGGGGGGTAGCTGACGGGGGGGAGCTGACAGAGAGGGGAGTAGGTGACAGAGGGAGGGGAGAGCTGACAGAGAGTTCAGTAGGTTACAGAGGGAGGGGAGAGCTGACAGAGAGTTCAGTAGGTTACAGAGGGAGGGGAGAGCTGACAGGGAGGGGAGTAGCTGACAGAGGGAGGGGAGAGCTGACAGAGAGGGGAGTAGCTGACAGAGGGAGGGGAGAGCTGACAGAGAGGGGAGTAGGTGACAGAGGGAGGGGAGAGCTGACAGAGAGGGGAGTAGCTGACAGAGAGGGGGTAGCTGACGGGGGGAGGTGACAGAGAGGGGAGTAGCTGACAGAGGGAGGGGGGAGCTGACAGAGAGGGGAGTAGCTGACAGAGGGAGGGGGGGTAGCTGACAGAGAGGGGAGTAGGTGACAGAGGGAGGGGAGAGCTGACAGAGAGGGGAGGAGCTGACAGAGAGGGGAGTAGCTGACAGAGAGGGGAGTAGCTGACAGAGAGGGGAGTAGCTGACAGAGAGGGGAGTAGCTGACAGAGAGGGGAGTAGCTGACAGAGGGAGGGGGGAGCTGACAGAGAGGGGAGTAGCTGACAGAGGGAGGGGAGAGCTGACAGAGAGGGGAGTAGGTGACAGAGGGAGGGGAGAGCTGACAGAGAGGGGAGTAGCTGACAGAAGCTGACAGAGAGGGGGGTAGCTGACGGGGGGAGCTGACAGAGAGGGGAGTAGCTGACAGAGGGAGGGGGGAGCTGACAGAGAGGGAAGTAGCTGACAGAGGGAGGGGGGAGCTGACAGAGAGGGGAGTAGCTGACAGAGAGGGGAGTAGCTGACAGAAGCTGACAGAGAGGAGAGTAGCTGACAGAGGGAGGGGGGAGCTGACAGAGGGAGGGGGGGTAGCTGACAGAGAGGGCAGTAGCTGACAGAGAGGGCAGTAGCTGACAGAGAGGGGAGTAGCTGACAGAGGGAGGGGGGTAGCTCACAGAGAGGGGAGTAGCTGACAGAGGGAGGGGGGAGCTGACAGAGAGGGGAGTAGCTGACAGAAGCTGACAGAGGGAGGGGGAGCTGACAGAGGGGGGAGTAGCTGACAGAGAGGGGAGTAGCTGACAGAAGCTGACAGAGAGGAGAGTAGCTGACAGAGGGAGGGGGGAGCTGACAGAGGGAGGGGGGAGCTGACAGAGGGAGGGGGGAGCTGACAGAGGGAGGGGGAGCTGACAGAGGGAGGGGGGTAGCTGACAGAGAGGGGAGTAGCTGACAGAGGGAGGGGGGAGCTGACAGAGAGGGGAGTAGCTGACAGAGAGAGGGGGGACCTGACAGAGGGAGGGGGGAGCTGACAGAGAGGGGAGTAGCTGACAGAAGCTGACAGAGAGGGGGTAGCTGACGGGGGGGAGCTGACAGAGAGGGGAGTAGGTGACAGAGGGAGGGGAGAGCTGACAGAGAGCTCAGTAGGTTACAGAGGGAGGGGAGAGCTGACAGAGAGTTCAGTAGGTTACAGAGGGAGGGGAGAGCTGACAGGGAGGGGAGTAGCTGACAGAGGGAGGGGAGTAGCTGACAGAGGGAGGGGAGAGCTGACAGAGAGGGGAGTAGCTGACAGAGGGAGGGGAGAGCTGACAGAGAGGGGAGTAGGTGACAGAGGGAGGGGAGAGCTGACAGAGAGGGGAGTAGCTGACAGAGAGGGGGTAGCTGACGGGGGGAGGTGACAGAGAGGGGAGTAGCTGACAGAGGGAGGGGGGAGCTGACAGAGAGGGGAGTAGCTGACAGAGGGAGGGGGGGTAGCTGACAGAGAGGGGAGTAGGTGACAGAGGGAGGGGAGAGCTGACAGAGAGGGGAGAAGGTGACAGAGGGAGGGGAGAGCTGACAGAGAGGGGAGTAGCTGACAGAGAGGGGAGTAGCTGACAGAGAGGGGAGTAGCTGACAGAGGGAGGGGGGAACTGACAGAGAGGGGAGTAGCTGACAGAGGGAGGGGAGAGCTGACAGAGAGGGGAGTAGGTGACAGAGGGAGGGGAGAGCTGACAGAGAGGGGAGTAGCTGACAGAAGCTGACAGAGAGGGGGGTAGCTGACGGGGGGAGCTGACAGAGAGGGGAGTAGCTGACAGAGGGAGGGGGGAGCTGACAGAGAGGGAAGTAGCTGACAGAGGGAGGGGGGAGCTGACAGAGAGGGGAGTAGCTGACAGAGAGGGGAGTAGCTGACAGAAGCTGACAGAGAGGAGAGTAGCTGACAGAGGGAGGGGGGAGCTGACAGAGGGAGGGGGGGTAGCTGACAGAGAGGGCAGTAGCTGACAGAGAGGGCAGTAGCTGACAGAGAGGGGAGTAGCTGACAGAGGGAGGGGGGGTAGCTCACAGAGAGGGGAGTAGCTGACAGAGGGAGGGGGGAGCTGACAGAGAGGGGAGTAGCTGACAGAGGGAGGGGGGAGCTGACAGAGAGGGGAGTAGCTGACAGAAGCTGACAGAGGGAGGGGGAGCTGACAGAGGGGGGAGTAGCTGACAGAGGGGAGTAGCTGACAGAAGCTGACAGAGAGGAGAGTAGCTGACAGAGGGAGGGGGGAGCTGACAGAGGGAGGGGGAGCTGACAGAGGGAGGGGGAGCTGACAGAGGGAGGGGGAGCTGACAGAGGGAGGGGGGTAGCTGACAGAGAGGGGAGTAGCTGACAGAGGGAGGGGGGAGCTGACAGAGAGGGGAGTAGCTGACAGAGGGAGGGGGGACCTGACAGAGGGAGGGGGGAGCTGACAGAGAGGGGAGTAGCTGACAGAAGCTGACAGAGAGGGGGTAGCTGACGGGGGGGAGCTGACAGAGAGGGGAGTAGGTGACAGAGGGAGGGGAGAGCTGACAGAGAGTTCAGTAGGTTACAGAGGGAGGGGAGAGCTGACAGAGAGTTCAGTAGGTTACAGAGGGAGGGGAGAGCTGACAGAGAGGGGAGTAGCTGACAGAGAGGGGAGTAGCTGACAGAGAGGGGGTAGCTGACGGGGGGAGGTGACAGAGAGGGGAGTAGCTGACAGAGGGAGGGGGGAGCTGACAGAGAGGGGAGTAGCTGACAGAGGGAGGGGGGGTAGCTGACAGAGAGGGGAGTAGCTGACAGAGGGAGGGGGGAGAGAGAGAGGGTGCCCTAATAGAGAGAGGGGGTGGCTTACAGAGTGGGGGTAGTGGGGGGTAGCTGATAGGGGAGGGGAGCTGAAAGAGGGGGGTAACTGACAGGGGGGGGGTAACTGACAGAGGGGGGGTAACTGACAGAGGGGGGGTAACTGACAGGAGGGGGAGTGGCTTACAGAGGGGGGAGTGGCTGACAGAGAGCGGCAGGCTGACAGAGGGGGGTGAGAGGGCGGATGAGAAAATGACCTCAATGAGGACTCGAGGAGACAGCAGAGCACACGGCAGGCAAGGAGGCGGGACTCCGGACGGCCGCGATCACCCACAGTCCAGCCCCGCCTCCACATGAGACCAAGTCTACCGGGCCAATCACAGACCCTTGTGTCCACCGCCCGCACATGACCATCGCTGAGCTCGGCTCGCAGGCGGAGCGCACAGGCAGTAATATATGTGTAACACTGATGGCGGGCGCGGGAATCAGGATGTGCCGTTCTAGGTTGAACTGCTGCTATATGTGCCCGGGTTTCAGGTGGCTTGAAAACCGGGCACATGTGTCCAAACCCGGACTGTCCGGGTCAAAACCGGATAGGTGGCAACCCTATTCACATCTCCTCCAGCACACTACTTGAGATCACTTGCTTTCCTCTCACTGTCCATTTCCAGATTCCGGTCACCGTTAGCACATGGCTAGGCCTCACTCTGAATAAATCCTAACATTTTCCTAGTAGCAACCATTTTAGATGAAGAAGAAAGTTGTGCTAACTGATCCTTGGAGGACTACTACTCCCACCACATCCGATGCAATTCCTGCCAACCCTTCTGGCTGCAGCAACTTAACTCCAAAACACCACAGGCTCTCCCTCTGGCTCCACACCCAATCCTGGCATGTCTCCCAGAGATTATCACTGTGCTTCTCACTCACTGACCCCGGCATGGATCCCTCCTGAATGACTTGTCCAGCAGTGCTCCCAACTGTCTCCTCCAGCTCCTGTTCAAAGACACCTCTCAATGACCGTGTAAAGAGAGGCTCCTGAGCTCCAGGCCTGAGTTCACCCTCCTCCCCTCCCAGAAAGGGGGCTCCCTCAGACCACGACAGTCTAAAACTCCATCATTCAGTTCTTCCACCCAACAACTCCTCCCACCACAGGCTGACCATAGATATATATAGGAGGCCTGCCCCCTGCCAATCCTAGTGGGGATTGGTCAGGGCTCTCAAATACACATCTCCCAACTTTTTGAGATGGAAATGAGGGACACCTATCAACAAAAATATACAGGTTTAGGACACACCTCTTGCCACGCCCCCTTAAAAGAGAATTGTACAAAAAACAAGATTGGTTAAAACCACAAGTGCTTTTTTTACTACTACCATTTCTTTATATTGGCTTTTGGAATTTACAAATGCAGCAATTTAGAAATCAGATGACAGGTTTAGCACTGGAAAACACTTTTTGATAGATAAAAAGTGTGTTTTATATACATCTATATAGATCAGACCAAAATGAGGGACAACTGAGGGACAGAGGCACATTGCTCCAAATCAGGGACAGCCCCTCGAAATCGGGGACAGTTGGGAGCTATGCAAATACACCCCATGTCACTCCAGCACTCTGCCCTGCCTCTTTTCCAGAACATTCTCCCTGGAAACAGAGGAGGCGCCCAAGAGCTGAGGCACATGTCAGTTACCTGTTGCTACACTAAACCACTCCCCTACCCCCAGAACAAAAACAAACAGGCCTAGCTTACAGCTAAGCCTGCCTAAATTTACCTGCACTGGCAGTATACACAAAAACCCACTACTCTGCCTAGCCCAGTACCTGCCTAAAGGTAGAGGGTTCTACATACCCTTGTAATAGGAAAAAAAATTAAGGGTTTAAAAAAATTAATTGTAATTAAATAAGTAAAATTTATAAAAAGAAAATGTAAAAGCACCCCGTCACCCCTGTACACACCCCAATGCAAACTTGCGTGTAGAGCGCGATTCCTTTTTTCAGGATTTCAAAGTCATGCTAAATTTTAAGGCTTGACATGTTTGGCATCTATTTTATGACACAACCTCGCCTTTTATATTTTACCAAAAGTTGGGTATTATTTTGTGTTTGTTTGCACAAAAAATACATTTCAGTGTATTATCTTCCTGAAAATATGCGTTTGATAAACAGTTGTGCAAATATAGTCCGACACTAAAAAAAATTGCAACTGCCACCAATTTTATTCTACAGGGCCTCTGCTTTCAGAAAATATGTAATTGTTTGAGGTTTAATGTAATTTCCAGTAAAAAAAAAATGCAGATTTTAATGAATGTGTGTGAGAAAGATTAAAAAAATTCCATTGGTAGAAAAGTGGTTAAAAGAAGGCGGCATCCAACAGCCTCGCTGTGTGCAAAAAAAGAAAAATGTTTCTGAATGATTTTAGTTTCGGTTCCTATTTCCTCAGCCAGGGCACTTGTGCTCCTCTTGGAGAGCTGGACTTCAGACTCTGCCTGAACATTTATATGGATCTGTAAACTCCAGTGGTGGACCTACCCCAGGTCTGCAGCCATCAGGTACTGGATGAATGGGGGAGGAGGGTGGGAGAATGTATTCTTGTCCTGAGTTTAGCAGATTTGCACTACAGAAATATTTTACAAAGGATTTCCTGGTTTCAAAGGCGAGTATTATCTCTTATGCTAACTACACTATGTGGGGTTAGCTTACTGAAACTTCTCTGCTTTGATCACATGAGAGTCCACAGCAAGCACCCAAATATTATGTGATTAACCACATCTGTGGAGAACAGAAAATTTAGGAGAAGATCCTCAGATGTCACTGCCCTGAGGAGGCAACAGATGGATACCTGGAGAATAGAAAATTCAGAAGGAGATCCTGAGGTATCAGTGCTCTGAGGAAGTCCCTGGAGAATTAAAGATACAGAATGTGATCCTAAGGTATCGTAGCCCTGAAGTGGAACCAGAGGCTACCAGAAAACAGAAGATTCAGAAGGAGATCCTGGGGTGTCACTGCTCTGAGGAAGGACCAGAAGGGTCCCCAGAGAACAGAAGATCCAGTAGCAGATCCTGTGGTATCACTGCCCTGAGGAAACATCAGAGGGAACCCCAAGAGAACAGAAGATCTAGAAGAAGATCCTAGGGTATCACTGCCCTGATTAAGCACCAGAGGAAATCCCTGGAGAAAAAAAGATCTAAAAGGAGATCCTGGGGTATCACAACCCCAAGGAAACCAAAGAAGGGATCCTTGAAGAACAGAAGATCCAGAAATAGAGCCTGAGCTGTAACTACGTCAAGTAAGAACCAGAGGGGATCCCTGGAGAACATACGATATATAAGGAGATCCTGGGGTATCATTGCCCTGAGGGAGCACCAGAGGCCCCTGGAGAACAGAAGATCCAGAAGGAAATCCTGGCGTATAACCACCCTGAGAAAGCACTAAAGGGGATCCCTTGAGAAAAGAAGCTCCAGAAGGTGATCCTGGGGTATCACTGTCCTGACAAAACACCAGAGGCCTTTGGAGAACAGAAAATCCAGAAGGAGATCCTGAGGTATCAGTGCTCTGAGGAAGCACTAAATGGAGTCCCTGGAGAATTAAAGATACAGAATGTGATCCTATGGTATCGGTGCCCTGAAGTAGAACCACAGGCCACCAGAAAACAGAAGATTCAGAAGGAGATCCTGGGGTGTCACTGCTCTGAGGAAGGACCAGAAGGGTCCCCGGAGAACAGAAGATCCAGTAGCAGATCCTGTGGTATCACTGCCCTGAGGAAACATCAGAGGGAACCCCAAGAGAACAGAAGATCTAGAAGAAGATCCTAGGGTATCACTGCCCTGATTAAGCACCAGAGGGAATCCCTGGAGAACAAAAGATCTAAAAGGAGATCCTGGGGTATCACAACCCCAAGGAAACCAAAGAAGGGATTCTTGAACAACAGAAGATCCAGAAATAGACCCTGAGGTGTAACTACGTCAAGTAAGAACCAGAGGGGATCCCTGGAGAACATAGGATATATAAGGAGATCCTGGGGTATCATTGCCCCAAAGGAGCACCAGAGGCCCCTGGAGAACAGAAGATCCAGAAGGAAATCCTGGAGTATAACCACCCTGAGGAAGCACTAAAGGGGATCCCTGGAGAAAAGAAGCTCCAGAAGGTGATCCTGAGGTATCACTGTCCTGACAAAACACCAGAGGCTTTTGGAGAACAGAAGATCCAGCAGGAGATCCCAGGGTATCACTGCCCAGCGGAAGCACCAAAAGGGGGCCCTAAATAAAACCTGCAAAATCTTAAAACAGGAAGCTGTCAAATGTTACTATAAAATCCGAAGAAACCAGAAACTGATATAAGAGTTCAACATCTGCTAGATATGGTGCTGTCAAACAGACCTTGAGATATTCCTAAACCAGTTCTAATGCCTTCATGACAACGAAGCTGATGGTGGTCCTGTTTGTTAAAGGCATGTATATTGTGCAAAATTCTTATCTGACCCGGAAATGGGTAATTTCTAGATGCAATAGAAACCTTCAGCAATTTCTAAATGAAAATATTCAACTAAACGTTATCTAAAATTATAATGGTTTAAGTTAATTTGGTTTTAATACTCTCTTAAAATTTATATCAATAAATCTGTAGGCTCAAATCCACTTCTTAGTCTGTTTGGCATTATAAACACAACTGTTTTCAGTTTTTACATACATGTTTAAATGTGCATGTTAGGCCTGAAGAGTCGGTAACACCCCAAAATATTATATGTTTCTGAGAGCAGAGACCCTGGAGAATAAAATGGTGGTAGTTGCATTTTTTTATGTCACATGATATTAGCAAAATTGTTTATCAAACCCATACTTTCAGTAGGAAAAGTAGACTAAAGTTAATTTTAGTGCACACAAAAACAATATAACACTTTTTTTTTTGTAAAATATAAAAGATGAGGTTGTGACAAATAAATAGATACATTTTAATAAAAATAGATAATAAATAGATACCTATTAATAAATAAAAGGTAATAAATATATACCTATTAGTAAATAATAGATTAAGAAAATAGATACCTTTTAGTTAATAATAGATAATAAATAGATATCTATTGTTTGGTAAAATATAAAAGAGGACGGTGGCAAACTACAGTACCCAAAATAGTCCATAGGTGACACTTCAAAATCCCCATCATTTTTGAGTTACCTGTGAATGATGAGTGTAGGATGATTGCTCTCACTCCGGCGTACACCAAAATACATAATATGTGGGATGCAATTGTAATTTTTTTATACGTAGGGTTTTTTTTAAATTTTCGTTATTTAAAGTGAAATTCCAGCCTCAACGTAACTAACCTTAAAAATGTTCCTTCTCCCTCTTAACACCTATGCTGACTAACCTGTGTAAAAAAAGATGTATATACTTACCTACTTTTAACCTGCTCCAATCCAGCCATGTGATCCGACTCCCGCCTGCCCCCCAGCGGCAGCTGCATGGGAGAGGAAGGAACGCCAACAATGGCTGGGTCATGGGAGTCTATGGGTGACGTCACTGTTCACAGGTACGTTCACATGTATACCCAGGAGTGCTCTCTACTCTTCGCTGACACAGGAGATCACATAACTAGACCAAAGAAAGCTAAGGATAGCTAAGTATAGATATTTTTTTTCTATTCAGGTTTGTCAGCATTGTGTTAGGTGGGGGGGGAGCATTTTTAAGAGTAGTTAGCTTGAGACCTGAAATTCTACTTTTTTTTTTTTAACTTAAGTTTATTGTTATCACATCAGTATCATAGATGTTCAGGGTAACCTGGTTCGTACAGATAGATCTTATTTTATATTTTCTCTTGTATTATGTTGTAATATATATATATGTATATGTATATTTCTTGCATTGTTTTCCTTTTTTTTTTTCATTAATACAAAATTTAAAAATCTACCCTAGAACACAATTTGTTACATTCCTGTCTGGGTGTGACAGGGAGTGATGCAGATATTATTAAAGGTCAATCTGTTACATTCCTGTCTAAAATGACTATACTGAATAGGTAATATAAAGGTACATTTAAAAGAGAAGTTTGGGTTTTTGTCACCACTTGTTACTTGTTGAGCCGGGTGCTGGTGCAGGCACGTGGGCGGATCCCGACCCCAGTGCCGCGATCTTGCCCGAGCCTGTGACGTCAGCCGACAGCGGACTTCAGCCCGCTGTCTGCTGAAAATGGGTCACAGGAGTGCAGAACGAACTGCACTCCTGTGATCCACAGGAGAAGTACAGCCAAACACGCTTTCCCCCCGTACTTCTCCTTTAAATATGACAAGCTACATTTCTGAGTATGATAGATGTTCAAAGTAGCCTGACTTTATTATACTCCTATCACTAGATATGGCCACAAAGTCAAATGGTCCTCTTTGTTATTAATAGTATTAATTACTTGCCGACTGCCTAACTGTAAATGTACATCATTACTTTGACATTAATTACCAGGGTTATGGCAGCAGCTAGCCACCATAACTCCCCCATTGTCTCTTTTTTCAGTTAGGTGGCCGTCTTTCAGATAAAAGTGGTCCCAGCAGCAGATTCACTGCGGGATCACTTTTATAGGCGGTGGGAGAGGTGCCCCCCCTCCTCTCTCGCCGCTTCCCAGTTGTTTCCGAGCTTACCGGAGCCGTCGGTAAGCCCAGAACTGATTTGGTGCGGCTGATGCCTAGACAGGAAGTCGAGCGAGGGCAAGAGGCCCTTGGAGGACCAGAGCAACATCTGACATCACTTCCTGTTCTCGAGAAGACAGACAGGATTTTTTTGGATTTTTTTTTATTTAAAGGCAAAATTTTTTTATTTTTTTTGCTTTTTAGGGTACATGAGAGGTCTTTTTGACCCCATATCCCACATTTAGGAGATCCTGTCTTGCTGCTTATTTCTATTACAAGGGATGTTTACATTCCTTGTAATCAGGGCTTTTTTTCAGGGGGAACTTGGTGGAACTCAGTTCCACCACTTCTGGCTCAGACCCTTTGGTGCCTGCTCACCACAATCACCTGTAGACACAGAAGTCTGGTTTCTGTGTTTACAAGTGACAGCTCTGCACTCTGTGTATAACCCCCCCATGAACTCAGCACTCTGTATGTAATGCAACCCTGATATTTAATGTCCCTTTATGACCCTTCTACTGTTTGTGAAATATGACCACACCCACTATTTGATGTGATTTGGAGGGTGTGTGTGGGGGGAGGGGTTTTGGGGGGTCGTGGTTGAGTTCCAGCACCTATTGTTTGAGAAAAAAAGCCCTGCTTGTAATAGAAATAAAAGTGAGAAAAAAATAAATAAAAATGAAAGAGACAATGTAAAAATAAACAGTAAAATAAATTAAAAAAATTTTTTTAAAGCACCCCATCCCTCCGAGCTCGCGTGCAGAAGCGAACGAATATGTAAATGGTGTTCAAACCACATAAGTGAGGTATCACCGCGATCGTTAGAACGAGAGCAACAGGGGAGTTGCTAGGTCTCCAAAAGATTTGGGGCTAGAGCCCATAGCAGCGTAGTAAACAAAGTCATACGCTTGGGCGGGCATACACATGTATATACAGTAATATACGTGTGTGTGTATATATCCCCAGAGAGTCCCCCACTTACATCAGGGTCCCCAGAGAGGCTCTCCTCAGGACCACTGCAGAGACGCGGGGCTATGGGCCCTAGATTCGGGGCTATAGCCCCAAAAGCCACCCCCTAGTGACGCCACTGGAGATCAATCATTCTAGCGCTAGACCTCCACTGCAACTCTAAACAGGTAACCTGTAAAAATGTTTAAAACATCGCCTATGGAGATTTTTTAAGTACCGTAGTTTGTCGCCATTCCACAAGCATGCGCAATTTAAAGCGTGACATGTTAGGTATCTATTTACTCAGCGTAACATCATCTTTCACATTATACAAAAAAATTGGGCTAACTTTAATTTTTTTTTTTTTAACTTTATCAAAGTGTTTTTTTTCAAAATAAAATGCGTTTTAAAGACCGCTGCGCAAATACAGTGTGACATAAAATATTGCAATGACCGCCATTTTATTCTCTAGGATCTCTGCTAAAAAAAAAAGTAATGTTTGGGGCTTCTAAGTGATTTTCTAGCAAAAAAAACAAACAAACAAACAGATGTTTACTTGTAAGCAATCAATGTCAGAAAAAGGCCTGGTCTTTAAGTGATGGAACTCCGGGCACAATCAAAAATGACCTATATGATGCAGTTTGTCAATAACATTGTTTTATTAGCCTTTTGATTCTGCCAGTAGATCCCTTATTCTTCCACTTCCTGTAAGCATTGGTCACAAAGTTGTTCATTCTGCAGTGAAATCACACAGCGGCGTTGTCACCCTGTAAGGAAGTCTTAGATGGGCATGCAGTTTTAAATGGATATTAAGTAAAAGGCAAAAAATAAAGCCCAATCTAGATAATACATTTTTAAACTAATACAGTAACAGGTTCTAGAAAAATGGTTGAAGCCATATAAACAAAAAAACAAAATGACCCTTGTAGGCACCCCCTGGAATGTTATATGGTTTAACCCAACCCTCGTAACTTTTGGGCCCCCCCTGGGGCTGTACAGGGTGGATCTGGCAGGAGCATGGAATTTGGGGATCAGATTCCTGGTGAGGGGGATAAGTATATAAAGATATAGTTTTCCTTCAAAGGTGTATTTTGCAACGTATTGCTACTTTTTTTTTTTTTTTTTTTTAGAATATGACATATACCTATTTTTTTAATTTAATTTTTTGCCTGTCCTAGGATATGTTTGTACTTGGACTGCTGAGTTTTTGAAGCCCTCATAATTGTTGCTTGCATATGTGGATTTTCTGTTCTGCATCTTACATTTTTTTTTTGATTTACCGTATTCAACCTTTGAGTAAAATTTTTTTTTATTTTTACAGGAATCTCAAGTGAGCCATGGAGAAGGGAGGCCTGTGCATGCTCCCCAGGCGGGACGAGGGTCCACTCTCAGTCGGTGGTCTGATCCGTGAGTTGTCCAGGAAGACACCCCACGTTGAGGAATCAGACATAGAAGATTTATGTGATATGGAGGAGGGACTGTCAGAGATCACAGATCTTCAACTGGATGTCCATACTGCAAGCAACCTTCTAGATATATCAGATGACCAGAAAATGGCATCAAGGTCCGTAATACACCAAAATCGCCCAGAGACACCAGAAAGATTCCAGTGGCCTCAAGTCCTAAGTAGTCAGAGTTTCTCCTCTGGACGGTACTTATGGGAAGTTGTTAGTGGGGAATCCCGTAGCTGGATCATCGGGATGTGTTACCCCAGCATCGACCGGACACAGTGGCAGTCGGTGATTGGAAATAACCCCAAATCCTGGTGTTTGGTCAGGTCCGGTAACCGGTATTCAGTGATGCATGACAAGGAAGAGCGAAGATTACCAGGCAAGGTCTCCAATAATAGAGTCAGGATCTATCTGGATTACGAGGCCGGGAAGATCTCATTTTATGAGTTGAGTGACCCAACACACCACTTACACACCTTCACGGCCTCCTTCACCGAGCCCCTCAATGCTGCATTATGTGTATGGGAGGGTTGTGTGACCACATCTAGAGGATCAAATATGGAGGAAGTGCAGCAAACATTGGACGTGACTGGAAATACAGACTTATTACTAGATGTGAACACAGCTTATAACAAGCTTTTTATATCACACGATAAGAAAACTGTCTCTTGGTCGTATCATCTGCAAAATCGCCCAAATAATCTAAAGAGGTTCCATCGCCCTCAGGTACTAAGCTGCCAGAGATTCTTCTCGGGACAACACTACTGGGAAGTAGATGTCGGAGCATCAGACAGTTGGAGAGTTGGAATGTGCTATCCCAGTATAGATAGGTCAAAAAGGCAGTCGGTAATTGGAAACAACTGTAAGTCATGGTGTTTGGTGCAGTTGAAGAATGGTTATTCGGCAATACATGACAGCAATGAGACGCAGTTGCCCATGAAGATCTCTAGTAACCGATTCAGGGTGTTTCTAGATTATGAAGCCGGTCAGCTCTCTTTTCATGCCTTGAGTGAGCCAGTCCGCCATTTGCATACCTTCACTGCCACCTTCACTGAGCCCCTCCATGCTGCAATATGGGTATGGTTGGGTTGCATAAGGATATCTGGGAAAGCAACTTTAGAGGCCTCAGAGCAGACGCAAGAGCTGTTGGTGGATGCAGACATATTGCTAGATGTGAACTCAGCCAGTAATCTTGTAGCGGTATCAGATGAACGCAAAAGAGCCTGCTGGACTTATGACAACCAGAATCGTCCAGAAACATCAAAGAGATTCCAGGACTATCCACAAGTGTTGAGCAGCCAGAGCTTCGACTCAGGGCGACACTACTGGGAAGTGGATGTTGGACTAACCTACAGCTGGAGACTCGGCATGTGTTACCCGAGCTTAGACAGGGTGGGAAAGCCTGTGTCGGCGGTTGGAAATAATGACAAGTCATGGTGCTTGGATATGGATGGTACTCAGTATTCGGTGAGACACGCCGGTAATATAACCCAATTACCCTACTATATATCCAGTGACAGAATCAGGATATATCTAGATTACGAGGCCGGGCAGCTTTCGTTTTATGAGCTGCGTGACCCGATCCGACACCTCCACACCTTCACTGCCAACTTCACTGAGCCCCTCCACGCCATAGTATGTGTTTGGGAGGGTCATATAAGGATATCTGGTGGCGGATCGGCACATGTGGAGTGACTTATTAACAGACCAGTGACTCGGCAAAGTTAGGGAATGTGATTGGTTCACTATTTGCACAACTGGCAATGGAAAACGGCAGGGTTGTAAACTTCTCACAATTATGTTCTGGTGTGGGGTCACTTTTAAAGCTGGATCTTTGACCATAAAAATAATATATTTAGTTAGTAAATTAGGTTTGCTGTATGCCAAGCGTATCTGGTGTCTAAAAGCGGGCAATTTAAAATTCCAGTTTGGTGAAAAGCATTGGTATCGAAGAGGAAAATGGGTTTTAAAAGTTTCCCTAAAGCTGCGTACACACGAGCGGAATGTCCGACAGAAAAAGTCAGATGGAAGCTTTTCATCGTCTATTCGTTCATGTGTATGCCTCATCTGAGTTTTTTTTTCGAAAATTCTGACGGACCTAGAAATGGAACATGTTCTAAATATTTCCGACGAAACCATTTCCTATCGGGAAAACCGCTCGTCTGTATGCTGTTCCGACGGACCAAAAACAACGAATGCTCTGAAACAAGTAGGAGACGGAAGCTATTGGCTACTGGCTATTGAACTTCCTTTTTCTAGTCCCGTTGTATGTGTTGTACGTCACCGCGTTCTGGATGGTTGGACTTTGGTGTGACCGTGTATATGCAAGCCCGCTTGAGCGGAATTCCATCGAAGTTCCGTCGGAGAAACCTTCGGAGTTTATTCTGACGGCAGAACCGGTCGCGTGTACGCAGCATAAGGGTTTCCCAAGCTCATTCCATCTATTGTGGAGGGCCAAAAAAAAACCCCAAAAGGAAATTCTAGTGCTAGCCCTAATGTGAACCCTAAAGATAACCATGAGCTTACTGGTGATCACATGACTGTGCATCAACAAAGCCATGTGATAGTGACGAGGAACTGAAAGAGACTTTGTTCTATAAGGCAAGGTCCACCTATTTAATCAAATTTCCCTCCCCTATGTGTATTCGCTGGAAAAAATTGTAACAAGAATACCTATGAAAGAAAAAAGTAAGAAAATATTTTCACCTTAAACCACTGAAGAAGGTGGCCTCATGATACTGCTGGCGAGATCCAGGGAATGCTAAGCATCTCAAATCTCATGAGAAGCAAGTCCAGCACAATGAAGGAATGTCTTCCCATGAGATTTCAGATCCTCTTCATTCCCAGGACCCCGCTGGAACAGGGGCGGCTCCAGCCAATTTTGTTTTACAGGTGCTGTGCAGGTGCTAGGGGTAAAAGTGGGGGAGCCAAGTCTCAAACGCATGAAAATAAACCAAAATTTAAGGGCAGACACACCAAACGACATTTGGACAAGAAAAAAAAGACATGTATTGTCTTAACCTCCCTGGCGGTATGATTATATCAGATTTTTGATGCTGAAAGCGGTACAATTCTTTTGCATGGAAATTTGGCGTTTTATATTGTAGGCCTGTAATTCTTAGGAATGATTCACTTAAATCTGTCCAAACAAGAGTCTAGTAGACATCCCGGGTATGATAAAGTTTGAAAAAACGAAATCATAAATTATAATATAATAAATAACTATAAATAATTATAACAAATAATAATATAATCATAATAAAAATGATTCAATAATGTAATCAGATCAAAAACACGGAAATTTGCTCAGTTGCAGAATTGTCGCTGTCATTACTTTCAGTGTTTGATGACGGATTTCCCCACAAATGGCTATCGCTCAATTGTGTAAGTGATTCTAATTTATTATCGCTGTTTTCTAGCTGGTCTAAAACCACTTTTGATGTAAAGGGACAGTTTTGGTTGCTATGGACAATTTCCAGTTTCCAGGCATAAAGAATAGTATTTATAATATAAAACTGCATGCAGGGCACTGGACAGACCACTAGGGACAAAAGGGGTGTATAATAAATTGATACAGTAATGTAATCTGTAAGATTACAGTGTACTGTATGTATTGTGTGTTTTACTTTTTGAATTTGGCGCCGTTCTCCGTCCCCGTGCGTCGCAGCGCTCGCATGGAACGGAGCTCGGCTCCATGATGGATCGAGCGGAGGATGGCTCACCCACACTGCGGGGAGACATCGCAGGATCCAGGATCCAGGGGACAAGGTAAGTAACCTCTTCCTGGATCCTGCTATGCGATCCCGAGTGTGGCTCGGGGTTACCACTTTTGGTACTGAAATCTCACCCTGAGCCAGACTCGGGAATACCACCAGGGGGGTTAAACATTGATAAAAAAAAAAAAACCAGTGCAATAATCACAGGAAGATTGTAAACACAGAAAATTAAATGTCATGCCCTGGAGAGAACATACGAAAACAGCAGAGGAGAAAGTCCATAGAACCCAAGAGGATTCCCTTTTATGTGAAATGAAATCAGGTGGCACCATAGGCGTGCGCACAGGGTGTGCCAGGTGTGCCTGGGCACACCCCAATCAGTGCTCATTTTTTTTTTGGCAGTGGGGATGGGAACAGTTTCCCCTCTTACCTCTTACCATAAGAGATGTGCTTACGAACTTCTCTTTTACTGTGCCTGCGGGGAGATCAATGTGCCTGGACCATATATACTGTACAGTATGTAGACACACACATGCATGTGTGTTTGAGCTTTGGGGTGCACACCCTAATGCAATAGGCTGCGCACACCTATGGGTGGCACATTGTCCTACTCTGGTTTGATCATATCTCCCACAGGCTACAGGAAAAGTCAGCTATGACTTGGCCTCAGGTCTCCTTTCTCATGCACATACAGTGGGTATAGAAAACAACCACTCCCTATAAAATAATCACATTGTGGTACACCTGATTGAGAATTTTTTTTCCAATTCAGCGATTGTTTTTGAATTTTTTTTTCTGACATGTTGCTGTTATATCTTTCACTTGGATATTATAATGTGCATTGAGTAAAAATAGCTGAAAAAAAGAAAAATGGTCTTCATTTCAACAACATTTGATTACAAAGGGGGGGGGGGGGGGTCTTTTCCATACCAAATGTATGTGCATCACAAAAAAGCCACCTGGTCCATTTGCAGTGGATACATGCAGTTAAGCATTCACAGTAAAGAACCGAAACCCATTAATTTCTGCAGAGGCTATGGGTTTGCAACTGGATCCAGAGAAATTTAGATCCACAAAAAATGCACAGGATGGAGTAAACCATGAATGCAATGGCAAGCAATGCTAGGCCATTAACAGTCTCAGCAAGAAACAAAGGAGACCTAAGGCTAATCCATAGCTGACCTAGGCTTTGACCTGTGGGAGATATGATCAACCAGAGTAGGACAATGTGCCTCCTGGCCCATTTGCAGTGGATAAAATTGACACCATAACGCAGTTAAGCAGTCACAGTAAAGAACAGGAACCCATCAATTTTAGCAGATACTATATTACTGTCCCAAGTGAAAGAGCCCCTTCATTCTTTCAGCACAAACCACACATATAGAATCCAGGATAACAGGTCCGGTGAGGTTGCACGGTAAGGTGACCAGATTTTTAAAATGAAATCCGGGGACATATTTTTTTTTTTTTACTAGTAATGGCAGCAATCGACGACTCTTTGCCTGTCTCCGCCGCCGCCGCCCACCTCACAGCCTGTCAAGTCTAAAGCCCCATACACACTATCAGATTTTCTGCTGATTTTTTCCTTCAGATTTACCAAAACTATATAATATGAGGTCAAACCTTAGGAGTTTCAATTTGTATGCAATCAGCCGGGCCCTTGCACTACATGGTTTTGGTAAATCTGAAGACAAAAATCAGCAAAAAATCTTATAGTGTGTATGGGACTTTACTCTTCGGGCCCCGGCTACTACTGGGTGGGGAGTGGAAGAAGGTCACTCCACCAGGGAAGGCAAGGAGATAAGCAGGCAGGCGGCTGGCTGGGACTTGAGCCAAGGCAGAAGAACATGCGAGCGGAGCTGAGTGGGCATGCGCCCGAAACTGAAGAAATAGTCCCTCTGCTCCGACCAGCACATGATCATCAGAAAGGGACACAGATAATGGAAAAAAATAAACCCCCATAAGCTAGTAGGAGCGGCAGAGGAGGGGGGTGCAATTCAGATTTTTTCTTTTTATTCTGCACAGGCTGTCTTTGAAATTGCCCCAGCCCCTGTTCAAATCCAATCCGGGGACAAAACTGGGGACAGACTTGGTCCGGGGACAGTGTCCTCAATCCGGGGACTGTCCCCAGAAACCGGGGATGTCTGGTCACCCTATTGTACGGTGAGTTGGGTTAGGACAGACCCGACTGGGGATCTCGGCCACTCTGTGCCCCTAATAGACACAGGGTAACTTACACAAAGGAGGGGCCGGGGGAGCTGAACAAGGAATTTCCAGAGCTCTTCAAAGTAAGCTGGGTTCCACAAGCCCCCAGGGTTGCCAACCTCCCGCAGCATTTTTTACTGACAAAACATGGAAACTTTATTGACGGAGCACATTTTTTACTGGCAGTCTGAGAAATTACAGAACTCCTATTCAGAACTAACACAGTGAATATTTGACAGTATAAACATGCTATGGAGACACTGAAAATACCTATAACAAAGTAATTTGCTTGATTTGCACTTAAAAAGTCATCACAGAATGAAATTATCAGCCCCTAATATTTACTGGAAGTTGTAAAAAAATCACAGATTTTTACAAACTGTCAGTAAATTTACTGGCGGTTGGCAACCCTGCAAGCCCCCCGCCCAAAGTGACTCCCGTCACATGACTCATGAAAGGGAACATCGGCAACAATACAAATCTGACAGGGCTTGAATCTTATTACATTCTGTCTATAAGTAAAAATAATATTGTTGGCTCTATATGCACTTTAATACAAAATAAATACACAGTGGGGTTGATTTACTAAAGCTGAAGAGTGCAAAATATGGTGCAGCTGTGCAAAGAAACCAATCGGCTTTTTTTTTTTTGTCAAAGCTTAATTGGACAATCTGAAGGTAGAAGCTGATTGGCTACCATGCAGAGCTGCACCAGATTTTGCACTCCAGTTTGACTAAATCAACCCCAATGTCTGCAATCTGCTTTGTCTTCTCTTACTTTCCCTTATAGTGTTAAAACATATTGCACAGACTTGTTTTTTTTTTTTGTTTTTTTTTTTAAATGATCTTTATTGAAATAAAAAAAAAAATATTATGTTCAACAACAAACATTTCTAAAAACAATACATTTATATAACGTGTAATCTTTGGATTACTTACATCATTTATTATGCAGATAATAAATACAATGTCTGAAATATTATTTCCATGTAAGCAGGTCAGGCTCAGACATTAGAATATTGGAACTCCCTCTTAATTGATTTTTACTTTGCACTTTTCGTAGTGCTCCAAAAGTCCTAAAGTTAACACACAGGTCCTTATATTTTAAACTTTGTGCAGTTCTTGATGTAAGATGTCCATGGTGCTCAGTCCCAAAGTTCAAATTCAAGTCCTTGTATAAAAACTGTGTGCAGTCTTTAATCCACCTCTTCAATGGTAGGTCTGGGGTTGAAGGTATCCCGGACCAGAACCCCCACGTGTAGCGCTACCCCCGCAAGGGCCACTGTAATATTCTTCTGTCCCACACCAGTGATGGCTCACCCTCACCTGGATCCAAGTAACACCAATACACCGTTTAAAAACTTTTAGCTGGGCTTTATTAGAACTAGCAATAAGTCCTGAAAAGAGATAAACTGACTACCAGAATACCAATATTAAATGCAATGATATAATACAACTGCTCAGTAAATTAAAACAGGATTGGTGTTCGTTCACTTTAACCGCCAGTGAGAGGCCTTGCGAGCGAGTGGTGAACGAATCTGTCAGTTGCACAATACAAAAATAATGTTCAACTATTCCCCAAAAGTGATATTACTGACTATAAGAGCCTATGTAGGTCTTGTGGGTTCTAGCTAACCACCGGGCCAGTGAGAATTCTATTCGCACAAACACACACAGAGTCTGCCAGCGTTGGGGCCCTTTAAATCTTGTGTTTGAGTACTCCGACTTTTGTGAAGCAATATTTGTAATCCACAGAACGGAAAAGTGTCCCCAGGGTAACAAAGATTAACAGATGTGATGAGCTGCCTACAGATAGAGCTGCATTAGCGGTAAATAGGACCTGGCAGTATTAAGCAAGATCCACTCACATAAGGATGGCAGAAGATCGCTCACCATTAGATGCACTTGCTATATCTTCCTTCCAACAATTGGTAGATTGATCGTTGTCTCGACTGGATGGGGATGGGAACAACACAGGCCACAGAATTTTCCAAACAGGATGATGATGATGATGATGATGATTGCTGCAGTACTGATTCACCCAGACAGTCCAGGTTTTGAATAACGTGTCAGGGTTTCAGTCCACCTGAAACCAGGACACATTATTCAGAGAGGAATGTGGCTCAGAACAGGGCCTGATTGGAGGGGGAGGGGGCGATAGGCGAATAAAACGTTTGCTGTGCGCCACTAAAGTGTTTGGGTTTGGCTTGAAAAAAAAAGTGTCAACCCTATTCCCAGAGCCAAACCTTTCATCTGATTTCTAAATTGCTGCATTTGTCAATTTCAAAAGTCGTTATAAAGGTATAGAAGTGGTTAAAAAAAAAAAAAAAAAACACTTGTGGGTTTAACCATTAATTTTCTTTTTGTATAACCACTTGCCCTCAGTAAGATTTACCCCCCTTCCTGACCAGGCCATTTTTTGCGATATGGCACTGCGTTTCTTTAACCACTTAAGGACCAAGCCTATTTTTAAAGCTTGGTGTTTACAAGGTAAAATATATATATATTTTTTTGCTAGAAAATGGCTTAGAACCCCCAAACATTATATATATATATTTTTCAGACACCCTAGAGAATAAAATGGCGGTCGTTGCAATACTTTATGTCACACCGTATTTGCGCAGCGGTCTTACAAGCAAAGTTTTTTAGGAAAAAAATACACTTTATTGAATTGAAATAAAAAAGACAACAGTAAAGTTAGCCCAGTTATGTTTTACATATTGTGAAAGAGGATGTTATGCCGAGCAAATTAATACCCAACATGTCACGCTTCAAAATTGCGCCCGCTCGTGGAATGGCGACAAACTTTGACCCTTAAAAATCTCCATAGTCAATGTTTAAAAATGTCTACAGGTTGTCAGTTTTTAGTTTTAAATTGCTAGAATTATTGCTCTCGCTCTAACGATCGTGGCGATACATGTGTGGTTTAAACACTTTTTGTTATATGCGGGCGCGACTTACTTATGCGTTTGTTTCTGCTCAGGAGCTTGGAGGGATGGGGCGCTTGTAAATTATTATTTTTTCGTATTTATTTCGCTTTTTAGTTTGTTTGTTTTTTACACTGTCCTTTTAAAAAAAAAATTGGGTCACTTTTATTCCTATTACAAGGAATGTAAACATCCCTTGTACTAGAAAAAAAGCATGACAAGACCTCTTTAATGTGAGATCTGGGGGTCAAAAAAACCTCAGATCTCACATTTACCGGTACACTTAAATGCAATAAAAAAAAAAGTCTTTAAAAAAAAAAAAAAAAAAAAAAAACATTTCCCTTTTAAAACCATTGGGCGAAATTGGCGTTTGCTGTCGCTTCCGTCATCAAATGTTATGGAGCCGAGTGGGGGCCATCTTTCCCTCACTCGGCTCCATGTCTCAGAGGGGAAAGGACCCGAGTGGCTCCGTCACTACTGACGGCTCTGCTAAGCGGCGGAGACGACCGGAGCGCAGCGGGAGGGGCCCTCTTCCAATAAAAGTGATCTTACGGTGAATTCGCTGTGGAGACCATTTTTATCAGAAAGAGGACCATCCGCCGTTTAAGAATATACCGAGCTATCTGTTTGAAAAAAAAAAACAATATTTTTTACTTTCTGCTATAAAACATGCCCAATAAAATAAAAAAAAAATGTGTATTCACCTACATATTTTTGGTAAAATAAAATCCCAATAAGTGTATACTGATTGGTTTTCTCAAAAGTTATAGCGTCTTCAAACCATGGGACAGATTTATGGAATTATTTATTTATTATATTATTATATATATTATTTATGATTTCTTTATTAACATAATCCTTCTTTCTTTGTTTACTTCCTGGGGTCCTGCTTTAGATGTCCACATCACTGCCTGCATGACGTGCACACCTCCCATCCCCTCTAATAACCGCTGGCAAAAAAAAAACCCTCTCCAAATCCATTGTTTTTACCCATTGCCACGGTAACACATACCTTTTTTCTTCCTCTGTTTACTTCCTGGGGTCCTCCTTTAGATGTTTGTTGTGCACACCTCCCATCCCCTCTAATAACCGCTGGCAAAAAAATAAAAATAAACCCTCTCCAAATCCATTGTTTTTACCTGTTGCCATGGTAGCATATGCCTTCCCTCTTCCTCTGTTTACTTCCTGGGGACCTTCTTTAGATGTCCACATCACTGCCTGTTTGTTTGTTGTACACACCTCCCATCCCCTCTAATAACCGCTGGCAAAAAAAAAAATCCTCTCCAAATCCATTGTTTTTACCTGTTGCCACGGTAGCATATGCCTTCTCTCTTCCCCTGTTTACATCCTGGGGTCCTTCTTTAGATGTCCACATCACTGCCTGTTTGTTGTGCACACCTCCTCCCATCCCCTCTAATAACCCCTGGCAAAAAAATAAGAAATAAACCCTCTACAAATCCATTGTTTTTACCCATTGCCACGGTAACACATACCTTTTTTCTTCCTCTGTTTACTTCCTGGGGTCCTTCTTTAGATGTCCACATCACTGCCTGTTTGTTTGTTGTGCACACCTCCCATCCCCTCTAATAACTGCTGGCAAAAAATAAATAAACCCTCTCCAAATCCATTGTTTTTACCTTTTGCCACGGTAGCATATGTCTTCTCTCTTCCCCTGTTTACTTCCTGGGGTCCTTCTTTAGATGTCCACATCACTGCCTGTTTGTTGTGCACACCTCACATCCCCTCTAATAACCGCTGGCAAAAAAATAAGAAATAAACCCTCTCCAATTCCATTGTTTTCACCCATTGCCACGGTAACACATACCTTTTTTCTTCCTCTGTTAACTTCCTGGGGTCCTTCTTTAGATGTTCACATCACTGCCTGTTTGTTTGTTGTACACACCTCCCATCCCCTCTAATAAAAAAAAAAAATAAACCCTCTCCAAATCCATTGTTTTTACCTGTTGCCACCGTAACCTATACTTTCTCTCTTCCTCTGTTTACTTCCTGTGGTCCTTCTTTAGATGTCTATATCACCGCCTGTTTGATGTGCACACCTTCTATTCTCTCTACCTAACAGCTAGTAGCAAAAACAAAACTATCCAAATACCAATTGTTAATCCCTGTTGCCATGGTAACATGATAATCCTCTCTTCCTCTGTTTACTTCCTGGGGTCTTTCTTTGGGTGTCCACATCTCTGCCTGCATGATGTGCACACCTTCTATTTTTATACATTTTCAGAGTCCACTTTCATTGGCTGCAGAGGCAGGAGGGGGTGGGGAGGAGACCAGAGCCTAAGAAGATAAGGAGGGAAGAATGTCCGGTCCTCAGAGCAGGAAATGAGCTCGGCTCATAAAGGAGATGTGACTGTCATCCATCACACCGAGGACGAGGAGTCCGGACTGACCAGGTAGAAAGGTGCAGGATGCCAAGTGTTCATCCAAAGTGATGCACATAAAAAAAAATCGAAGAATGGCCACACTCCTGCCCAGCCAACCAAGAGTAGACTTGAAATCTGCCTTACCCCATGAGTCTCCTCCAAAGGGGCATGGCTTTGGCAGAGACTCATGGGCTGAGGCCATTTTTCAAGTGTACACTAGGCTGGCTGGACAGGAGTGCGGCGCTTCATTGATTTCATACAAAGGGGTTCGATGGTTTGATGGCACTGTGGGATTTCACAACCAAAGAGAAAGCCCTAATATTTCCCGGGTTTCCATTCTAGGCCGTGGTTTTCACTCCTGTCACACCTCAGTCTGCAGCACACGGTGCCGGTGCCTCTACATTCAGATCTGCTGGTACAACATAATTCTCAAACAATGGCACCAACCTTCAATGCCTGTGTCATCTAGAGCCAAGGGCGAACATGCCAAACTGTGCCCCCGCCCACCAAGATGTATGAGCATTATGTGTCTGCAAAAATCACCCCCCCCAAAAAATTGAGCACTAATCTGCATGCTTACCCTCCAAGCATAAATCCCCCTCCTCCCAGTACAAATCTGCCTCCCTGCTGAAATCCCCCCCCCATCCTCCAAATGCCCCCCAAGCACAAATGCTCTACCCCTCAAATTTCCCCTCTGAGTACACATCCTTTTTTTCCCCCTTCACTCCAAATCCCCCCTCCCAGTACAAATCCCCCCCCCCCCCCAAATTTCCCCTCCTAGCAAAAATACCCCCCAATCATCCAATCATCCCTACTAGCAAAACTGCCTTACCCGATGAGTCTCCTCCAAAGGGGCATGTCTTTGGCAGAGACTCATGGGCTGAGGCCATTTTTCAAGTGTACACTAGGTTGGCTGGACGGAAGGGCGGCGCTTCATTGATTTCATACAAGGGGGTTCGATGGTTTGATGACACTGTAGGATTTCACAACCATTTATGCCTTTCCACCAGTCCCATTAATAGTGAGGTTCCTTACCAGAATTTGCCAGGAGAAAGCCCTGCTATTTCCCGGGTTTCCATTTTAGGCCCTGGTTTTCACTCCTGTCACACCTCAGTCTGCAGCACACGGTGCCAGTGCCTCTACGTTCAGATCTGCTGGTACAGCATAATTCTCAAACAATGGCGCCAACCTTTAATACCTGTGTGCATAAACCAGTGCCTGGACAAGGTCATCTAGAGCCAAGGGCGAACATGCCAAACTGCGCCCCCACCCACTAAGATGTATGAGCATTACATGTCTGCAAAAATCCCCCCCCCCCCTAAATTGAGCACTAATCTGCATGCTTACCCTCTGAACATAGATCACCCTCCTCCCAGTATAAATCTGCCTTCCAGCTGAAATCCCCCCCCCCATCCTCCAAATCCCCCCAGCACAAATGCCCCCTAGCACAAATCCTCTACCCCTCAAATTTTCCCTCTGAGTACACATCCTTTTTTTCCCCCTTCACTCCAAATCCCCCCTCCCAGTACAACACCCCCCCCCCCCCTAATTTCCCCTCCTAGCAAAAATACCCCTACTAGCACAACCCCCCCCCCCCCCAACCAACCATATCACTTCATCTAGTACAAACTCTCCAATTCCCCTCTTCTAGCAGAAATCCTCCTCCCCCATCCCCCTTTCCAACACAGATCCCCCTAAGGCACCACCCCTAACACCCCCCCTTCCAAATCCCTGCTGGACCCCCAAATTCTCCCGCCCAACACAGGGAAGGGAAAATTGGGATGGGGCAGGGGATGGTGGGGAATGAAGGGAGGAAGGTGAGGGGAATGGGGGGGGAAACCAGGGGGGGGGGGAGAAGTGAGGGAAGGGGTAGAAGGAAACGGAGTGAGGGAGGGGGGGGGAGGAAGGAAGGGGGGGAGAAACAAGGGAGGGGAAGGAAAGGAGGTAACAGTGTGGTGCTGTGACGTGAAAAGGGGGCATAAGGGTACCTGGTACTGGTATGAGCATAGAAAGGTTCCCAGGGGAGGCACCCTGCTAGGGGCTGATGCCATAGTAAGGTAGATGGAAAGATACTCAGGACTGCAACCGACGGGTGAACACATAACATGTTCATCCCAGCCTAGAGCATCTAAGAGGGAAAATACACTGTATTAGATATAACCAATTCTGGTGCCCAGGGGTACGGGACTTAGGTATAAAGATAAATTAGGTATCGACTCCAACTTGCAATAGGCTGACTAGGGTATCGAGACCTGGGGACCAAGGACCGGACCGTCAAACAGACAGGCAGAGCCTGTTATTTGTAGCTCCCGACCCTGCGACGCTGTATCACACGCCGGTAGGACGCCGGCGCATGGCGTCACAGGGTCAGAGGTCCCACACAGCGCGCGCGCCCCACCCACTAAGATGTATGAGCATTACATGTCTGCAAAAATCCCCCCCCCCCCCAAAATTGAGCACTAATCTGCATGCTTACCCTCTGAGCATAGATCACCCTCCTCCCAGTATAAATCTGCCTTCCAGCTGAAATCCCCCCCCCATCCTCCAAATCCCCCCAGCACAAATGCCCCCTAGCACAAATCCTCTACCCCTCAAATTTCCCCTCTGAGTACACATCCTTTTTTCCCCCTTCACTCCAAATCCCCCCTCCTAGTACAAATCCCCCCCCCCCCAAATTTCCCCTCCTAGCAAAAATACCCCCAATCATCCCTACTAGCATAACCCCTCCCCCCCCAACCAACCGTATCACCTCATCTAGTACAAACTCTCCAATTCCCCTCTTCTAGCAGAGATCCTCCTCCCCATCCCCCTTTCCAACACAGATCCCACTAAGGCACCACCCCTAACACCCCCCCTTCCAAATCCCTGCTGGCCCCCCAAATTCTCCCGCCCAACACAAATTCCTCCCCTCAATCTTCATGCAGTGCCCACCCCCCACCTCACATGAAACTACAGTGCCCAGGGCAGCTGCCCCTCCTGCCCACCCCATGTCCCGGCCCTGGCATAAATTTATATGACAGCTGCCCCTTTAAGGGTGAAACACACTTCAATATACCAAAACAATCATAAAGTCAGGTTGCTAGTCCTATGCATTAATACATAAAACCAAATCCTGTGTTCAAAAATTCTACACCTTTCAAAATATGATCAATACTGCTAGTGATATATAATCCAAAATACAAAAATTCAAAGAACACATTTTTTACAAATAATAGGTGAGAAAAAGAACATCAGTTTATTACTACATTCATACATGTAGGTGCTACTGCAAATATAAAAAAATGTAAAATGATTTCAAATGTAATGTCAAATATATGTGCTTGTACGTGTCCCGAAAACAACTCAATTCAAACAAAAAGTCCACTGTGAAAAATCAGTTCATCTTTAACCACCTCAATACTGGGCACTTACAATTGCGCGGTCATGCTACACTGTACCCAAACAGAACAGATAAGGCGGCACTGATAATGCCACGCCGATGAGGTGGCACCAATGACGTGGCACTGATGGGCACTGATGGGCATTGATAGGCGGCACTGATAGGCACTGGTAGGCGGCACTTATAGGTGGCACTGATATGCAGCACTGATGGGCATTGATAAGCGGCACTGGTGGGCACTGATAGGCGACATTGATGGGCACCAGAAGGCTGCACTGATGGGTACTTATGGGTGGCACTGATAGGCGGCACTGCTGGGCACTGATGGGCACTGATACGTGGCACTGATGGGCACTGATATTTGGCACTGATAGATGGCATTGCTAGGTGTCACGGACCTGGCCGGAGCAGAGGCTGTTGGAGAGGACTGTGTGCGGGCCTGTTGCCCACCGATTATGGGCCCTAGCATTTGAGGTGAATGAGAAATCCAGTCTGAACTGTATTAATCGGACTCAGTCATGTATATATTGTATGGGGACTCCTTGCTGTGGATCTGTGTCCCTGAAGAGGGAGGGGGGTTTCCTCCAGCAGCCCCCTGCTGATAAGACTGATTCATTCTGTTGGGACACATCATGTGAGGAGATGCTGGTGTCAACTTGTGCTTATGTTAATTGAATGAGCTAATGACATTGTCCTCCATACAATGTAGGAGACGGGACGACTCCTATTGGAGCTCATGTTAATTAGGTTAGCTTTGAGTCATCCTGGTGTATAAATGTGTGTGAGATCTCAAATAAAGAGTAGTTCTGATGTACTCCAAGACTGGTGTTGTCTAGTTCTTGGGGTTCCTATAGCCAGATCCATTGGACTCTTGTTCCAGAACTTAGGAAGCGGTATATGACGGAAGCACTCAAGCGGAGTGTGGGGCATTCCGTGACATTGGTGGCAAGCAGCGGGAAAGCTTCCTGAAGTCTGGGACATCCAAACCTCCAACTGAATCCAAGATCAGCATAGCAGACTTCAGTCACCCCAGCGGAGATATGGACCTGGCATCAGAATTCCCGGGGCTGCTGCGGATCATCCTTTCAACATACACCAGGACTGTGTCTGAGGATGAATACCTGGAGCTTAGGCAGCAAATTCGGGTGGAGCTCTGGATTGCAGCCCTCCGTCTCGCTGGTATAAAACAGGGCAAGTGCTTTCCAACCCAAGAGCAACGGGCCAGTGACCAACGGGCATTGCGGATGGCATTCCTGGGAGAGCAGCCCCAGGAGCAATGGGTGACTGAGTTGGACAGGTTGGTCCAGCAGGAGATAGAGCTGGACAATCGTTATCGGGCTCTGCAATGGCACGCAGAGGAGGGATATTTAGGGGAGACAACAGAATGCTCTCCGGAGGGATATGACTTTGGCGGCCCTGGATTGCTGTGGGAGAACCTTACAGATCTTTTTATGTTTGGCGATGAAGGGGAACCTGACCTTGAGGACATGAGAGACTATAGAGAGTCTATGCTCAGTCTTGCAGGGGTCTCAGAGCTCAAACCTGATCTGGACCATTTGCTAAGGAAGGAACAGCATCTGGAAAGGGCATACAGGAAACTGCTAGAACAAGTTCAGCAGCATGCCAGAGAATCGGCAGTGGAAAATCCGGAGATTGCCGTCCCCAAACCTGAAGTGCTGACAACAGGGCAGAGATCTGCTAACCTCTGCCCAGAAATGATAGCATCTTCTGGGTTCCATGGACAGGAGATGGTGAACCTCTATCCCCAGACATCAGTTGCAGAGACATGGGACTTGATAGACTTTTCTGCTGAGGAAGAACAACCTGATGAGCCTCCAGCAGAAGAGCTGCTATCGGGGCCAAAGTTCACTGTGTTCTGCCCAGCACCAACAGTGGCTTCGGCCTTCCTGAGAGAAGAGGTAGTCGGCCTTTCTCCCACAACACTGACAGGGACATGTGATTTTCTGCCAGCAGCATCTATGGAGTTAAAACAAACTTCTCCAGCTGAAGATCTGGTAACTGAACAGAGGGTCCAAGACCTCTGTCCCACACTTTTACCACTTCCAGAGACTGGGGATTTAATAGACGTTTCTGTAGAGGAGGAACCACCTGGCAAACCCCCAGCAGAAGTGCTGGCAACCGGACAGAGGGTCCAAGACCTCTGCCCCACACCTGCAGCAATTGTGGAGGCCCAAGGTGAGGAGGTGGCAGTCTATCGCGAGCTGCAGATCAGGATCCAAGGAGAGAATGCAGTCATCACCTCACAACTGCAGCTTGATCTGGTGTCGGTTGATGGGGCTTCAGTCCCCACCTGTATACCCCAGGGATGCTGGGCAGTCGGCCCAGATCCCCAACAGCAGGATGGAGTGAGCCCAGTCCCACTGTCTTCTCTCCAGCGGCAGAAAGGATTCCAGGGAGAAGGGCCAGTCCGGGCCTCTCCCCAGCGGCAGATATGTTCTCTGAGAGAGGCAGAGGATGGCTGGGTGAGTAATACACTGTTTGGAATAATTTGTTTGGGGTACTGTGTGGGTACAGGCAGTAGAGGACTGGAACTACTGACTAACTTCGGAGTCAACCCGTCTGGGGTCTCCTCCTATGTTAGTCTCCTGCCGAAAGGGGAGAAATGTCACGGACCTGGCCGGAGCAGAGGCTGTTGGAGAGGACTGTGTGCGGGCCTGTTGCCCACCGATTATGGGCCCTAGCATTTGAGGTGAATGAGAAATCCAGTCTGAACTGTATTAATCGGACTCAGTCATGTATATATTGTATGGGGACTCCTTGCTGTGGATCTGTGTCCCTGAAGAGGGAGGGGGGGGTTCCTCCAGCAGCCCCCTGCTGATAAGACTGATTCATTCTGTTGGGACACATCATGTGAGGAGATGCTGGTGTCAACTGGTGCTTATGTTAATTGAATGAGCTAATGACATTGTCCTCCATACAATGTAGGAGACGGGACGACTCCTATTGGAGCTCATGTTAATTAGGTTAGCTTTGAGTCATCCTGGTGTATAAATGTGTGTGAGATCTCAAATAAAGAGTAGTTCTGATGTACTCCAAGACTGGTGTTGTCTAGTTCTTGGGGTTCCTATAGCCAGATCCATTGGACTCGTGTTCCAGAACTTAGGAAGCGGTATATGACGGAAGCGCTCAAGCGGAGTGTGGGGCATTCCGTGACACTAGGCATTACTGATGGAACTGGCACTGGAAGGCATTGGGGATGGGCACTGATTGACAACTGCCAGGGCACTGATTGGCATTTCCCTGGTGGTCTAGGGTGGCATACCTGGTGGTCCAGGGAGGTACCAATCCCTGGTGGTCCCTGGCAGCATCCTGGTGGTCCTGGGTGGGCATCTGAGGGGGGGCTGCGCTGACATAGCCTTGTCTTGTCTTGACAGAGAAGGGACGTGTGTATTAGAAGCTCTGGCCATCCGGCCATCCAGCCACCCAGGATTCATCCCCGGACTCCCCAGCAACGTGAACCAGGAACGGGGAATGTGGAACGGGACCACCCCGGACCCCACACGCCTCAGCTCAGCCCCCAGCTCTCCATCGCTTCGTCCGCAAATGCCATCTGGATGCCTCGCCTCAAGCCCGCCAGCCTCATAGGACAGACCGCGGCTCCGGCCTAGCTCCGGCCCAGTGCCGGCCAACCCCTTCACCCTCACCTCCATCCCTTGCTCAGCAGGCCGTGTACTCCCTCCAACCCGGACCCTACCCCATCATCAACGGACCGGACCGTAGCCGTACCGGGAGCCACTCCTCCTCGGTCTTCCCAGCATAGTTGAACCGGGACCCGGTTCTTCCCGGCCCCTCCTCAGCCCCCAGCTCACCAGGGCACCATCCACAGCCGCCGTCCGGTCGCCTCTTCTCTAGCCTGCTAGACATGAAGGACAGACCGCGGCTGTGTCCTAGCTCCGGCCTTGCGCTGGCCAACCTCCACAGCTCTCCCCTACTATCTGTTTCAGCGGGCCAGCGGGCCCCTTCCAACCCAGGAGCACCTCCCCCTCCGTTACCGGACCTCACCGTAGCGGCACCGGGAGATACCGAACGCTAGGATAAACCACGGCTCAGGCCGAGCCCCGGCGACCATCTTGATCCACCCAGACGCGGCTGCAGCGCTGGTAAGTAGTGGCCTGGGTTCACCCTAGCGCCCTCACCATCTGTTCCTGATAGTCTCCCACACCCTTCACACCATCCTCTCCTTCACTCTCTTCATCTCTGGACCATCCCAGGTCAGACAAGTGCTTCTGGGCACCACCTTCTTAGTAGTTGATCCAGGGTCTCCGACCGATCGCTTCCGGGGGTCAGGAAGGAATTTTTCTCCTCTACTGTAGAAATTGGCCAGCTCAGCTAGGGGTTTTTCGCCTTCCTCTGGATCAATGGGAGGGTGGTTAGGTTATCACCTCCCCCATTATCAGCTGCATCTTTCAGGACCATCATCTTCTCTCAAACCTCATCGTCGCTACATCAGTATCATCATCATATCATCCCATCAACATCAATTTTTTTTCTCAACATGTGCAACTTCAAATACTCAGTGGACACCCTCCAGAGTCCACAGGCTAAGAAATACCAGCTCAACACTATCAACCTCTATTCAAAAAATACTACGAAAAGAACAATTACTAAGGATAAATCTACAATCAATCACCAAACACAGGAAGACACCAATTCAACTACAACACTTAGCATGCGACCTGATCAATACCAGATCTGCAGTCAAGCACAGACAGGAAGTCCACGACTTCATCACCCAAAACAACATAGATCGCCTCTTCATCACAGAAAGCTGGATAACACCCGACTGCAACACCATCCTAACAGAATTGGTGCCTGAGAACTACAGTATCCTAACTGAGCATAGAATAGGAAAAAAAGGAGGAGGCCTAGCAGTGATCTTCAAATCTCACCTTGCGCTCATCAAACCAACTCTACAGAACTCAGTGCCTTTCATGGAGACACTTACTCTACATGTTCAAACAACACCCCAAAATACCATTCACATAATGCTATGCTACAGACCACCAGGACGGAAGACAAATCTTCTTATACCCTTCACCGAATTCATTTCGATACACACCCTGAAAACAAAAAAACTTTCTGGTACTCGGGGATTTCAACCTCTGGGCAAACTCCACTGAAGACCCCATCGCCACCGCCTGCATTAACCAACTAGAAGAAATAGGTCTTCAGCAACTGATAAATGCTCCTACGCATGGCTCAGGACACATTCTGGACCTCATCTTCAAACACAATGGACATCAACATACTCGACAACGTACCGCTACCATGGATGGACCATCACGCTATCAAATTTAAAATCGCCACTAACACCACCCTCCAAAAACCAAAACATTCAACGACAACACACTGGACCAGATCTCAGAAGAAACTACACTCGGAACTCTTCAAAACCACATTATCAAACAAAATAACAATGCTAAATTTAAACCACTCAACGGAACAAACACTCAACTCCTTAAACAAGGCATTACTACAAACAGCAGACTCAGTCGCTCCGAAATGTAGAGCACCCACCCGCAAAAAAAATTCTGGATGGTTTAACGGCACCTTTACTTTACTAAAGCAGAAACGCCGAAGAGCTGAAAGAGCCTGGAGAAAAATTCTACAAAGGAAAACCTCACAAACTACAAAGCACTGAAATATCACAAAGCAATCTTCAAAGCAAAAAAGAACATTTCTCAAACACCATCTCAAAAACCTTAAACCGCCATTGTGAACTTTTTAAACTAGTCACTCAGACTATGAACCCTACTTGCCTAGAGCACCCAGCAAACGAATCTCAAGAATTCTGCAATGAGTTATCGGATTTTTTTTATCAACAAAATCGACAACATTCGGAAATTGATTCAACAGAAAAAAAAAACCAACCTCATTCAACTAAAGTAAAAATAGGAAATCGATACGAACATCACACAATCACCAAATTTTTTACTGATCCCGATTACCACTGACACCACCAAAAACATCATCAGAAGCCTCCGAGACAGCACATCACCAAATTACATAATTCCCACAAAACTCCTGAAAGAATGTTCCGACATCTTGGCTCCTACTATAACACATCTCATAAATTAGTCATTCAAAGAAGGGATTGTTCCGATCGCCCTCAAGCAAGGCATAGTCCAACCCCTCCTAAAGAAACCCAACCTCAACCCCAAAGACCCTAACTACCGCAGTCCGGTAACAAGCCTTAACACCATCTCCAAGATTATGGAGAAAGCAGTAGTACAACAGCTACAACTCCATCTGGACACACACAAACTCTTGGACCCACTTCAATCAGGCTTCCGCCCAGGCCATGGCACAGAAACGGCACTTCTCAAAATATGGGACGACGTCCTTGAAGCAGCAGATGACGGAGAATCATGTCTCCTGGTACTGCTGGACCTCAGTGCAGCGTTGTGGACCACAACACTCTACTCAACCGCCCCACAGAAGTAGCAGGATTCACAGATTCAGATCTACCATGGTTCGCATCCTTCTTAAAAAATTGTTCACAGACAGTGAAACTAGGAGCCTTCACCTCTGAAACTTGCACAATTTCTTATGGAGTCCCTCAAGGATCACCCTTATCACCCATGCTCTTCAACATGTACATCCGTCCACTCCTCTGTATCATCAAAAAATCGGACCTAGGCTTCCACTCATACGGTGATGACACTCAACTCTACTTTCGCATCACCGGTCAAAAAGACCAATATCAGAGACTAAAAAAATGCCTCACATTGATAGATGACTGGATGACCACGAGCTCCCTCAAACTCAATGGATCCAAAACGGAGCTTCTTCTCCTCCACGAAACCGAAATACAAAAACTAAGACCCCATGGACAGCACCTACCATCCTTGGACAGACTATCTCCTCAAGCACTAAAGCCAAAAGTCTCGGAGTCATCTTCGACTCAGAGATGTCGATGGATGCACAAATAGGATCAGTAGTCAGTGGATCTCACCATCTTCTCCGCCTGCTACATAGACTCATCCCCTTCATTCCAGAAGAGGACAAAGCAGCAGTAGTTGGAACAATCATCAATTCTCGACTACGCAAACTCCCTCTACATAGGACTACCTAAATACCAGATTGCACGCCTACAAGTCATCCAAAACATGGCAGCAAGACTAGTAACGAGAAAAAACTGGGAATCCATCTCCCCATCCCTGAGGACCCTACATTGGCTAACCGTAAAGGGTCCGATCACATTCAAGACCCTCTGCCTCACCCACAAATGCACACAAGGAAACCCTCCTCAATACCTATGCGAGAAAATAAAACACTACACACCCAATCGCAGTCTCCAATCAACTAACCAAAACCTCCTCCTCATTCCCAAGTCCCGCTAGAAATCAAAGGGAGAATGAAGATTCGCAGTCCAAGGACCACGGCTATGGAACGCTCTATCCACTAACATCCGCATGGAAGAAAAACATTGGGCCTTCAGAAAAAAACTCAAGACCCACCTCTTCTAAGAAGCAGGACAACACAGGACGGATCAAGCGCCTTGAGGCGATTCAGTTCGCATTTGTAGCGCTATACAAGTAATTAATTCATTCATAAACAATCAGCACAGACCCCCCTGTCAGGAGAGCAGCCGATCAGCTCTCCTCTATTCGCGCCTGTCAGACGCGAGTGAGGAAAAGCCGATCAACGGCTCTTCCTGTTTACATCGTGATCAGCCGTGATTGGACACAGCTGATCATGTGGTATGGAGCCTCCTTCAGAGGCTCTTTACAGAGATCGGTGTAGCGGTGTGTCAGACCGACACACCGCACCACCGATCGTCGCGATGTGTTCCCCCACGGGTACGCAAGAGCGGTCGTTCTGGGAGGCCGTCATATGACGTCCACCCAGAACGAGAGCCGCGCTGCCCAGCCGTCATTTGACGGCTGGCGGGCGGGAAACGGTTAAAGGGTAACTCCACTTTGGTGGGGGAAAAAAATAGCAAATAAAAAAAAAATATATATATATAGCGCATATAATTGGGACACAAATCATATTGTCATTGAATGTTATTAAAAATGACCTTTCCAATCTGCAGTGCTGTAATTTTCTGTAAAATGCAATATGACCACCTGGAGGTGTTATGTACACAGCATGTATACAGAATGCCCCCCCCCCCCCCAAACATAATTTCCTGCTTGCGTGATTGGCTCACAGATTTTCCCAGAAGTCCACACTAAAAAAAAGAAACGAACGTCGCCCACGGGACTTTAAATGAGGTGTAAATGGTGATCAAAGGGTAAACAAGTATAAAAGTACAAATATTTTATTTAGAACAACAACATAATCCATAGTAGGACATGAGCATGGGTGAACAGGTTCATAAAACAGCAACATTGCATTGTAATCCTGAAACATAGCCATAATATAATAGTAATACATATAATACAGGTATGCATGGTACATCTCTAACCCGACGCGTTTCGCGAGCTTTCCTCGCTTCATCAGGGGCTGATGTGCATATCTGCTGTCTGTAAAAACAGATTAAAGTAATTAGAGTATCGGTTATGATTGGATGGAAGCAAGAAGCCAGAACCGATCATCCCATACTTACTTGTAGGACCAAGGCTACAGACACTGAACCCAAGTAGGGGTCGGCAGAGGGCATCTCCCCCGGGAGCTGAAGAGACCGAGGACCCAACCAGAGGACCAAGGCCAGACGTGGGGGGCAGCATGGCAATAAGAAAAAGAAAAAAAAGAAAAGGGAACGTGGACCCAAATTGTTCCCGTATGTCCTGCAGGGCAACTCACTGTGTGTAAATACAAATATATAGTAGTATAAGGTTTAAGGGTCTTGGAAATGTGAAAAAATGTACATCAGGGGCTTAGTCCACACTAAGGTACAAGTCACATGTCAGGCATCCCCTGCAACAAAAATCTCATTTTTGGTGAGATACTCCCAATAGGAAATCACGTCTGAAGGGATGCAGTCTCTGCAGCTTTCCTCATTAGTGTCCTGCAGGTGGGTGCACAGCTGATTGATATTTATGAAACCACTCCCATTAGACTCACCTTCCCACATGGACACAGACAAACACACAGGGATTCTGCAACAAAGTTTGTTAAAATCCCTGCTTTGTGTATAGATCACCCTGGGGGGAATGTTTTTTTCTCAACAAAAGTGGAGTTACTCTTTGACCATTCTGTGGACCGCCCGCCGTCGTTATACGTCGGCTGTTTGACGTTGAATACCAGGGACATAGCAGCAGATAGCTGCCATAACCCCGGTATTTTTTTAAACAGCGGACGATTTGCTTTCAGATAGAAGTGGTCTCTGCGGCAGATTCGCCGCAAGATCACTTTTATCAGCAGTGGGAGAGGTGCACCCCGCCGCTCCCCCGGTGGTCTCCGTCGCTTACCGGAGCCGTAAATGGACAGTGTAAAAAAAAAATGTTGCCATTCCACAAGCCGGCGCAATTTAGAAGCGTGACATGTTGAGTATTAATTTACTCGGCGTGACATTATATTTCACAATATAGATAGAAATTGGGTGAACTTTACTGCAGTCTTATTTTCTAATTCAAAAAAGTGTATTTTTTCCAAAAAAATTGCGCTTGTAAGATCGCTGTGCAAATACGGTGTGACATAAAGTATTGCAACTTTTTATTCTCTATTCTCTATTCTCTATTCTCTATTGCCATTTTATTCTCTAGGGTGTCTGAAAAAAAAATATATAGTATTTGGGGGTTCTAAGTAGAGTTCTAGCAAAAAAAACCCATGATTTTAACTTGTAAAAAACAGATCTCAAAAAGAGGCTCGGTGGTTAAGGACCATCTACCATGTAGTGCAGCAAATATTCCTATAAAGATGGAAGGTGCTCCTCTTCAGAAACAATGCAGTGCTCCACCATGTGAGATAACATATATGCATTCACCAGAGCCCCAGGGTCACTAGGACCAAACCAGCCTTTTATTACTAGCCCCCCCCCTACCCCAAAGCACCGCCCTATGTTGAGGGCATGCGGCCTGGTATAGTTCAGGAGGAGGGACACTTGCTCACCCCCCCCTTTCCTGACCTGCCAGGATGCATGCTTGGATAAGGGTCTGGTATGGATTCAGGGGGGGGGGAGCCACACACCATTTTTAGGGGGTTCTCCTTAAAATCTTCAGTCTGGTATGGTCTTGGAGGGGGAATCCTATGCCGTTTTTTTTGGGTGTGGAGTTTCCCCCACAAGATTCATACCAGACACAAAGGGCTTGGTATTGTCGGGATCAAAGTCGGATCCCATTCATTAAAGTCGGATGGAAGTCAGACTTCAAGTCACAGGGCAAAGTCGGATCCACAGTCGTACCAGTGTGAATCCGGCCTCAGAGGGGATCAAATACTTATTTCACTCATTAAAATGCAAATCAATTTATCATTTTTTTTAAATGCGTTTTTTTGGATATTTTTGTTGTTATTTTGTTTCTCACTGTTAAAATAAACCGACCACATCTACAAAATCAGCAGGGGATCAAACACTTTTTCCCCTCACTGTATGTCACTTTTAATCTTGACCCCCCCCCCCAATCCTGTACTATCAGAACTGCTTTTTTTTGGGCTTGTTCCTAATAGCCCCAAGGACTGCCGCTCCTATGAAAAGCAATCCATGATCAGTTTGCTTTTCAGAGGCATTTGACATGCGGTAAAGAGGCAATATGTCGCCGCCTCGCCACCTGTTTTAACCGCGTGCAAGGCACACAGTTGGTGGGGTGGTTGCAGTGCAGCCCCATTCACCTGGAGGTATACTTCTAGCTGCAGCCAGAGCATGTGTACACCCCTAGCTGCTGCCTGTGTAGCTAAAGGGGGAGCAGTTGGGGGATGGTAAAAACAGCTCAACCACATGGCTTTACCGCCCTCCAACTTCACATGTGAACAAGCCCTTGGTTCACATCTCTGCGGCTGCAAATGAATGGGCTGCCCCACCTGCAGAAATGCAGAGAAAGAAGTCCCCGACCCCCTTATTAAAATTGCGTCACGCCAAAAACACCCCACATTTGTGGGGTACCATTCAGAATTAATGGTACCCCTAAAGAGCAGAGCATTTGTCTGTGTGTCGGGGTGCCTCGAGACTGAAAATACTTCTCAGGGGCGCCCCGACTGGAAACAGGTTGAGAAGCACTGGGTTAGACAATGCATTTATCTCTCTTGTATGTTCTACTTTGTATACTTTATCAGTGAATGTGTGACCTTGCATTCTTTGTTTTGTTAAAATATGACGTTTTGACAGACCTCGATTGTTACTGTGTGGTTTGCATACTGTCTCATTATGATTTTGTATTCTTTTGTGCTCCTTGAACAGAAAACTTTAATAAAAAGAGATTAACCACTTCAGCCCCGGACCATTTGACTGGCCAAAGACCAGAGCACTTTTTTGCGATTCGGCACTGCGTCGCTTTAGCTGACAATTGCGCGGTCGTGCGACGTGGCTCCCAAACAAAGATGACGTCCTTTTTTCCCCCACAAATAGAGATTTCTTTTGGTGGTATTTCATCACCTCTGCGGTTTTTATTTTTTGCGCTATAAACAAAAAAATAGCGACAATTTTGAAAAAAACGCATTATTTTTTACTTTTTGCTGTAATAAATATCCCAAAAAAATATAAAAAAACATTTTTTTCCTCAGTTTAGGCCAATACGTATTCTTCTACATATTTTTGGTAAAAAAAAAAAAATTGCAATAAGCGTTTATTGATTGGTTTGCGCAAAAGTTATAGCGTCTACAAAATAGGGGATAGTTTTATGGCATTTTTATTAATTTTTTTTATTTACTAGTAATGGCGGTGATCAGCGATTTTTATCGTGACTGCGACATTATGGCGGACACATCAGACACTTTTGGCGCTATTTTGGGACCATTAATATTTATACAGCGATCAGTGCAATTAAAAATGCTTTGATTACTGTGTAAATGTGACTAGCAGTGAAGGGGTTAACCACTAGGGGGTTAACCCCCCGTAACCCCTGTAAAGCTGTAGGGGTTAAGTGTGTCCTAGGGAGTGATTCTAACTGTGGGGGGGAGGGGCTGTGTGTGACACGACACTGATCACCGCTCCCGATTACAGGGAACTGTGATCAGTGTCCTGTCACTAGGCAGAACAGGGAAATGCTTGTTTACGTCAGCATTTCCCCGTTATTCCTCTCCGTGAGGCGATCGCGGGTATCGCACTCACGGAGCTCGCGGCGCGCGCGCGCCCGCAAACCGCTTCTTAAAGGGAAACATATAGGTACATTAATATGCCTGTACGTGCCCTTCTACCAACGTATATCGGTGTGAGCCGGTCAGCAAGCGGTTAAAGATAAATAAAAAATACTTCCCATCCCAAACCCTAGGTACAGATCTATGCGGCCCGCCACTTGCGTTTTTTAGGAACGTTTTGCATCTTTAACCCCTCGTTCTTTATGCATTTTTGCATGCAGTTTTCATACCACTGCGTCCTTAACAACTGATGAATCATCAGCTGTCAGCGGGTTATCCCGCTGACAGCTGAATCTAGAAAAAATAAATTGCCGGCAAAAAAAAAAAAATCGTTAAAAAAATGGCGTGGGGTCCATACCAGGCCATGTAGGTCTGGTATGGGTTTGGAGGGGACACCCCCACTCCTAAATCTTTTTAAAAAATGGCACGGGGTCCCTCCAAAATCCATACCAGACCCTTATCCGAGCATGCAGCCCAGCAGGTCAGGAAAGGGAGGGTCCGGTTTGTTTCTTCTCCCTCTCCTCTCTCCGGTGATGTCTTCTTCGGCTGCTGCTGCCCACTAAACATAAGAAAACATGGTCTTCCCCCCGATGCTGACTGCCTCTGCGTGTCGGCTTCTGCTTGTCTGTCATTTCTTATATAGCCGTGGGGTCTGGTCATACGGTGACGTCACCTGGAGATCCTGCCCCTTGTGATTCCACATCACGTTTACTTAGCAGACGGCAGCGAGGATGGACGAAGAAGACATCGCCGGAGAGAGAAGAGGGAGAAGAAACAGAAGTGGGAGAAGAAACCACCGGGGAGAGAAGAGGGAGAAGAAACAGTGGAGGGAGAAGAATCCACCCCAGAGAGAAGAGAGAGAAGAAACAGCGGAGGGAGAAGAAACCACCAGAGAGAGAAGAGGGAGAAGAAACAGCGGAGGGAGAAAAAACCACCACAGAGAGAAGAGGGAGAAGAAACAATGGAGGGAGAAGAAACCACCGGAGAGAGAAGAGGGAGAAGAAACAGCAGAGGGATAAGACAGCGGAGGGGGAAGAAACCACTGGAGAGAGAAGAGAGAGAAGAAAGAGCAGTGGGAGAAGAAACCACCCCAGAGATAAGAGGGAGAAGAAACAGCGGAGGGAAAAGAAACCACCACAGAGAGAAGAGGGAGAAGAAACACTGGAGGGAGAAGACAGTGGAGAGAGAAGAATCCACCGGAGAGAGAAGAGGGAGAAGAAACAATGGAGGGAGAAGAAACCACCGGAGAGAGAAGAGGGAGAAGAAACAGCAGAGGGATAAGACAGCGGAGGGGGAAGAAACCACCGGAGAGAGAAGAGGGAGAAGAAACAATGGAGGGAGAAGAAACCACCGGAGAGAGAAGAGGGAGAAGAAACAGCAGAGGGATAAGACAGCGGAGGGGGAAGAAACCACCGGAGAGAGAAGAGGGAGAAGAAACAGCAGAGGGAGAAGAAACCACCACAGAGAGAAGAGGGAGAAGAAACACTGGAGGGAGAAGGCAGTGGAGAGAGAAGAATCCACCGGAGAGAGAAGAGGGAGAAGAAACAATGGAGGGAGAAGAAACCACCGGAGAGAGAAGAGGGAGAAGAAACAATGGAGGGAGAAGAAAACACCGGAGAGAGAAGAGGGAGAAGAAACAATGGAGGGAGAAGAAACCACCGGAGAGAGAAGAGGGAGAAGAAACACTGGAGTGAGAAGACAGCAGAGGCAGAAGAAACACCGAAGGCAGAAGACTGGAGGAAAAAAAAAACACTAAAGTTAACTACATTTTTTGTATAATATGAAATATGATGTTATGCAGAGTAAATAGATACCTACCATGTAATGTTTTAAAATTGTGCACACTGGTGGATTGGCGCCAAACATCGGTTTCCTAAAAATCTCCATAGGCAATGCTTTAAAATTTTTTAAAGGTTACCTTTTTAGAGTTACAGAGGAGGTCTTGGGATAGAATTATTGCTCTCGCGCTAACGTTTGCGGCGATACCTCACATGTGTGATTTGAGCGCCATTTACATATGTGGGCGCAATGTACGTATGCGTTGGCTTCTGCATGCAGGGGCAGGGCACTTTAACATTTTTTTTGTTTGTTTTATAAATATTAATCTGGGATGTTCTGATATACTGTATATTACATCTGAGGCCTCTCATTCCATCCATTCAAAGTGAGAACTTCTGTCCCTTTTATAAATTTCCTCAAAGAAAATTGCTGGCGTTCTTCTGATCCTATTAGTCCTATTAGCTACAGTATTTACAGTTAGTGTACTGTGTCCTCTGCACAGTGTGCACCTAAAGCTACCTGAAGAAAATTGCTGTTGTTCTGCTAATATTAATACCACAGGCAGGCGGCTACAGTATTTACAGTTAGTATACTGCGTCCTCTGCACGGTGTGCACCTAAAGCTACCTGACGAAAATTGGTGGTGTTCTTCTGATCCTATTAGTACCGCAGGCAGCTGCGGTATTTACAAGCTAGTGTAGTGCTTCCTCTACACAGTGTGCACCTAAAGCTACCTGAAGACAATTGCTGTTGTTCTGCTCCTATTAATACCACAGGCAGGCAGCTACAGTATTTACAGTTAGTGTACTGTGTCCTCTGCACAGTGTGCACCTAAAGCTACCTGAATAAAATTGTTGGTGTTCTTCTGATCCTATTAATACCACAGGCAGGCAGCTACAGTATTTACAGTTAGTGTACTGTGTCCTCTGCACAGTGTGCACCTAAAGCTACCTGAAGAAAATTGGTGGTGTTCCTCTGCTTCTATTAATACCACAGGCAGGCAGCTACATTATTTACAGTTAGTGTACTGTGTCCTCTGCACAGTGTGCACCTAAAGCTACCTGAAGACAATTGCTGGTGTTCTCATACTAATAATACTACAGTCAGGCAGTTGATTCTGCTAGCTGCAGTATCAGTATATATATACATCCCAGCTTTGTGCAGCTACATCTCACTGCAGGCCATTAGTATGTCTGGAAGGCCAACAAGGAGAGGCAGACAGTCACAAGCCAATAAAAGACGGCAAGCAGGCTCTGTGTCTAGAGGTAACAGTGCTGGTCGTGGAGATGGTGCATCCTCATCAGCCCACTATAAAAAAAAAACACTATACCTTCAGTCTTCTCTGAGACCTGCACTGAGAGGAATGAAGGTGTAGAATTAGGTGTGTCACAGCCAAGTACTTGCGGGCAATCTGCTATCGGTACACCAACGTCAGATTGTACCAGGCAAATTTCCCTGCCCCAGCTGCTGCACCGCCGAAAGAAAATCGCTCCCAGCCATCCACATGCCCAGCGGTTGAATGCTAGCTTGGCTAAATTGCTAGCACTTCAACTGCTGCCTTTTGAGTTGGTAGACTCTGCCCCCTTCTGTTAGTTTGTGGAATGTGCGGTTCCTCAGTGGCAGGTTCCCAAACGCCACTTTTTCTCACGGAAGGCGATTCCGGCTCTCTACTGGCATGTGGAAGGCAATGTCTTGGCCTTACCGCTGACTCGTGGTCCAGCAGACATGGACAGGGACATTATTTCACAGTGCACTGGGTGACTCTTCTGGCAGCTGGGAAGGATGCAGGACAGGGTGCAGTAGTGTTGGAGGTTGTTCCGCCAACACACCTCCAAAATTCTACTAGTGGTGATTCTGCCACACCTCTCTCCTCCACCCCCTCCTCTTCTTCTTCCTCCATGGCCTCTTCCTGTGCTGATTTGTCCTCGGAACCAGCGGTGCTCCATAGGCGTTCAAGGGGCTACGCAAGCACGCAGGCAAAAAGATGCCATGCGGTGCTTGAGCTGGTGTGCTTGGGGGACAGGAGCCACACTGGGGCAGAGATTCTGTCAGCTCTGCAGGGGAAGGTTCAGAAGTGGTTGACACCACGCCAGCTTAAGGCAGGTATGGTGGTTTGTGACAATGGCACCAACCTCCTCTCTGCCCTCCGACAGGGACAACTGACCCATGTGGCGGCGGATCATGTCGTCCTTAGTGACCCAGAGGACTCTGGACCGAATGCCTCAGCAAACCTATGCTGCATGGCCTCCCTGATCCTGCAAAGCCTGCGTAAGGATCCTCGTATTCGTGGTATCAAGGAGAGGGATCAATACTGGCTGGCTACCCTCCTTGATCCACATTACAAGGGTAAGGTTGCGGACACTATCTTGCCATCGCAGAGGGAGCAGAGGATGAAACATCTTCGGGAGGCCTTGCAGAAAGGTCTGTGCAACGTGTTCCCAGAGACTGGGAGGTTACAAACTCCTGTTCCTGGACAATGTCTTGCTGAGGCTTCAGTCAGTCAAAGAAGGAGCGGTGGAGAAGGTGGCCGTCTGACCGATGCGTTCTGACAATTTTTTTAGTCCGCAGCCCCAAGGTATGATCGGTTCCAGCAACCAACGCCAGCATCTGTTTTACATGGTGCAGGAATACCTAGGGGCAAGATCTGACTTGGACACCTTTCCCACCGAAAATCCTCTGGGTTACTGGGTCTTGAGGATGGATCACTGGCCAGAGCTTGCACAGTATGCAATTGAGCTACTGGCCTATCCTGCATCCAGCGTTCTTTCAGTGCTGCTGGAGGCTTTGTAACGGATCACAGGGTGCGCCTGTCCACCGACTCGGTCGATCGACTGACCTTCATTAAAATGAATCAGACTTGGATCACCACCAGCTACCAAGCACCTGATGCTGATGTAACCGAATAATTTTTTTTGAAATGTCAGATCCCTTCAAGACTGCCTATGCTGATGCTGAGTGACTATCCTGTTATGCTGATTATCCTGTTCCTCCTGGATGATCATGCTGATAGCTTGTAGGAACATTTTTGGTTCTGGGCGCCGCCACCAGTGGCTAAGGCCCAATTTTTTCAGCCACTGTTTAACAGGGGAGTGTAATTACAATTTTTGATGCAATACTTTGCAGCAGGGCTCGTTCCTGCGCTCCAACTAGAGTATCTGTGAAGGGTTGCAGTGTTGTGGCACCAGTGCCTAAGGCCCAATTTTTCAGCCCCTGTTCAACAGGAACATGTAATTACAATTCTTGATCTAATATTTCACAGCAGGGCCCATTCCAGCGCCCACTAAGAGTAACTGTGAGGGCTTACAGTGTTGTGGCACCAGCACCACCACCACCAAAGGCCCAATTTTTCTGCCCCTGTTCAACAGGTGCATGTAATTACAATTCTTGATCTAATATTTCACAGCAGGGCCCGTTCCTGCGCCCACCAAGAGTAACTGTGAGGGCTTACAGTGTTGTGGCAACACCAACACCTAAGGCCCCAATTTCTGCAGAGTATAAGGGGCAGGCTGTTCTGTTTTTGCCCTCTTAAGAGAACTTTATTCTCTTTGTTTTTCTTGTATGCCTTTAGGGCTATCAGAACTACATCCTATGAGGATATCATATGGGTGAATGTTACATAAAAACTCGCTATACTTTTTCTAAGTTTACTCAGTCTAGGTTGATCCAGGCAGTTTTCTGTTTATTCTATATATATAGGGCAGGCCCCTACTTTCAAACATCCAACTTACAAACGACTCCTACTTGCAAACGGAAGGAGACAACAGGAAGTGTGATGAAATCTACCCCTAGGAAGGGAAATTCTCTCCTGTAAGAGTTAATATGGGAAAAACTTTTCTCCTTTCCACTGATGCTTTATCACCAATCCTTGTTTCACAAAAAACCCCAAATTTTCAAAAAAACATTTGTCATTGGGACAGAAAGTGAGGTGAAATCTTCTGAAGAGGAGCACAGACAGCAAAACAAATGTCACAGGGGTGATAACCCTTCCCTATGTTTTCCAAAAAGCTTAAAATAGTTTTTTTTTTATAGTTTATGCTATATATGCTTTGTGACGTTTTCTGTTCATTCTCTGTCTCTGTGGATCCCACCACAATTTTTACATATATTACTTGTTTATATCACGGATAGGTGGCTGCCCCTGTGACTATACTTTTTAAGTGCACACATGGCTTATATGATTGATTACAATCTCGATAAAGAGATTGATACAGCGTTTTCTTTAGGTGGAGAAAATCGTGATGTAGAAAGGGAGTCAATTCGCAAACTTTTTAAAAACCATAAAAAACTAATTGTAACGACACCCCGAGTATAAAAGGGGTTAAAGTCATTTAGGACATTTCAAACCCAAACACAAAGGCAGCTACCGAACACTCCAATCAGCCAAACAAGGAACCCATACAAATAATCCACCCCAAAAACGAGACACGGCTCTGTCTTCAGGTTTCAAGCAGGAATGAACTCATTTATTATAACACATGGACACAACACATAAAATAACTCAGAGACTCTTTCCCCCCCACCCTTGGAAAAGAGGGCGGGTTAAACTGTCCAATGACAGGTGTGTTTAACGTCTCATCAGTACACAGTGTTAGCAGGGAGAGCTGTTGGAAGAATCCCCCCTCCCTCCAATGCAATACGCATCCTGTGATCCAAGGCAGACAAATACAATAGAACATTGGAATACAGCCCCACCCAAAACTAGCACAGCAAACAGTACACAACACAAGGAGACAGCACACTTTATATATACACACATATACAGCATTGAGTCTCTGACTAGCACAGATCATAGTGGGGTTCTCATTCACCCTGTGCCCCTATTAGTGACTCCCATCACAATGGCATATCCAGAGTCCCCAGAGTCTGTGTGTCTTGGGGGACATGGACCTGAATCTAAAGTAATGCCACCTCCAGGGTCCCCAGGCATACAGCTCACAAAGAGCACCGTCCCCCCAAATGCCAGGGCCCATAATCAGTTTGCAGGAGGCTGGCATTCAGTCCCCTCCAAAAGCCTCTTTTCTGGCTAGGTCTGTCACACTAATGATTACATTTTTGAACAGGAAATGGGATATCTCTTCACTAAAATCACATATCTCTAATAAAATTATTCCCAGAGGTCTTAGGGAGGTCTTAGGGAGACAATTGTTCCAGCTGAACACCTTCATACACCTAGGTTTTTGGAGGTGTGGAAAGAGGAATGCCTGAACAGAGGTCTCGCGCTGATGCGACTTATTGTCGCTGAAGAGGAGGCGCAACTTCAGGAAATTAGAGGGGAATTGGAAACCAGTGCCAAATCTCTGGAACCCTATAAAAATGAACCAGACTTTGAAAAGAATAATGATTTTATTAAAAAGGAGGTAGAAAGAATCCAAAAGAATCTAAAATATACAAAACAAGAAAAATTTAAACAGAATATTGCAGATTGGGAAAGTGGAGATATCTTTAATCCCACTATACCAAACAGAAGTAGGTCCCTCTCTAGAAACTCAAGACACTCACAACACCACCGAAGAAAAAATAGGACTAGCTCCTCCTCTGATAGTGACCTGGACAAAGACAATTCACAAAAGTCGGTCACTTTTTTAGAGGAGCTCGAGGGCAAGATATCCTTAGAGGGCCCAAAACAACTTGTGGAGAAGGGGTGTGTAAGGGAGGCAGGAAGAGGAAACACAGAAGAAAAAGGAAAAAACAGGGACACAACTCAAAGTCGAAGGAGTGGGAGACGAAGGAGCCAGAGGAGATGCTAAATGAGGTGGTTAATGCTCCTTCTCTGGACCTTAATATTGTCAATTTATCTGATTTTCAGCTTAATGACAATCATATCAAACTTCTAAAGACAGAACTTTCTTTCTCTCCCACTTCTCCTATGTCATGAACAGGTGTGACCAGTTTGTGTGGACTGCAAAGAGGAAACCCAACCGCATGTAAAGTGAAATAGAATAATGTTTATTAAAGATAAGTGATATAAATAAACAACACCCCAAATACAAATAGTGCTCAACCAACCAACAGAAACCCACAGACAATAGATAATATATACAGCCAAAGGGAAGTACCGAAATCAAACACGTTAGCCAGGCCAGGGTCATACACAGGGGGATCAGCAACTGAACAAGGGCAGGTAGGAGAGGGAGATAATGGATGGGATATGGCTACAAGGGAATAGGAACACAGGAGGGACAGGATCAGGATGGGATCGGATACAGGCTCAGGAGCAGGTTCAGGTTCCAAATACAGGTTCCAAACACAGGTTCCAGATCAGGGCGCAAGGAAGAAAGATACCAAGGCAAGCATGTGATTGCTTGCCGGGTATTTATAGGCCTGTGATTGGCCTCAAGTGACACCTGATTGTAGGAGGTACTGTCTGCTCCACACTGCCGGGATCCATCCGCTGGTGGACGGCAGTACTGCGGCCCAAAGATGACATAACATCAGCAGGGAAAAGCTCTCCTGACAGTTCCAAACTGCCAAAAGACACCTGCTGGTGGACCTCAGTGCTGCATGCCAAATGACAGATATTAATAGCGGATGGAACATTTCCTGACAGTACCCCCCCTCAGAGGAGCAGCCTCCGGACGCTCCAACTGGTTGTAATTGTCCATAGTCTATGGCATCAAGCAGAATGGTGGAAGAAAGTATTTCAGGCTGGTCGTCAGGCACATCCGGGCAGATATCTGGCACATCTGGGTCATTGAGCTGGGCAGCGGACAGGAACACACCAAGCTGGGCAGCAGACAGGAACACACCAAGCTGGGCAGCAGACAGGAACACACCAAGCTGGGCAGCAGACAGGAACACATCAGGCTGGGCAGCAGACAGGAACACATCAGGCTGGGCAGCAGACACGGGCACTTCAGGCTGGGCAGCAGGCACGGGCACTTCGAGCTGGGCAGCAGGTACATGAGGCTGGGCAGCAGGCATGGGCACTTCAGGCTGGGCAGCAGGCACGGGCACTTCAGGCTGGGCAGCAGGCACGGGCACTTCAGGCTGGGCAGCAGGCACGGGCACTTCGAGCTGGGCAGCAGGCACGGGCACTTCGAGCTGGGCAGCAGGCACTTCAGGCTGGGCAGCAGGCACGGGCACTTTGAGCTGGGTAGCAGGCACATCAGGCTGGGAAGCTGGCACATCAGGCTGGGAAGCTGGCACATCACGCTGGGAAGCTGGCACTGCGACATCAGGCTGGAAGGCAGACACTGACACAATAGGCTGGAAAGCGGGCACATCAGACTGGGAAGCTGGCATATCAGGCTGGGAGGCTGGTACATCAGGCTGGGAGGCTGGTACATCAGGCTGGGAGGCTGGCACATCAGGCTGGGAGGCTGGCACATCAGGCTGGAAGGCAAGCTTCGAGACAACAGACTGGGAAGCTGGCACATCAGACTGGGAAGCTGGCGCATCAGGCTGGGGAGCTGGCACATCAGGCTGGGGAGCTGGTACATCAGGATTAGGGATGAGCCGAACACCCCCCGGTTCGGTTCGCACCAGAACCCGCGAACGGACCGAAAGTTCGCACGAACGTTAGAACCCCATTGACGTCTATGGGACTCGAACGTTCGAAATCAAAAGTGCTCATTTTAAAGGCTAATTTGCATGGTATTGTCCTAAAAAGGGTTTGGGGACCCGGGTCCTACCCCAGGGGACATGTATCAATGCAAAAAAAACTTTTAAAAACGGCCGTTTTTTCGGGAGCAGTGATTTTAATGATGCTTAAAGTAAAAAAAAAAAAGTGAAATATTCCTTTAAATATCGTACCTGGGGGGTGTCTATAGTATGCCTGTAAAGTGACGCGTGTTTCCCATGTTTAGAACAGTCCCTGCACCAAATGTCATTTTTAAAGGAAAAAATCTCATTTAAAACTGCTTGCGGGTTTAATGTCATGTCGGGTCATGGCAATATGGATGAAAATCAGTGAGACAAACGGCATGGGTACCCCCCAGTCCATTACCAGGCCCTTTGGGTCTTGTATGGATATTAAGGGGAACCCCACACCCAAATTAAAATAAGGAAAGGTGTGGGGCCACCAGGCCCTATATACTCTGAACAGCAGTATACAGGCGGTGCAAACAAGACAGGGACTGTAGGTTTGTTGTTAAGTAGAATCTGTTTGTAATTTTGAACATTTTTAATGTGTTTAGCTCCAGCCAAAAAATCTTTTCTAAGCTTTTTGGAAAACATAGGGAAGGGTTATCACCCCTGTGACATTTGTTTTGCGTCTTTCCTCCTCTTCAGAAGATTTCACCTCACTTTTTTGTCCCAATGAAAAATGTTTTTTGAAAATTTGGGTTTTTTTGTGGAACAAGGATTGGAAAGCATCAGTGGAAAGGAGAAATTGTTTTCCCATATTAACTCTTACAGGAGAGAATTTCCCTTCCTTAGGGGTAGATTTCATCTCACTTCCTGTTGTCTCCTACCGTTTGCAAGTAGGAGTCGTTTGTAAGTTAGATGTTTGAAGGTAGGGTCCTGCCCTATATACTCAGCAGAAATTTGGGCCTTAGGTGTTGCTGTGGCCAAAACACTGTAAGCCCTCACAGGGCCCTGCTGTGAAATATTAGATCAAGAATTGTAATTACATGCCCCTGTTGAACAGGAGCTGAAAAATTAGGCCTTAGGCACTGGTGCTGGTGCCACAACACTGCAACCCCTCACAGACACTCTAGTTGGAACGCAGGAACGAGCCCTGCTGCAAAGTATTGCATCAAAAATTGTAATTACACGCCCCTGTTAGACAGGGGCAGAAAAATTGGGCCTTAGGCACTGGTGCTGGTGCCACAACACTGCAACCCCTCACAGACACTCTAGTTGGAACGCAGGAACGAGCACTGCTGCAAAGTATTGCATCAAAAATTGTAATTACACGCCCCTGTTAGACAGGGGCAGAAAAATTGGGCCTTAGGCACTGGTGCTGGTGCCACAACACTGCAACCCCTCACAGACACTCTAGTTGGAACGCAGGAACGAGCCCTGCTGCAAAGTATTGCATCAAAAATTGTAATTACACGCCCCTGTTAGACAGGGGCAGAAAAATTGGGTCTTAGGCACTGGTGCTGGTGCCACAACACTGCAACCCCTCACAGACACTCTAGTTGGAACGCAGGAACGAGCCCTGCTGCAAAGTATTGCATCAAAAATTGTAATTACACGCCCCTGTTAGACAGGGGCAGAAAAATTGGGTCTTAGGCACTGGTGCTGGTGCCACAACACTGCAACCCCTCACAGACACTCTAGTTGAAACGCAGGAACAAGCCCTGCTGCAAAGTATTGCATCAAAAATTGTAATTACACGCCCCTGTTAAACAGGGGCTGAAAAATTGTGCCTTAGGCACTGGTGGTGGCGCCCAGAACCAAAAATGTTCTTACAAGCTATCAGCGTGATGATTGAGGAGGAAGAGGATAATTACTCAGGGATAGTCACTCAGCATCAGCATAGGCAGTCTTTGAAGGGATCTGAGATTTCAAAAAAAATTATTCGGTTACATCTGCATCAGGTGCTTGGTAGCTGGTGGTGATCCAAGACTGATTCATTTTTATGAAGGTCAGCCGATCGACCGAGTCGGTGGACAGACGCACCCTGTGATCGGTTACCACGCCTCCAGCAGCACTGAATGTGCGTTCCGAAAGAACGCTGGATGCAGGACAGGCCAGTAGCTCAATTGCATACTGTGCAAGCTCTGGCCAGTGATCCATCCTCAAGACCCAGTAACCCAGAGGATTTTCGGTGGGAAAGGTGTCCAAGTCTGATCTTGCCCCTAGGTATTCCTGCACCATGTAAAACAGACGCTGGCGATGGTTGCTGGAACCGATCATACCTTGGGGCTGCGGACCAAAAAATTGTCTGAACGCATCGGTCAGACGGCCACCTTCTCCACCGCTCCTTCTTTGACTGACCGAAGCCTCAGCAACACGTTGTCCAGAAACAGGAGTTTGTAACCTCCCAGTCTCTGGGAACGCGTTGCACAGACCTTTCTGCAAGGCCTCCCGAAGATGTTTCATCCTCTGCTCCCTCTGCGATGGCAAGATAAGGTCCGCAACCTTACCCTTGTAACGTGGATCAAGGAGGGTTGCCAGCCAGTATTGGTCCTTCTCCTTGATACCACGAATACGAGGATCCTTACGCAGGCTTTGCAGGATCAGGGAGGCCATGCAGCGTAGGTTTGCTGAGGCATTCGGTCCGGAGTCCTCTGGGTCACTAAGGACAACAACGTCCGCAGCCACCTCCTCCCAGCCACGTACAAGTCCATGTGTTCCTTGGGACTGATCCCTTAAAGACTGCTGATGCTGAGTGCCAGGCTCCACCTCCATACTGACACAATCTTCCTCCTCCTCCTCCTCCTCCTCCTCGTCCTCTTCCTGTGTGATCGGCGGGCACGCAGGAACACTGTCTGGATAAAGGGGGCCTTGAGAGCTAAGGAAGTCCTCCTCTTCCTGCCTCTGTTCTGCCTCAAGTGCCCTGTCCATTATTCCACGCAGCGTGTGCTCCAACAGGTGGACAAGGGGGACAGTGTCACTGATGCATGCACTGTCAGTGCTCACCATCCTCGTGGCCTCCTCGAATGGTGACAGGACAGTGCATGCATCCCTGATCATGGCCCACTGGCGTGGGGAAAAAAAACCAAGGTCCCCTGACCCTGTCCTGGTGCCATAGTCGCACAGGTACTCATTGATGGCCCTCTGCTGTGTGTGCAGCCGCTGCAGCATGGCCAACGTCGAGTTCCACCTGGTGGGCATGTCACAGATTAGGCGGTTCTTGGGCAGGTTAAACTCCTTTTGGAGGTCCGTCAGCCGAGCACTGGCATTATATGACCGGCGGAAATGCACAGAGACTTTCCTGGCCTGCCTCAGGACATCCTGTAAGCCCGGGTACCTGCCCAAGAACCGCTGCACCACCAAGTTAAGGATGTGAGCCAAACAGGGCACATGGGTCAGTTGTCCCTGTCGGAGGGCAGAGAGGAGGTTGGTGCCATTGTCGCAAACCACCATTCCTGCCTTAAGTTGGCGTGGCATCAACCACCTCTGAACCTGCCCCTGCAGAGCTGACAGAACCTCTGCCCCAGTGTGGCTCCTGTCCCCCAAGCACACCAGCTCAAGCACCGCATGGCATCTTTTGGCCTGCGTACTTGCGTAGCCCCTTGAACGCCTACGGAGCACCGCTGGTTCCGAGGAAGAGGCCATGGAGGAAGAAGAAGAGGAGGGGGTGGAGGAGAGAGGTGTGTCACAATCAGCATTTTGGAGGCGTGGTGGCGGAACAACCTCCAACACTACAGCACCTTGTCCTGCATCCTTCCCAGCTGCCAGCAGAGTCACCCAATGCGCCGTGAAACTTAAGTAACGTCCCTGTCCATGCCTGCTGGACCATGAGTCAGCGGTAATATGCACCTTACCGCTGACCGCCCTGTCCAGCGAGGCATGGACATTGCCTTCCACATGCCGGTAGAGAGCCGGAATCGCCTTCCGTGAGAAAAAGTGGCGTTTGGGTACCTGCCACTGAGGAACCGCACATTCCACAAACTCACGGAAGGGGGCAGAGTCTACCAACTGAAAAGGCAGCAGTTGAAGTGCTAGCAATTTTGCCAAGCTAGCATTCAACCGCTGGGCATGTGGATGGCTGGGAGCAAACTTCTTTCGGCGGTGCAGCAGCTGGGGCAGGGAAACTTGCCTGGTACAATCTGACGTCGGTGTACCAAAAGCAGATTGCCCACAAGTACTTGGCTGTGACACACCTAATTCTACACCTTCATTCCTCTCACTGCAGGTCTCAGAGAGGACTGAAGGTCTAGTGGGGTTGGAAATCTCAGCTGATGAGGAGCAAGGAGAGATCGTCTTTGTTCTTTGGTGTGGGTCTTTCAGATACGCTTGCCAACGAACTGCATGGCAGGTCAACATATGTCTGGTCAAGCATGTGGTACCCAAGCGGGAGATGTTTTGGCCACGCGAGATACGCTTGAGACATATGTTGCAAATAGCAGCGGTGCGATCTGATGCACTCGTCTCAAAAAAGGCCCACACCAAAGAACTTTTTGAATAACGCGCAGAGACTGCAGCGCCCTGCACATGTGGAGCTTTGGGGTGTGATGCAGTCAATGTGCTGCCCTTAGGCTGGCCCCTGGAGGGCATCCTGCCTAGTTGGTGATGTGCCACCTCCTCCTCCTCCTCCTCCTCCTCCTCTCTCCTATCAGGCACCCACGTTGAGTCAGTGACCTCATCATCCCCTCCCTCCTCATCACTGGAGCAAACCTGGCAGTATGCTGCAGCAGGGGGAGCATGACTGCCAGATTGCTGTCCTTCTTGGGCACCCCCTCTGTCCGTGCTCATGTTACTGCCTTCATTGAGCTCAGTATCATCATCAGAGCCTTCCAAACGCTGGGCATCCTCCTGGAGCATGTACCCAACACTGTGGTCAAACAGTTCGAGGGAATCCTCATGAGGACATGGTGGAGCTAGGGAAGGAGTCACTGATGACATTGAGCTGAGGGAAGAGGCCGCTGCTTTGCCAGACAAAGCACCCTGGGCATGGGTGAGAGAGGATGAGGAGGATGAGGACGGCTTGGTCATCCACTCGACCAAGTCTTCCGCATGTTGCGGCTCAACACGGCCAGCTGCCGAAAAAAAGGCCAAGCGTGTCCCATGGCCACGTGCTGATGAGGATGCACCGTCTCCACGACCAGCACTAGACACAGAGCCTGCTTGCCCTCTCTTATTGGCTTGTGACTGTCTGCCTCTCCTTCTTGGCCTTCCAGACATACTAATGGCCTGTAGCTGCACTAAGCTGGGATAGAACACCTGTAATTTTCTTCAGGTAGCTTTATATACTGTAACCAGACAAGCCTGCCTGTCAGTAGGAAGATAACAGGAACGGATCTAGCTGAACACTGTGAGCAGGACGTACTGCACTAAATGTATATAGCAGGAACGGATCTAGCTGAACACTGTGAGCAGGACGCACTGCACTGAATGTAAATAGCAGGAACGGATCTAGCTGAACACTGTGAGCAGGACGCACTGCACTAAATGTAAATACCAGGAACGGATCTAGCTGAACACTGTGAGCAGGACGCACTGCACTGAATGTAAATAGCAGGAACGGATCTAGCTGAACACTGTGAGCAGGACGCACTGCACTGAATGTAAATAGCAGGAACGGATCTAGCTGAACACTGTGAGCAGGACGCACTGCACTGAATGTAAATAGCAGGAACGGATCTAGCTGAACACTGTGAGCAGGACGCACTGCACTAAATGTAAATACCAGGAACGGATCTAGCTGAACACTGTGAGCAGGACGCACTGCACTGAATGTAAATAGCAGGAACGGATCTAGCTGAACACTGTGAGCAGGACGCACTGCACTAAATGTAAATACCAGGAACGGATCTAGCTGAACACTGTGAGCAGGACGCACTGCACTGAATGTAAATAGCAGGAACGGATCTAGCTGAACACTGTGAGCAGGACGCACTGCACTGAATGTAAATAGCAGGAACGGATCTAGCTGAACACTGTGAGCAGGACGCACTGCACTGAATGTAAATAGCAGGAACGGATCTAGCTGAACACTGTGAGCAGGACGCACTGCACTGAATGTAAATAGCAGGAACGGATGTAGCTGAACACTGTGAGCAGGACGCACTGCACTAAATGTAAATACCAGGAACGGATCTAGCTGAACACTGTGAGCAGGACGCACTGCACTGAATGTAAATAGCAGGAACGGATCTAGCTGAACACTGTGAGCAGGACGCACTGCACTGAATGTAAATAGCAGGAACGGATCTAGCTGAACACTGTGAGCAGGACGCACTGCACTGAATGTAAATAGCAGGAACGGATCTAGCTGAACACTGTGAGCAGGACGCACTGCACTGAATGTAAATAGCAGGAACGGATCTAGCTGAACACTGTGAGCAGGACGCACTGCACTGAATGTAAATAGCAGGAACGGATCTAGCTGAACACTGTGAGCAGGACGCACTGCACTGAATGTAAATAGCAGGAACGGATCTAGCTGAACACTGTGAGCAGGACGCACTGCACTGAATGTAAATAGCAGGAACGGATCTAGCTGAACACTGTGAGCAGGACGCACTGCACTGAATGTAAATAGCAGGAACGGATCTAGCTGAACACTGTGAGCAGGACGCACTGCACTGAATGTAAATAGCAGGAACGGATGTAGCTGAACACTGTGAGCAGGACGCACTGCACTAAATGTAAATACCAGGAACGGATCTAGCTGAACACTGTGAGCAGGACGCACTGCACTGAATGTAAATAGCAGGAACGGATCTAGCTGAACACTGTGAGCAGGACACACTGCACTAAATGTAAATAGTCTAGATAGAAGATAACAGGAACGGATCTAGCTAAACTGAATACAGTGTATATATATATATGCAACACCTGGGATGCATATATATACACAATACACTGTAAGTGCAGCTAACTGACTGACTGTTCTGCCTAATCTATCTAACTCAAATCAAATGACACTGTCTCTCTCTCTCTCTATCTCTCAGCACACCGGAACACACACTACACAGGGCCGCCGTGCAGGCGGCCTTATATAGTGTGGGGTGTGTACTAAATCCCCTGAGCCATAATTGGCCAAAGCCACCCTGGCTTTGGCCAATTACAGCTCTCTCTACTGACGGCGCTGTGATTGGCCAAGCATGCGGGTCATAGTGCATGCTTGGCCAATCATCAGCCAGCAATGCACTGCGATGCCGCAGTGAATTATGGGCCGTGACGCGCCACACGAATTTGGCGCGAACGGCCCATAACGTTCGCAATTCGACGGACGGTCGAACAGCCGATGTTCGAGTCGAACATGGGTTCGACTCGAACACGAAGCTCATCCCTAATCAGGATGGGAAGCTGGCACATCAGGCTGGGAAGCTGGCACATCAGGATGGGAGGCTGGCACATCAGGCTGGAAGGCAGTCATTGAAACATCAGGCTGGAAGGCAGGCATTAAGATAACAGACTGGGAAGCTGGCACATCAGACTGGGAAGCTGGCACCTCAGACTGGGAAGGTGGCACATCAGGCTGGAAGGCAGGCACATCAGGCTGGAAGGCAGGCACATCAGGCTGGAAGGCAGGCATCGAGACATCAGGTGGAAATGTAGACACCGAGACATCAGGCTGAAAGGCAAGCTTCGAGACATCAGGCTGGAAGGCAGTCATGAAGACATTAGACTGGGAGACAGGCATATTAGACTGGATGGCAGGTACATCAGACTGGAAGGCAGAGACATCAAGCTGGAAGGCAGGCATCGAGACATCCAGCTGGAAGGCGGACACCGAGACATCAGGCTGGAAGGTAGGCATCAGGACATCAGACTCGGAGGCAGGCACATCAGACTGGATAGCAGGCACATCAGACTGGAAACAGGCACCAGGTCAGCAGGTTTAGGTGGGTCATCAAGTTCAACTGGCATGAACGCAGGCTGGAACAGGTTGGTTGGTGTGGAAGCAAGTTAGGTTACTGGCAGGATCGTGTGAGTGGGGAAGAACTTCCATTTTTTCTTTGGCTTAACTGCTGGAGATCTGTAGGTGGCTGTAGGACTGTAGACAGGAGGTGAGGCATACTGAAACGAAGGGCTGGGATATGGCAAGGAATGGGGAACAGCGGCCAGAGGAAGTTCTTGTGTGGAAGTTGCAGGTATTAGAGAAGAGGCAGGTGGGTTAAAGGCAGGATAGGTGCAGGAAGTAGAAACAGGGTATTGATACTTGGTGGGCAGCAGGGTATATTGGACTGTAGCTGAGGATGCCATGGGTGATGGGAGAAAAGACGTCTGAGCAGGCAGGTGTTTAGTAGCAGGTCTGGGTTGTGGAGAGCTGACAGAAGCTGGGCATAACAGGTCTGACCATGCCTGAAGTACAGGTAGCACAAAAGTGGGCTCACATATCCTCTGTCTGACCAGAGACTGCACTTCATCTATACAATCTTTCAACAACTGTTTGGGACAAACCGAATAATGCTCAAAAAAGGATGCAGAGTCATCCTCCAACAGCCATACTAAGGACTCAACCTGGTTAATGCTGAAGGGGGGAGAAAAGTCATCATGGCCCTTTGGGATACAAGGCAGAGCCAGCTCTGTACACATTCCAATCAAAGGCTGAACATCCTCAAACAGTATACTGCCCTGATCGACCACAGAGTGAGCTAAACAGATAATCTCCAGCAGCTGATCACTGGACCACCCTTTCAATGTTTGGCGGAGATATTCAGAACTCTCTGTTGCCAGCAGAGCATAATAAACAATAATATCTGAATTCATCCCAGCAACGTGAAATGGAACCGAGATGGTTCCCCTGTGCAGCCACTTCTGGTCAGAGATGGCCTTGTTATACTGTCATGAACAGGTGTGACCAGATTGTGTGGACTGCAAAGAGGAAACCCAACCGCATGTAAAGTGAAATAAGAATAATGTTTATTAAAGGTAAGTGATATAAATAAACAAACACCCCAAATACAAATAGTGCTCAACCAACCAACAGAAACCCACAGGCAACAGATAATATATACAGCCAAAGGAAAGTACCAAAATCAAACACGTTAGCCAGGCCAGGGTCATACACAGGGGGATCAGCAACTGAACAAGGGCAGGTAGGAGAGGGAGATAATGGATGGGATATGGATACAAGGGAATAGGAACACAGGAGGGACAGGATCAGGATGGGATTGGATACAGGCTCAGGAGCAGGTTCAGGTTCCAAATACAGGTTCCAGATCAGGGCGCAAGGAAGAAAGATACCAAGGCAAGCATGTGATTGCTTGCCGGGTATTTATAGGCCTGTGATTGGCCTCAAGTGACACCTGATTGTAGGAGATACTGTCTGCTCCACACTGCCAGAATCCATCCACTGGTGGACGCCAGTACTGTGGCCCAAAAGATGACATAACATCAGCAGGGGAAAGCTCTCCTGACATTTCCAAACTGCCAGGGGATACCTGCTGGTGGACCTCAGTACTGCATGCCAAATGACAGATATTACCAGCGGATGGAACATTTCCTGACATCCTATGAATGAGTTTGAAGTTTACAAAGACATTAACCTCTTTTTGAGGAAAGTTCTTTTCAAACTATGGCACTCCAAAGGCCCAAATAACCAAATCACTTCTGAATGCAACTTAGACAGGGCTGAAAGGGAGGCCCTTGATAATCTGATATCACTAATGGATGAAAATGAGGGTAGTGATTCTGAAGTAGAAACAAACTATCAACTTAGAAGAAAATCAAATCGTAGCATTAGATCTACCAAAATGCCAGCTCTTTCTAAATATAAATGGTTACAAGTCTTTCTAGACCAGGTCAAACAGGACCTGGGACGTGTAAATTGGGACTGGATTGGACCTAACAATTTAACAAATACTGAAAGGAAAGCCTTACGTCAGCTACAAGAGGCACCTAATCTGGTTATTAAAAGAAGTGACAAAGAGGGCAATGTGGTCTTACTGAGTGAGAAAATCTATGAGGAGGAAACTTTGAGGCTGCTCGATGACAACTCTACCTATAGAAAACTCACTGAGTCCCCATTCCCCACTTTGATCAACATCTTGAATACCAAACTCAATCTGGCTATGGAAGCAGGCCTCTTCACCAAGAAAGAATATCTTTTTCTCAGAGCTGAGGATATCACTATCCCAACGTTTTACATAATACCCAAATTACATAAATCATTAACACGTCCTCCAGATAGGCCAATTGTCTCCGCCATCAATGGCCCCTTGGAGAATGTTGGCAAATTTGTAGACTCTATGATCAAAGAGCTTGTGTGCACTCTGCCATCTTTTGCCTGTGACAGCAGAGATGTACTGTCCAAACTCTCACAATTCTCCCTTCCTGCTGATGCCCTATTGGTCGGGATCGATGTGCACACATACACATCGATTCCTCACCAATGGGGTATCACTGCAACCCAGTCCTTTTTGGACGATCATTTTCCTCTTCTTGGTGCCCATAATAAATTCATTGCTGAGTTACTTGAATTTATGTTGAATAATAACTTCTTCCAATTTCTGGGCAAATACTACCAACAGATAAGAGGTACAAGTATGGGCGCCCCATGGGCCCCTTCCTATGCATGCCTCCATCTTGGCCTCTGGGAAAGTGAGGTTGTTTACAAGTCTTCGATGTACCTCGGCCACTGTCTTTGTGGCTGAGGTACATCGATGACGTTCTTATGGTATGGGTGGGGTCAGAAGAACAACTTGTGGACTTTATGTTTCAATAATAAACTCAATAATAACAACAGGAACATACGGCTGACCTACTCCTACCATATCAACAGGCTTTCATTCCTTGACTTGCAAATTAGTTGATCAGGAGACGGGATTACTACTTGTACCTTTCTAAAAGAGACAGCTGAGAATACCCTTATCCTAGCACAGAGTCATCATGCAAAATCCCTTATTAAAGGGATACCCACAGGACAATTCCTGAGGATAAGACGAAACTGCTCTGAAGAAGAGCAGTTTCAGAAGGAAGCATGTGATATGCATCAGCGATTTAGACAGAGAGGTTACTCTCATAACTCTCTTAAAAAAGCTAAAAATAAGGCATCAATGAAAAAACGTGAGGATCTCCTTACCACACAGAAAAAGCCCTCACAGACGTTGAAATCTGAGCAGGACTTCCCTAGGATTATAACCAGATTTGGTTCTCAATGGACTGAAGTCTATCAGATCCTTAATAAACATTGGCATATTTTGAGATCTGCTCCACTAACTGCCAATATTGTTAGTCCAAAGCTCCTACTAACAGCAAGAAGAGCACGTAACCTGGGAGATGTTCTAGTCTATTCTGAATAAACGCGAACTACAAGTGAGAATTGGCTTTCTAGATCTAAACCCCTTTCAGAGGATGCATGCTTGTGGACTCTGTAAATATATACACCAAACCAATGTGTTCGCCAATCCATGCGGAAGTAAAACTTATAAAACGAAACAATTTATTAACTGTTCAACTACACAAGTTATTTATATGCTTACCTGTCCTTGCAATAAAATCTACGTAGGTAAAACTAAACGCCAACTCTGCATTAGGATTGGCGAACACATCGGAAGTATTAAGAAAAAGGACGATGATCGTCCGATCCCCATTCATTTTACCAAATTCCACAATGGTGATCCAAAAGGTTTGCTAGTTAAAGGTATTTATGTCCTAAACCTGCCCCCTAGAAGGGGAGATTTCGACACCATCCTTCTCCAGATAGAGAAGATGTGGACATACTACTTGGATTCCTTAGTACCTAAAGGGTTAAATAATGAATTCAGTCTACAACCTTTTCTGCAAAAGTGATTACTGGGCCAATCTATATTTATTTTCATTCGTCTACTTTTCATTTTTATATTTATTTTTCATTATTATTTTCTATCATTATTTTCATTTTCATTATCATTAATTATTTTTGTCTAATTACTTATTTAATTATATTATTATTTTTTTGCTTTGCTAGTAACAATATCCCCAATGGAACCGGCCGATCTTTCTCCACCTTTGCCGTCACTGGAATCATTCCCTGATTCTAATAAGCCTGTGTATTTTCTAAGTACCTTTGCTGAATGCTAGAAGTGAGAAGTGCTCTGGGTGACATCTAGTGATACTTGTTAGGTATTACATGTGCAATTGCCTATTTAAGCTTATTTCCCTCCTCCTTGCTCTGAAGAAACCAGAGTCTGTTGGCTGGTGAAACGTGTCAACGGTGTGACGTCAGCACGTCACTGGAAGCTGTGCGCTCCTTGACTTGAGTGATAGCATGGCACTAACAGCTGATGGATTGTTTTCTTTCTTCCGGATCTACGTCAAAACATACAGAGGCAATGAACACTCTATGAGGCGGGTTCCCTTTCCGGTCGAATATCCCGGTCGAACACCTCTGTTTACCAACACAGAACGGAGCTTGTAGACATTATCCATCCACTCATCTAGGGGTAGAGTCATGCTGCAGGAGGACGTTGGATCCCACACAGTTGGTGAGAGTATCCAAATTTCAATTTGAAGTTACAAATTGGATGCCTGCTCTACTCTCTATAGCACTCCCCCTAATGACACTTGAATGATTTATTGCTATGCTTGCCTCTGCTTCTTTCCTCCGCTGCTTATGAGCATCCATAGTCAAGCTGCCTGTTACACCTGCTGTACTGTCTGATTACATATCTATGCTGATGGTCTGTGTTCTGATTCCTAACAGACCCCACTATATGGCTATCTTCATGTAAAACAGGACTTGCACACACTCAAGTCGCCCACCGACTTATCAGCACCTAAATTATGTGGCACATATAATGGACTTCAACACTTGTAGTCTTTATACGCAATCTTCATGATTATTTATATTCTAATTAGTCCTACTTTTGTACCAGTGTATGCAAGTGGTTGTGGTGATGTCTGATGTGTATGTGTGGGATATGCAGCCGCGGCTTCCTATGTTTTTAACAATTTGACAACTGTGTCCAATTTCTAATAGTCTTTGTCAGCCATTTACCCGTGATTCTATTTTTTGTTTAATTATTTGCAGTGGTATTTTTTGTATAAATACAGCTAGTTTTGAAGTAACTCAAGTGTTCTGTTTTTGCCCTCTTAAGAGAACTTTATTCTCTTTGTTTTTCTTGTATGCCTTTAGGGCTATCAGAACTGCATCCTATGAGGATATCATATGGGTGAATGTTACATAAAAACTCGCTATACTTTTTCTAAATTTACTCAGTCTAGGTTGATCCGGGCAGTTTTCTGTTTATTCTATATATATATAGGGCAGGCCCCTACTTTCAAACATCCAACTTACAAACGACTCCTACTTGCAAACGGAAGGAGACAACAGGAAGTGAGATGAAATCTACCCCTAGGAAGAGAAATTCTCTCCTGTAAGAGTTAATATGTGAAAAACTTTTCTCCTTTCCACTGATGCTTTATCACCAATCCTTGTTTCACTAAAAACCCCAAATTTTCAAAAAAACATTTGTCATTGAGACAGAAAGTGAGGTGAAATCTTCTGAAGAGGAGCACAGACAGCAAAACAAATGTCACAGGGGTGATAACCCTTCCTTTTGTTTTCCAAAAAGCTTAAAATAAATTTTTTGGCTGGAGCTAAACACGTTAAAAATGTACCAGTTCAAAATTACAAACAGATTCTACTTAACAACAAACCTACAGTCCCTGTCTTGTTTGCACCTCCTGTATACTGCTGTTCAGAGTATATAGGGCCTGGTGGCCCCACACCTTTCCTTATTTTAATTTGGGTGCGGGGTTCCCCTTAATATCCATACAAGACCCAAAGGGCCTGGTAATGGACTGGGGAGTACCCATGCCGTTTGTCTCACTGATTTTCATCCATATTGCCAGGACCCGACATTACATTAAAGCCGCAAGCAGTTTTAAATGACTTTTTTTCCTTTAAAAATGTAATTTTGTGCAGGGACTGTTCTAAACACGGGGAACACGCGCCACTTTACAGGCATACTATAGACACCCCCCAGGTATGAAATTTAAAGGAATATTTCACCTTTTTTTTTCAATTTAAGCATCATTAAGGCTGAATTCACACCTATGCAGTTTTAGTGCTTTTTGCATTTTGCAGATTTGCACTACAGAACGTGTTCCATAGGAAACCATGTTAAATGGACTGTAGTGCAAATCTGCAAAATGCAAAAAGCACTAAAACTGCATAGGTGTGAATCCAGCCTAAAATCACTGCTCCCGAAAAAACGTTTTTTTTTTATACTTTTTTTTGCATTGATTCATGTCCCCTGGGGCAGGACCCGGGTCCCCAAACCCTTTTTAGGATAATACCATGCAAATTAGCCTTTAAAATTAGCACTTTTGATTTTAAACGTTTGAGTCCCATAGACTTTAACGGGGTTCTAAAGTTTGCGCAAACCTTCGGTCCGTTCGCAGGTTCTGGTGCGAATCGAACCGGGGGGTGTTCGGCTCATTCCTACCTCTCTTCCATTACCTCAGGCTCTACTCAGTGTCCTGCAGCCCTCTCTGCCATTCCCTCCGCTGGCCCCCACTCAGTGTCCTCCACCCCTCTCTACCATTACCTCTACTCAGTGTCCTGCACCCCTCTTTGCCATTCCTTCTGCCAACTCATCCCTCACAGTTACTACCTTTTTTGTATCCCCAGCCCCTCCCTTTTAGATTGTAAGCTCTCATGACCATGTCACTTCTAAGACTCTTGTACCAAATTATATTGTACCTGTATTGTCTACCTTCATATTGTAATCTATTACATATGTCTAACTATTATATATACCGTATATTAAATATAAATCCTGTATACCAACTGCTTCCTGCCCGCCGTCATGTCCAATGATGGGCGGATGGGAGCACCCTCATTCTGGGAAGACATCATATGAAGTCCTCCCACTCGCCCCACCTGTGCACGCCCTGGGGGCCGCAAAGCGCGGCGATTGGTGGTGCGCTCTGTCCCTGGGACACAGCACATCACCAATCCCGGTAAAGAGCCGATGACGAGGCTCTTTACCCATGTGATCCGCTGTGTCCAATCACAGCTGATCACATGTTAATAAGGAAATGCTGTTATCAGCATTCCTCTCCTTACGCTGACAGCATGTGAGGAGAGGGGAGCAGATCAGTGGCATTTCCTTACAGGGGAGATCTGCACAGATAATCAGGGCACTAATTCTGCCTGATTTGGCCCATTGCTATTTGACACCTGTCACTGACTATGTTCCTGTCTGCCTAGTTGTGAGCACAATGAGATTCCCTGACCACTAAGCCTATGTCTAGATCATCCCCTCCATTGTGTTATTCTGAGATGGAAACTAGAGGGTTCTCCCAGGCAAATTTCACCAACCCCACCTGTGGCTCTGGTGAAGTCCAGCTTCATTTGGTCTCCTGGTCACCAACTCTCTCATTTATAGAGGAGATCCTACCAATGGATATAAATCGGCCATTCTCAATCAGGAATCCATGGATTCCTAGGGATCCTCCTAAGGTTGCAAGTGGTAAGAGACACCCCACCCCCCCTTTCCCCTTTCGTGATCAGGATGTCAACCGTGAAGACGGTGTGGTTGAGCGGTAGTAGATTCACCTCCCATTTCATGGTGCCTGCAAAGTTTCAGGGTCAGTACTACTTGACAGAGCCAACAGCAAGATACATTTGATTTTTTGAGCTGTCTTCAAGGGTGGCAATCTGACCACTGTGGTAATGGGCATGTTTCCAAAACACCACTGACCTCCAATGAATTCATTTTAGCAAGGGCTCCCTGAGACTTGAAAATTATTTTACCGGTCCCTCTGATATAAAAATAGGTTAGGGTTAGACTTTTTTTATATGAGCAGCCTTACCAGAGCCAGTGAGCATGCTGAATGGAATAAGAGTTGAAGTCTCATGATACATTCTTTTGGAGTTGACCAACCCATGACCACCATTCTGCCTGATTTGGCCTATTACTATATGACACCTGTCACTGAATATGTTTCTGTCTGTCCAGTCAAGACCACAATGAGATTGCTTGACCACTAAGCCTGTGCCTACCACTTCGCTTATGCTGTGTCCATGGTATAAATTTGAGATGGAAACAAAAGGATTCCAAGAGGAAAATTCCACAAATCCCACCTGTGGCTCTGGTGAAGACCAGTTATATTCGGTCTCCTGGTCACACTGCCAAACATTTCCCATTGAAAGAGGAGATCCTGCAAGTAAATGTAAACTCTAAATCTGCCATTTTCAACTAGGCTTGTATGGAACCCTAGGGTTCTTTCAGACATTGCTAGGGGTTCCTAGAGCTGTGGATAATTGATCTCCCATTGATGGTGCCTGCATAGTTCTGGACCAGCAGCATGACACTTTTAAGGTGTCTTCAAGGGGTTGGCATTCTGATCACCACTTTTTTTTGGGGGGGGCTGCTCTTTCCACTGACCTTCAATGAATTAATTTTAGTAGATGTTCCTTGAGACTTGAAAATTATTGTAAGGTTGGGGAAATTCCGCATTGGAGGGTAGACCTGCTTTATGTGAGCATCCTTACCAGAGCCAATGAGCTTCCCAAATGATTATGTTCTCCTTACCCCCTTGAAGGAATAAGTGTTGAAGTCTCAGGATACATTCTTTTTGGAGTGGACCAACCCATGACTCCCATTCTGCCTGATTTGGCCCATTTTTATATATGACACCATACTATGTTCTTCTCTGCCCAGTCAAGACTGCAGTGAGGTTGCCTGACTGCCAAGCCTTTTGCCTACATCATACCTCACACGGTGTCCATGGAACAAATCTAAGATGGAAACTAGAGGATTCCTACAAGCAAATTCAACCAACCCAACCTATGGCTCTGAGGAAGACCACCTTTATTTGGTCCCCTGGTCACATTCAGGCACTGCCAAACATTTGCCAATTATATGGCAAAATGGCAAATGTTTGGCAGTGCCTGAATGTGACCAGGGGACCAAATAAAGGTGGTCTTCCTCAGAGCCATAGGTTGGGTTGGTTGAATTTACCGGTAGGAATCCTCTAGTTTCCATCTTAGATTCATTCCATGGACACCGTGTGAGGTATGATGTAGGCAACAGGCTTGGCGGTCAGGCAACCTCACTGCAGTCTTGACTGGGCAGAGAAGAACATAGTATGGTGTCATAGTGTCATATAGCAATGGGCCAAATCAGGCAGAATGGGAGTCATGGGTTGGTCCGCTCCAAAAGAATGTATCCTGAGACTTCAACACTTATTCCTTCAAAGGGATAAGGAGAACATAATCATACGGGAAGCTCATTGGCTCTGGTAAGGATGCTCACACAAAGCAGGTCTACCCTCCAATTCAGCGTTTCCCCAACCTTACAATAATTTTCAAGTCTCATCCTACAAGTGGAATAGTGGATGTAAACTCTAAATCAGCCATTCTCAACCAGGGTTGTATTGAACCCAAGGGTTCTTCCAGATTTTGCTAGGGGTTCTTAGAGCTGTGGCTAAGTGACCTCCAATTGATGGTGCCTGCATTGTTCTAGACCCAACACTACTTGGCAGAGCCAGCGTCTAGGTGTCTTCAAGGTTGGCATTCTGACCACCACTATAAGGAGCACTCTTCGCACTGACGTTCAATTCATTCATTTTAGCAGAGGTTCCCTCAGACTTGAAAATTATGGCAAGGATTCCTCTGATGTAAAGTGGCGGAGAAAAGCTGCTCTAAATGAATGACATGTAGTTTCCTCTGTGCACCCTGCATCATAAATATAAAGCTAAAGCTTTAAGTAGCAAAATCTTCATTTAATCCTTTGGTGGTGACACTCCAAGTTATTGTCGCCAGTTTCCCCAGAATCCCTTCTTCGCCCAGAAAGTAGACGAGAACTTCCCTGTGACCCCGCACGGTTCAGGTCTGGAAGGGGTTACAGAGAGGTCCCGCACATTGCATCCACTAGATGGCGAGCTCAGCTGTCAAATGACCAATCACCTCCCAGAAAAGGCTGCTTTTTTTTTTTCTGCTAATTCTTTTCATTGAAAAGGTTAATTCCAGTAGCTGAAAGAGGAGGAGGAGGAGAAGCAGGAACTGAGAAACAACAACATCACTGATTGCAAAAGTAGCCCCAGTGCAGATCTGCTGGAGGTCAGTGCTAATGTAGATTGTCAGCTCTGCTGGGGAGACGGTCAGTGCAGTGCTGTCACATTGCAGAGGAGGAAGAACAACAGTTCTGTAAAAGTTTAGAGGTTGGGCGGTCCATTCCCACAATTCACAGATTTTTACTTTTTTTTTTTTTGGAGCTCGTGATTAGATCGTCAGCTCTGCGGCGAGGCTCCAGGTAAGTCAGTTTATTTATTAAGTGTTTATGTGCTGCGCAGTCTCCGCATGCTCAGTATTAGTGTCATGGCACCAGCAATGCCATCCATTTATAAAAGGCAACGTGCCCTAAATGTAGGTCATCGGATTTTAAAGGAGAACTCCGGTTTGAACAAAATCCAGAAGGTGCTGATTTGCAGAAATGTTGAGATCTCTACATATAAGCTGCTGACAATTATTGTAACGGTTCCTGATGTTGCCGGGAAGATAAATCAGCTAATTTCTTAAAATAGACATTTAGAATAATTTGTTGTCTGTGTGGGGGGACAGTGGGAGGTGTGGCTTGTCTCTCTCCCCCCCCCCCCCCCCCCCTAGCCATGACCGTCCGCTTTTAAATAGCTCAGATCTGTTTCATATGTTGTTTGGTATTTGTCAGCACTTTATACTGTTACATTGAACGTTATACCGTCTCATTGCACTTTATACAGTTATTGAACGTTATACTCTCATTGCAACAACGTTATCTCATTGCATTACATTGATCTTTACAGTTGCCTTGCAAAAGTTTTGACCCCCCTTGGCTTTTTACTTATTTTGTTACATTACAGCCTTTAGTTCAATGTTTTGTTTTTTTAATCTGAATTATATGTGATGGATCAGAACACAATAGTCTAAGTTGGTGAAGAAAAATTTGAAAAATATATACATAAAACTGATAATTGGCATGTGCGTATGTATTCACCCCCTTTGTTATGAAGCCCATAAAAAGCTCTGGTGCAACCAATTACCTTCAGAAGTCACATAATTAGTGAAATGATGTCCACCTGTGTGCAATCTAAGTGTCACATGATCTGTCATTACATATACACACATTTTTGAAAGGCCCCAGAGGCTGCAACACCTAAGCAAGAGGCACCACTAACCAAACACTGCCATGAAGACCAAGGAACTCTCCAAACAAGTAAGGGACGATGTTGGTGAGAAGTACAAGTCAGGGTTAGGTTATAAAAAAATATCCAAATCTTTGATGATCCCTAGGAGCACCATCAAATCTATCATAACCAAATGGAAAGAACATGGCACAACAGCAAACCTGCCAAGAGACGGCCGCACACCAAAACTCATGGACCGGGCAAGGAGGGCATTAATCAGAGAGGCAGCACAGAGACCTAAGGTAACCCTGGAGGAGCTGCAGAGTTCCACAGCAGAGACTGGAGTATCTGTACATAGGACGACAATAAGCCGTACGCTCCATAGAGTTGGGCTTTATGGCAGAGTGGCCAGAAGAAAGACATTACTTTCAGCAAAAAACAAAATGGCACGTTTTGAGTTTGTGAAAAGGCATGTGGGAGACTCTCAAAATGTATGGAGGAAGGTGCTCTGGTCTGATGAGACTAAAAGTGAACTTTTTGGCCATCAAAGAAAACGCTATGTCTGGCGCAAACCCAACACATCACATCGCCCAAAAAACACCATCCCCACTGTGAAACATGGTGGTGGCAGCATCATGCTGTGGGGATGTTTTTCAGCAGTCAGGACTGGGAAACTGGTCAGAGTTGAGGGAAAGATGGATGGTGCTAAATACAGGGATATTCTTGAGCAAAACCTGTACCCCTCTGTGTGTGATTTGAGGCTAGGACGGAGGTTCACCTTCCAGCAGGACAATGACCCCAAACACACTGCTAAAGCAACACTTGAGTGATTTAAGGGGAAACATGTAAATGTGTTGGAATGGCCTAGTCAAAGCCCAGACCTCAATCCAATAGAAAATCTGTGGTCAGATTTAAAGATTGCTGTTCACAAGCGCAAACTATCCAACTTGAAGGAGCTGGAGCAGTTTTGCAAGGAGGAATGGGCAAAAATCCCAGTGGTAAGATGTGGCAAGACTCATAGAGACTTATCCAAAGCGACTCGGAGCTGTGATAGCCGCAAAAGATGGCTCTACAAAGTATTGACTTTAGGGGGGTGAATAGTTATGCACATTGACTTTTTCTGTGATTTTGTCCTATTTGTTGTTTGCTTCACAATAAAACAAAAAAAAATCTTCAAAGTTGTGGGCATGTTCTGTGAATTAAATGATGCAAATCCTCAAACAATCCATGTTAATTCCAGGTTGTGAGGCAACAAAACACAAAAAATGCCAAGGGGGGTGAATACTTTTGCACGGCACTAAGTGCAAAGTGCACTTGAAAGTGCAGTCGCTGTGGGTCGAGGGGGACATGCTAGGAAAATAAAAAAAACAGCATTTTAGCTTGCACATGACTGGATGATAAAATCAGCAGAGCTTCCCCTCATTTCAGATCTTCCCCTCAGATTTACAGCGACTGTGCTTCCAAGTGCACTTGTATTTTATACATCAATTGTATACCATCCTGTTGCACTTTATTTTATTACATTGATCTTTTTACTGTTACATCAAACTTTATACCATTTCATTGGATAATATACTGTTACATCAAACCTAATGCCACCCAATTGCACTGTATACTCTTACATTTAACCTCATACTGTTACATTGCACTGCATACTGTTACATTTCATTTTTTGCTATCACATCAAACTTTATACCATCCCATTGGACTTTACACTATTTTATTAAACCTAATACCATCCCCTTGCACTCTACACTTTTACATTGCACTTCATATCATCTTTTTGCAGTATATACTCTTACATTGTGATCTATACTATTACATTGAACTTTGTATTGTTACATTGAACATAATACCATCCTATCGCACTTTACACCGTTACATTGTACACACTTTTACATTGAGCTTTATAGCATATGGCAGTATATACCATTAGATTACAAGTTAAACTATTACATTGGACTTTATATTGTTACATCAAACCTAATACTACCCATTTGCACTTTATACTACTATATTGAACCTTATACCATCACATTGCGGTTTATACCGTTACATGAAACTTTATACCATCCCATTGGACTTTATACTGTTACATTAAACCTAATACCTTCCCATTGTGCTCTACACTTTTAAATCACACTTTATACCATCTTATTGCAGTGTATACTATTCAATTGTGATCTATACTATTAAGCTCTATTCACACTAATGTGTTTTTTGATGCATTTTGCATTTTGCAGAAATGCACGGTAATTTTCTAACATGGGTTCCTATGGAACATGTTCACATAAATGCATTTTTTTGCCTCTGCGTTTTTGGAAAGGGTCGGGGACTTTTTTTCATGCAAAATGCAGCGTTTTGCATGTAACAGAATTCAATAGACCCGCATCCAAAAACGCAAGTACTGCGTTTTTACCGCATTTTTGCCGCGTTTTGCATTTTTTTTTTTTACACTGTATACAGCATAAAAAAAAAAAACCACTGTAAAAAAAAAAAAAACACAAAATGCGGCAAAAATGCGCCAAAAATGCGCCAAAAACGCATGTTCAAAAACGCGGCAAGCACCGCAAAAAGCACTGCAGAAGCGCTCAAAAGCAACATGCATAGGTGTGAATCGAGCCTAATGCTGCGTACACACGAGCGGACTTTACGGCGGACTTTGCCCGGCGGATTTTTCGACTGACTTTCTGAATGAACGGACTTGCCTACACACAATCCACCAAAGTCCTTCGAATTCGTACGTGATGACGTACGACCGGACTAAAACAAGGAAGTTCATAGCCAGTAGCCAATAGCTGCCCTAGCGTGGCTTTTTGTCCGTCGAACTAGCATACAGACGGCGGACTTTTCGACCGGACTCGATTTCAACGGATACATTTTAAACAAGTTTCAAATCTAAGTCTGTCCAACTTTTGAGCAAACAAAGTCCGCTGGAGCCCACACACATCGAATTGTCCGACGAAATCCAGTCCGCCGGGCAAAGTCCGCCGTAAAGTCCGCTCGTGTGTACGCGGCATAAGGCCTGGGTCACACCCATGCAGGTTGCAGTTTGCATACTCCAAGTGCCTTTTGTGTTTTTCCAATACACGTTTTTTGATCCATTGAAGTCTATGGAACCAAAATCCAGAAAAAAAAGTCCCCGGCCCTTTCCATAAAATGCGCAGATGTGAACGCGACCCGTAGGAAGCCGTGTTATATGGACTGTAGTGTGTTTCTGCAAAACTGAAAACGCACTAAATATAATGCATAGGTGTGAACCAGGCCTTACATTGAACTTTATATTGTTACATCAAACTTAAAAGTATAACTAAAGGCAAAACTGTCCTTTCCCCCCCCCCACAAATAGACGTTTCTTTTGGTGGTATTTGATCACCTCTGCGTTTTTGGTTTTTTTTCGCTATTAACAAAAAAAGAGCGACAATTTTGAAAACAACACAATATTTTGTACTTTTTGCTATAATAAATATCCAAAAATTAAAAAAAAAAAATGTTTTCCTCAGTTTAGGCCGATACGTATTCTTCTACATATTTTTGTTACCCTGTTTCCCCGAAAATAAGCCCTCCCCTGAAAATAAGACCTACAAGGACTTTAACTAGGGCTTATTTGGGGGGTAGGGCTTATATTGCAGCCATCACCGACAATCACGCTAGGTCTTATTTTTGGGGAAACAGGGTAAAAAAAAATCGCAATAAGCGTACATTGATTGGTTTGCGCAAAAGTTATAATGTCTACAAAATAGGGGATAGATTTATGGCATTTTTTTTTTTACTAGTAATGGCGGCGATCTGCGATTTTTATCGGGACTGCGACATTATGGCGGACATATCGGACACTTTTGACACTTTTTGGGACCATTCACATTTATACAGCGATCAGAGGGAAGGGGTTAACACTAGGGGGCGATCAAGGGGTTAAATGTGTTCCCTGCTAGGTGTGTTCTAACTCTGGGGGGGAAGGGCTGACTAGGGGAGGAGACCGATTGGAGTTCATACTTAGTAGGAGCACACGACCTGTCTTCTCTCCCCTGAGAGAACCGGGATTTGTGTTTTTACACACACACACACAGATCCAGGTTCTCGCTCTGTCACGATCGATCGCGGGCGCACGGCGGTCAACCCGCCCACCGGGCACGCGCATGGGCTCCGGGACGTGCTGCGGGCACGCGCCTGCAAAAGCGTCCTAAAGAGCCGACGTACAGCTACGACGGCTCACGCAAGGGAGCCAACCTGCCGCAGTATAACTGCGGCGGCTGGTCGGGAAGGGGTTAAAGCGTAACTAAAGTGCCTCAATAGTTAAAGTGTTACTAAACCCCGGACTCTGCATTCACTATATCTGGTCTCCCACAGTACACACAACATGGAGATGTAAATATAAACTGCTAAATACCTTTTCTCATCTTCTTGTGACTTCTATCAGTGCCTGTTCTATCCATGCCGGTGTTTCGTCAGATTAGTCGTCCCGTCAAATTTCGTAACGGAAGTGACGTTCCGTCACGGCCATCTTGGTACACCCCGCACAGCCGCACTCAGCCTACAGTCTGAAGTCAGGAAGCAGACACCTTTTTACACCCATCGTAGTCTTGCATTTCACACTTACTCTTACCAATAAACTGAGCTCATATCGTGAAATACAGGATTTAGGAGTCCGTGACGCTGTTGTGATGTTGAATTGGAAAAGCAGAGGTGTTCTGTCAGATCAGCAAACCTGTGAGATCAGCAGGCTTGCCGCTGTTTTTAAAATTCAACATCAAAACAGCGTCATGGACTTCTAAATACTGAATTTCATGATATAAGCTCAGTGCACTGATCAAAATAAGTGTGAAATCCAAGACTTCGACGGATGTAAAAAAAAGATGTCCGCTTGGCGACTTCAGACTGTAGGCTTAGTGTGGCCGAGTGCGGGGGTGTACCAAGATGGCCGTGACGGAATGTCACTTCCGTTACGAAATCTGACGGGTCGCCTAATCTGACGGAACACCCGGTTAACCGCTTGCTGACCAGCCACCGTCATCATATTGCGGCAGGTTGGCACGTTCCCGCGAATCGCCTTAGCTGTACGTCAGCCCTTTAAACAGCTCTAGCAGCACGGCGGGGGACACGATGCGCGTGGTCGGTGGCTGCGATGTCCGCCAGCCACGTGCGATCGCAGGCATGAGAGCCAGAACGGGGATGTGTGTGTGTAAACGCACACACATCCCTATTCTGTCAGGAGAGGAGAGACAGATCGTCTTTTCCTACTAAGCAGGAACAGCGATCTGGCTCCTCCTCTAGTCATTTAGAAATGCCTAGCAGGGAACACATTTAAACCCTCGATAGCCCCCTAGTGTTAACCCCTTCCCAGTGACATTTATACAGTAATCAGTGCATTTTTATAGCACAGATCGCTGTATAAATGTCAATGTTCCCAAAAAAGGGTCAAAAGTGTCCGATATGTCTGCCGCAATGTCGCAGTCCCACTAAAAATCGCAGATCACCGCCATTACTAGTAAAAAAAAAAAAAGATTATAAAAATGCCATAAATCTATCCCCTATTTTGTAGATGCTATAACTTTTGCGCAAACCAATCAATATTGGAATTTTTTATGTAGAAGAATATATATCGGCCTAAACTGAGGAAGAAATTTGTATTTTTACATTTTTTTTGGGATATTTATTATAGAAAATAGTATAAAATATCGTTGTTGTTTTTTTTCAAAATTGTCGCTCTTTTTTTGTTTATAGCAAAAAAAAAAAAAAAAAGAAAACGCAGAGGTGATCAAATACCACTAAAAGAAAGCTCTATTTGTGGGGGGGAGGGGGGGTGACGTCAATTTTGTTTGGGTGCAACGTCGCACGACCGCGCAATTGTCAGTTAAAGCGACGCAGTGCCCTTTTCGTAAAAAATGGCCTGGTCATCAAGGGGGAAATTCTTTCGGTCCTTAAGTGGTTAAAGCTTGTAGGAGGAGTTTTCATTCTACTCTGACTGTCCTATGGGGCTGCAGAACCTCTGATTCTCTCTGTGGACAGTGCTGATTGGCCCTGTGCTACTCACATGCATCTTCCCAAGAAAAAAAAAACAAAAAAACTTTCTAGCAGTACACACCAAACTGAGCATGTGCAGAGTGCCCCCCCAAGGCTCTGTACAATCAACAGATGGATTAGGGACAGTAAAAGAAGGGGGGATCAGAGAAGACAGGATCAAACAGCCTTTTTTTACACAATGCAGATGATTAACCCCTTAGGTTGCACAGTGAGTATAACAAGCATGATTAACTGCATATACAGACTGATTTTACTGTTGTGGGTTTAGTAACACTTTAACGTCAGTAATGACATCTTCTTCTGATTTTCGGTCTTCAGGCCTCTTCATGGGCCAGTGGGGGATGAATGTCACTCCTGCGCCTGTACAGGAGCTAGTCATCCCGGCACCCAGACCGGCCTGGTGCTGTAAGCTGGCCTGCGCATGCGTAGCTCCGTTTACAGCGCTGGAGAAGACGCCGGCGCGCAGGCAGGTGGGGACTGCAGATAAAACGGTGTATGTCCCCTCTGCAATGCAAGCCTGCCTGCTCGCTGCTTCCTACAGCCAAACTTCAGTTCCTGCTGTAATAGCATCCCATTGCACTGCGCTATAAACAAAAAACATAGCGACAATTTTAAAAAAAAGCAATATTTTTTAATTTTTCCTATAATAAATATCCCCCAAAAATATATAAAAATACATTTTTTTCCTCAGTTTAGGCCGATACGTATTCTTCTACATGTTTTTGGTAAAAAAAATCGCAATAAGCGTATATTGATTGGTTTGCGCAAAAGTTATAGCGTCTACAAAATAGGGGATAGTTTTATGGCATTTTTATTTATTTATTTTTATTAGTAATGCACTGATTACTGTGTCAATGACACTGGCAGGGAAGGGGTTAAACACTAGGGGGCGATGAAGGGGTTAAGTGTGTCCTAGGGAGAGATTCTAACTGTGGGGGGGGAGGGGCTACCACTGACATGACAGCGATCACTGCTATCGATGACAGGGAGCAGTGATCTCTGTCATGTCACTAGGCAGACCGGGGAAATGCCTTGTTTACATAAGCACCTCCCCGTTCTTCTGCTCCATGACACGATCACGGGGCCCCCGGCAGACATCGAGTCTGCGGGACCCGCGGGCGCGGGCACAGAGCACGCAGCGGGCGCATGCACGCGCGTGCCCACAATGCCGCATCTTAAAGGGGATGTACCCGTACGCCCATTTGCCCAGCCGTGGCATTGTGCCGACGTATATTGTCGTGCGCTGGTCGACATGTGGTTAATGTTACATTGAACTTTAAAAAGTTACATTGAATTGTATTCTGTTACATTGAACTTTATCATAAAAATCATTGTTTATATATACTGGACTTTTTAGGGGCCAAGTAGATAAATATCATAAACTGTGTCAAAATAAAAGAAGTTTTTATTGCCAAAAAAACCTGTTCTTTTATGTGATCTCATGGCAATAAAATCTTCTTTTATTATGACAGTTTATGGTATTTATATACTTAAAGTCCCGTAAATAAAGGAGGATTTCTATGACCTTCGGGTGCGGTGCCTAGAAGAAGGTATTTTGCGGTGGCGAGTGGTGCCCAATCTTTTGGGGGGCAGAAAACAAACCTCCCAGCCCTGTTGCCTTTAGAGGACAGGAAGGGGAATCCCCTAAACTGGATACCGACGGCAAACATTATCCTAACAATCCTCTATCCTAAACGATCAAAAAGGTTGTCTTCACATACACTTTATCCCCTTCATCACCATGTAACACATACATTGACCGGCCACTTTATTAGGTACACCCGTTCAATTGCTCGGTAACACAAATTTGCTAATCAGCCAATCACATGGCAGCAACTCAATGCATTTCGGCATCTAGACGTGGCGAAGACGACTTGCTGACGTTTAAACCGACCATCAGAATGGGGAAGGAAGGGGGTGCAAAGTGATTGTAAAGGCTCGTTTTTAAATTTTTTTAAAATAACAAACATGTCATACTTACCTCCACTGTGCAGCTGGTTTTGCACAGAGTGGCCCCCGAACCTGGTCTTCTGGGGTTCCTTTAGCTGCTATTTTGCTTCAATTGTCAGTGTAGAATATTAGTTTAGTGTCAGTCTAGGGATAGTGTGAGTGTAGTGAGGAGGACCATCATTCACATTTTCATTGTGTGCAGCTAGAGTAGGGACAGCTCAGATAGTGTCACTGTAGTGTAGTGAGACTGTGTCATTCATACATACATTAGTGTAGAGTAGGGACAGCTCATATAGTTTTGCGTGCGCTACTGCCAGTTTAATAGCATTTACTTCTGTGTGCGTTACTGCCAGTTTAACGCCATATAGTTCTGTGTGTGTTACTGCCAGTTTAAGGCCATATAGTTCTGTGTGTGTTACTGCCAGTTTAAGGCCATATAGTTCTGTGTGTGTTACTGCCAGTTTAAGGCCATATAGTTCTGTATGCCTTACTGCCAGTTTAACGCCATATAGTTTTGCGTGCGTTACTGCCAGTTTAACACCATATAGTTCTGTGTGTGTTACTGCCAGTTTAACGCCATATAGTTTTGCGTGCGTTACTACCAGTTTAACGCCATATAGTTCTGTGTGCGCCACCAACACCCAAAGACCAATTTTTACGCACCCGTTACTTCTATCCAAAGTCAAAGTGACACCGGAATGTATCCAAAAAATCTCTAATCTTGTTCCCAGTGCACTACATTGCGGCCTCATCATACACACTGGCTCCCCAGCTGTTGCTGAGCAAAATAAAGGCAGCTTGCAGGGAAAATGTAATTTTTTTGGCTTTATAAATGCAATTATTGCTGCAGCAGATTCTAGACATAATACAGATCTTCCACTTTACAGTTAGACTAAGGGGACCCCCCAGGCACTATATTGGAAGGAATTTTTTCATGTTTATGCTTTCACTTTAAAAATAAAAAAATCACTGCTTATTTAAAAATTACGTTTTTCACAAACTTTTTTTTTATTGATAAATGTCCCCCAGGGCAGGACCCAGACCCCTATAACCATTGTATGCCCAATTACTTGCATATAAGCCTTCAAAATGGGAACTTTTGATTTTTGAGGTTCGGGTCCCATTGACTTTAATGGGGTTCGTTATTCGGGTCTGAACTTTCGCGGTGTTTGAAAGTTCTGGTGCGAACCGAACAGGGGTCCGTTCGGTCCATCCCTAAAAGTAACGCAGGGCCTTATCACAAAAAAAATGGCCTGGTAATAAAGGGAGGGGGGGGTAAATCTTACGGAGGTCAAGCAGTTAATGCACAGGACACATAGAGAACAATTGTCTTCTCTGGGTCTCCTTGCTGCCGCTCATTGTACCTATGGTGTGCCGATTACACATAACTGATCATGATGTTATTTCTCACACACCAGCTATAAATGAAAACGGTCCTATTGGAAAAAAAAAATGTTTATCAGCAAGAACTGACCTTTGGCGCAGCGGATCTCTATTCCTTCCAGGATAAGATTAAACAACCCAGCTTTCTGGGACTCCATGACCCGGTCTGATAGCGGGCCTGGGGGGCAAATGGCCTTCTGTGCAGAGTGAGATCTGTGGAAGGGCCACCCTGCGGATGGGGGGGGGGCACTATTAAATTCTGTTGCAGTGTAATCCTGAAAGCATTAAAGAAATTACTTTAATTAAACATCAATCCAACTGTCGATGCTGTGCCAGGTGTTTTTCAGGACTTATGCCAGGGATCTGTAGTCGTGGTAAATGCAGCCCTGTGGGTCCTGGATCTGCCCCCATATGCCAATAAGTGACAGCCCAGAGCAGCATGGGGATGGGGGCAGGGGGTATACCTAGGCAGATACAGCTTCCCCCCATTATCAACCCTGTACATGTTACATTGACATTTCTCTTCCCCAATAATCCTTTACTTTACATGTTGCCTTAAAGCCTTGGTGCCCAACCTGCAACCCAATGACTGCATTGTGGCCCCCTGGCCCTAACTGTGTGGCCTCCAGGGTCTCTGCAGAGTAATGCCCCGTACACACAGTCGGATTTTCCGATAGAAAATGTCAGATCGGAGCGTGTTGTCGGAAATTCCGACCGTGTGTACACAAATCCGACGGACAAAGTGCCACGCATGCTCAGAATAAATAAAGAGATGAAAGCTATTGGCCACTGCCCCGTTTATAGTCCCGACGTACGTGTTTTACATCACCGCGTTCAGAATGATCGGATTTTCCGACAACTTTGTGTGACCGTGTGTATGCAAGACAAGTTCGAGCCAGCATCCGTCAGAAAAAATCCTAGGATTTTGTTGTCGGAATGTCCGAACAAAGTCCGACCGTGTGTACGCCCTATTAGAGTTGGTAGTCTGTGTTTTCCTTACCAAGGTGCTTGTTCATGCCAGTGAAGGAAAACTGTTCTCCTGTGGTGTGTCTGCATTCTCTGACCATCTCCTGTGGTGTGTCTGCAGTCTCTGACCATCTCCTGTGGTGTGTCTGCAGTCTCTGACCATCTCCTGTAATATGTCTGCAGTCTCTGACCATCTCCTGTAATATGTCTGCAGTCTCTGACCATCTCCTATAATATGTCTGCAGTCTCTGACCATCTCCTGTAATATGTCTGCAGTCTCTGACCATCTCCTGTAATATGTCTGCAGTCTCTGATCATCTCCTGTACTATGTCTGCAGTCTCTGATCATCTCCTGTACTATGTCTGCAGTCTCTGACCATCTCCTGTATCATGTCTGCAGTCTCTGACCATCTCCTGTAGTATGTATGCAGTTCCTGACCATCTCCTGTAGTATGTCTGCAGTCTCTGACCATCTCCTGTATTATGTCTGCAGTCTCTGACCATCTCCTGTAGTATGTCTGCAGTCTCTGATCATTTCCTGTACTATGTCTGCAGTCTCTGACCATCTCCTGTATTATGTCTGCAGTCCCTGACTATCTCCTGTATTATGTCTGCAGTCTCTGACCATCTCCTGTATTATGTCTGCAGTCCCTGACTATCTCCTGTAGTATGTCTGCAGTCTCTGACCATCTCCTGTAGTATGTCTGCAGTCTCTGACCATCTCCTGTATCATGTCTGCAGTCCCTGACTATCTCCTGTAGTATGTCTGCAGTCTCTGACCATCTCCTGTAGTATGTCTGCAGTCTCTGACCATCTCCTGTAGCATGTCTGCAGTCTCTGACCTTTTACTGTAGTATCTCTGCAGTCTCTGACCATCTCCTGTACTATGTCTGCAGTCTCTGACCATCTCCTGTACTATATCTGCAGTCTCTGACCATCTCCTGTAGTATGTCTGCAGTCTGTGACCATCTCCTGTACTATGTCTGCAGTCTCTGACCTTTTACTGTAGTATCTCTGCAGTCTCTGACCATCTCCTGTACTATATCTGCAGTCTCTGACCATCTCCTGTACTATGTCTGCAGTCTCTGACCATCTCCTGTGCTATGTCTGCAGTCTCTGACCTTTTACTGTAGTATGTCTGCAGTCTCTGACCATCTCCTGTACTATGTCTGCAGTCTCTGACCATCTCCTGTACTATGTCTGCAATCTCTGACCATCTCCTGTACTATGTCTGCAGTCTCTGACCTTTTACTGTAGTATCTCTGCAGTCTCTGATCATCTCCTGTACTATGTCTGCAGTCTCTGACCATCTCCTGTACTATGTCTGCAGTCTCTGACCATCTCCTGTACTATGTCTGCAGTCTCTGACCTTTTACTGTAGTATCTCAAGGCGCTATACACGCCGGACGCTGGGTTGTGAGGCTGACTTCAGTAACACTTGTTCCTTTTTAAGAGACGCCTTCCTGTGACCTCAGCACACCGCTCTGGCTTGCGCACGCCCGGGTCGGGCGGGACGGGAGCATTGTCACACTCCTCCATGGTGACTGCAGTCTACCAACCTGCAGCCCTCACCACCCAAGAATCAACATCCATACTAGCTAGACCATCACTGATTACTCCCATATTCTGCCTTTTCTTCGTGGTCTTCTTTGCTTTTAAAATTTCCCTTCTACAAGCAAATAATCAAATTCCTTCAGTTTAGATGAACCCTTCTCTCTCAACTATGTCCCTGAAGAAGGACCTTACAAACATTAAGTACCCCGAAACGCGTCGGGCTTGAGAAGAGCTTTTCATCATTACTCATTATTTGTTGTTCATCATGGTTACTCTGTAGTTTTACTATGTTACTCTAGATATCTATTGCTTGTTTTTAACAATTGTATTTTTCAACACGAATAAAATTATATGTTTTTTATTATGTACAACGCTTTCTACCTTTATAATCTTTCTCTGTTTATGCAAGTGCCGGTAAAGTCCACTTAGGGGAACCCTTTGTTTTGTGTTTACTGTAGTATCTCTGCAGTCTCTGACAATCATTTACACAATGTGACTCAAAAGTATTGAAGCCAAGCAACCAGCATTTATAAAACACAGCCAGAAGCATCAACTGCCATACTTTTCTCATGACAAAGTCACTTTAAAGCTGAGCTCCAGGCAACCAGCTGAACTCACAGATGAAATACATAGAGTGGGACTGTTTTGCCTGCCAAAGGATTTGTATTGCTGTCCAACCAGTCTAACGGTTTGCACAGCTCTGCCACACAGCACAGCTCTATATTCTGCTTGAATCTCGGTGTTCTTTGTGTATTTCTTCCAGATCTGTGCAGTCATCCAGTGTCAGACTTTTCCTTCCTGTAATAAAGACCACTCACTGTTGGTCTCTCTCCTTGTGCATGGTGACTGGTCTTGATTCTGCCCCCTCTTGTAGTTTTCTACAGTCATCCAGTAGAGGATGGAGCTTACTGGGTCCCTCCCACTCAGCTTGGCTAAGGTCCCCCATCCCCCTAGGTGAGATCCTCCATAGCTGAACAGCTTCATAGCTGAGGTTCTCCATAGCTCAGCACCTTCATAGCTGAACACCTTCATCCCACATAGCTGAGCATCTTCATAGCTGAGCACCTTCTGAGCTGGGGTCCTGCCATCCCCTATAGCTAAGCACTGTCATAACTGAGGTCCTCCATAGCTGAGCACCTTCATAGCTGAGCACCTTCTGAGCTGGGGTCCTCCATCCCCTATAGCTAAGCACTGTCATAGCTGAGGTCCTCCATAGCTGAGCACCTTCATAGCTGAGCTCCACCATCCTTCATAGTGGAGGACCTCCATCCTCCATAGCTGACGTCCTCAGTCCCCAATAGCTGAGCACCTTCGTAGCTGAACACCTCCATCCCCCATAGCTAAGCACCTTCAAAGCTGAGGTCCTCCATAGCTGAGCACCTTCATAGCTGAGGTCTTTCATCCCCCATAGCTGAGCACCTTCATAGCTGAGGTCCTCCATCCCCTACAGCTAAGCACTGTCATAGCTGAGGTCCTTCATAGCTGAGCACCTTCAAAGCTGAGGTCCTCCATAGCTGAGCACCTTCATAGCTGAGGTCCTTCATCCCCCATAGCTGAACACCTTCATAGCTGAGGTCCTCCATCCCCTACAGCTAAGCACTGTCATAGCTGAGGCCCTTCATAGCTGAGCACCTTCAAAGCTAATCTCCTCCATTCTTCATAGCTGAGCACCTCCATCCCCTAGAGCTAAGGTCCTGTCCTCCATAGCTGAGGTGCTCAGTCCCCCATAGCTGAGCACCTCCATCCCCCATAGCTGAGCACCTTCATAGCTGAGGTCCTCCATCCCCCATAGTTGAGCACCTTCATAGCTAAGGTCCTCCATCCCCCATAGTTGAGCACCTTCATAGCTAAGGTCCTTCATCCCCCGTAGCTGAGCACCTTCATAACTGAGGTCCTCCATCCCCTATAGCTAAGCACTGTCATAGCTGAGGGCCTTCATAGCTAGGCACCTTCAAAGCTAATCTCCACCATTCTTCATAGCTGAGCACCTCCATCCCCTAGAGCTAAGGCCCTGTCCTCCATAGCTGAGGTGCTCAGTCCCCCATAGCTGAGCACCTCCATCCCCCATAGCTGAGCACCTTCATAGCTGAGGTCCTCCATCCCCCATAGTTGAGCACCTTCATAGCTGAGGTCCTTCATCCCCCATAGCTGAGCACCTGCATCCCCCATAGTTGAGCACCTTCATAGCTGAGGTCCTTCATCCCCCATAGCTGAGCACCTGCATCCCCCATAGTTGAGCACCTTCATAGCTGAGGTCCTCCATCCCCCATAGTTGAGCACCTTCATAGCTGAGGTCCTTCATCCCCCATAGCTGAGCACCTGCATCCCCCATAGTTGAGCACCTTCATAGCTGAGGTCCTTCATCCCCCATAGCTGAGCACCTGCATCCCATAGCTGAGCTCCTCCATCCTTCATAACTGAGATCCTCCATCCCCCATAGCTGCAGTCCTCCATCCTTCATAGCTCATAGCTGTGTTACTCTATCTTTCATAGCTGAAGTCCTCCATCCTTCATAGCTCATAGCTGTGTTACTCTATCTTTCATAGCTGAAGTCCTCCATCCCCCCTCATTCATTTTGTTGCCTTATATAATTCAGCAATGTCTTTCCTGACGACTGATGGCCAAAACTAAACTGCCTATTCAAGATGAGGCCATACCATAGTTAACTGTATATACTACTGATCTGTATTTGTTTATATGTCAATATTATCATCGCTGAGTCTGCTAAACCATTTCTTCCGCCTCCGGGGTTTGTCAAGGCCGTAATAAATCCTTTGTTTAACACGGGTGTGTCTGTGATTGTTGGGTCCAGGTACAGGGAGGGTGGCAGGGGGACCCAGACAACGCAACAGCTCCTTAGAGAGTTTAATGAAATGACCGAAGTTCAGCTTTAAATGATACATTAGAAATTGTTTCTTATGTATGTGAAGTTTGTCATGAAAAAAACCCAAAAAAAACAAAACACGGCTCCGTTCTTTACATTTATTTTACTGTTGAGGGTCTCCGAGTTTCATAATTATCTGACTACCTCGCCCTTGGATTGGGGTCCAAAGGCTCAGAAATTCTCTGCATGGATTTGTGAGATTACCCTACAGGTGTCCTCAATGTTGGGGGAATTTGGTGTCTTGTTTGGGTAAGACGGTACACCTAGCTATAGATGTCTTTGGTTACGATTCTAATACATTTTGTTTTTTCGGGTTGCCATTCTTTTAAAGTTTTATTTTTGCTACAAGTTTTGTAAAAAAACTTCGGACTGTAAGGGTATTTGTATAAGCAATGAGGATTGAGGATTGTCACCCTGTAGACTAGAAGGGCGATGGATGTGGAAGCACCTCCAGCATCTATAGCATTTATTTCTACTTTCTGAGCATTGCAGTGCTGTTCCTGTGGGGGTAATCGCCAGAAAGTCCTCTGTAAGGGCTTGGTGCCCAACCTGAGATCCAGGGGGTCGCATGTGGCCCTTTGGAAGTTATACTGTGGGGCCCCTGCAGTTAGCAGTCTATAATCTTTTTCTGAAAGCAGAACTGTGTCCAGTGTCAGCAGGGAGGTGTTTTATTACAGAAGAGACATTCTATATCTCGCCTCGCCTATCTTCTTTGTACTGTACATTAACCTGTACAATTATGGCATCTGCTGGGTATCGGGTTTTAATAAACTCACATGCGTGGGAGTTGCATCGTTCTACACCAGCCTAATAAAACAATCGAGGACCCCAAACTAGGAAGAAGCTGGGAAGATGTTAGGGCCAATGAAGGAGCTTGTGTATGTTGCTTTGCTGGATTGGAGATACACTATATTACCAAAAGTATTGGGACACCTGCCTTGCTTTGTGCACTGGTCCAAATCATTTGGTGGAGGAGGGATTATGGTGTGGGGTTGTTTTTCGGGGGTTGGGCTTGGCCTTTTAGCTCCAGTGAAGAGAACTCTTAAGGCGTCAGCATACCAGGACATTTTGGTTAATTTCATGCTCCCAATTTTGAGGGAACAGTTTGGGGACGGCCCCTTCCTGTTCCAACATGACTGCACACCAGTGCACAAAGCAACGTCCATATAGACATGGATCAGCGAATTTGGGGTGGGGGAACTTGACTGGCCTGCACAGAGTCCTGAACTCAACCTGATAGAACACCATTGGGATGAATTAGAGCAGAGACTGTGAGTCAGTCCTTCTTGCACAACATCAGTTCCTGACCTCACAAATGCACTTTTGGAAGAATGGTCAAACCTTCCCTTATATCAGGATCCCCGTCCCAGTCCCCTTTATATCAGGGTCCCCATCAGAGTCCCCATTACATCAGGCCAAAGCAGAGACCTACTGACCTGAATCCTCAGTCTGTGTATATTGAGGATGCAACACTGGCCCTAGCCATGGGCCAGATGTGACCCACAGGCCGTAGTTAGAAGACCCCAATCCAATCTTTAAATTAATGCGTTTAAATTCAATGAAATATTTGCTATAGATGGAACTAACCCTTCAAGCTCCAGTTCACCTTTAACAGCAAGTCTTACTCCCTTTCTACATTCGCTGAAGGTGAAACTATTTTTACTGAAGTTGGGCTTCATCCCTCACAGTCCTTCATCCCGGAATCGGCCTCGGACTCAGCGGTCCTCCTCCTACGCTCTCCCCTCTCTGGGCACCTTTGCAGACGAAGAAGTCAACTTCTTCCTATCGTACATCCTGAGAACTTGTTGCATACTACCGGATGATCCCTTCGTTTGCCGCAGCGGCTTCTCAGTGGTCCAGTTATAGGACATTAGCCACTGCTCTTATCTTTTCTACCAAATTATTCAACATATAACTAATGCCTAACAGTCCTAACCAAGTTGTGGGTTTTTTGTTTTGTTGATGATAACATATCTTGCTTTTAAGTGGGACATTTTAACTCTAACTTGCATATCGCTAAACCGGTTTTAGGTTATTTCACTATGTTGCTCTACAAGTCTTCCTGGATGGTGCTATTGGGCCTTAAGTCTTTTTGACTCCTGCCTGGAGGAGTCTTAGCACTCTCCTTATTCGAAGGACTCTTCCCATTACCAGGTTTTGGTGAAGACTCCTCTGCACTCTGCGCTTTGGCTCTGAGCCACTTTACTCTTTGTAGGCTCATGTGTATGATTTTCTGCATTTCTCTGCTACAATTATCGGAGCTGGGGGTTTCCTGGCCCGATCATCATCTTATTCTTCTTTCTTTTCTTCTTTATTTTTGCTTTAACCTCTTTTATTGTTCCGTTCTGAGGGTCGCCCGGGGATTCCATTTAGGATTCGGAATTTCTCAGACTGGTGGGTGAGTTTGTATACCAATAATTGTACTGACTGTTTCTTATGCCTAATGTAACAACTACATCCCAAAACATCCGCCTGCTCTCCCATAACATTCAAGGTTTCGGGTCACCCTCTAAACGGATTAAGGCCTTCACACATTATCGTTTCTTAGGAGTGGACATTGTGGCTCTTCAGGAGACGCACTTTGCTCCCCTATTTACCCCTCGCTATCTCCATTAAGTCTATCTTCTTTGCTACTATGCAAATGCATCGGGGAAAAAAAGAGGGGAGTGTCCCTCTGCTTCTCTAGAAGGGTGTCATTTACTGAAACCAAAGTTCTCAGGCACAAAGAGGGACGTCATCTTTTAGTTAAAAGTTACCTGGGGCAAACATTGATGACATTCTTAAACTACTACGCTCCTAACACAAATCAAACTGCGTTCTTTCGCTCCCTCTTACAATCCATGGCTCCTGAGTTTGAGGGAGAAGTAATTCTAGCAGGTGACTCTAATCTAGCCTTAGACCTTATTAGGGACAAATCTCACACCATCGTGCTCCGATCCCCTCCTAAGCAAAATCGCAAATTTGCACAGTTGCTTTATCATTATGATCTAGTAGATGCTGGAGGGAAGCTAGCCCCACCTCTAGAGATTATTCACATTATTCGAGAGCACATGGACATTACTCTCGTATAGACCTCGTGTTTCTCCTCTCTGGACTATTGCCAAAATTAAATTCCGCTAAAATACTATCTACTTCCTGGTCGGACCACGATCCGGTAATGATTCAGTTTTCAGATCTGACCAACAGGATAGCGAAAACACACTGGCGTCTAAATGAATCCCTTCTCAGTGATGAACCTTACTGTCTTGAGATTTCTACTCATTTGAAGACCTACTTCGATATTAATGTATCAGAGGACACGTCCCCTGCAATTAATTGGGCCGCACACAAGGCTTCTATCAGGGTTTTTCTATTCAATTGCTCTTCAGAATCAAAAAGGCTCGCGGTGAATTGATATTTGCCAAAACCAAAGAATACGAAGCTCTAGCAACACAACATAAACGCTAATCCCCTAATCTATTCACTAAACTGAAACCCCGTTTAGAACTCAACATTTGTCTCACCACGAGGGCCGAGAAACAATCACGTTGGACGAATCATAAGTTCTTTACCTGGCGTGATCCCCGAGTTTCTTTGCTAGTACACAAGCTTACCCCTAGACACTCACACTTGGAGCTCCCTAAAATTAGACTTTTGGGAGGTCATCTCTCTCAAGACCCCCAAAAGATTCTTCAGGAGTTTCACAATTTTTATGCTGAAATATATGGGCATCCCCGGGATTCTGCTCCTCCACCCATCAGCAAATTTTTGGGGAATCCCCCCCTCCCATCAATTGCGGAAGCTCATAAAGACCTTATGGACCAGCCTTTTACATGTGATGAGATCTGTAATACTATCAAAACATTATCACTTCATAAATCTCCTGGCCCCGATGGCCTTCCTAACTCTTACTACAAAAATTTCTCCGAACAGCTGGCTCCACACTTTCCTCTTTACTTCAATTCCCTGCAGGCTGGAGGTGCGGTCCCTTTGGATTAAAATAAGGACTATATTAGTGTTATTCCCAAACCTAACAGGGACCCTACTGAAATTCTTAATTACCGCCCAATTTCACTAATAAATTGCGATTTAAAGATCCTTACAAAACTTTTGGCCTCTCGCATTAATACCTTTTTAACACAATGTATCCATAAGGATCAGTAGGGCGCCAGACGCTAGATCAAATTCGTAGATCCGTAACCCTGATCTCCGCTGTACGCTCCAATTGGGATGCTCCACTCACCCGGGAACTTTTGCTCCTTTCATTAGACCTCAATAAGGCTTTTGATAGTTTAAATTGGAATGACCTTTTTGTTACTCTAGAGACCTTAGGTTTCGGCTCTACATTCTTTTCCTTGCTGAAGATGTTATATAGCTCTCCAGTAGCCCAAGTCTCCAGGTCACAAATCATCACTATTCCCTATTAAAAGTGGCACAAGACAGGGCTGTCCACTCTCCCCTTTGCTCTTTGCATTGGCAACAGATCCCCTGGCTATGGCAATTCTTTCCCACCCTAACATTCAAGGTATTCATTGTGGACAACAGAAACATAAATGTGCTTTATTTGCCGATGATGTCCTAATGTATATCAGTAACCCTCAAGGGACTCTACCTAATTTGCTACCTTTGTTGGACCATTTCTCAGAACTCTCTGGCCTGTCTCTAAATTCGCAAAAAACAATGGCATTTAATGTTTCGCTATCCCCTGCTATAGTACAGACCCTTTGGAATACTTATAGTTTTAAATGGACCCACCACTCCCTCCCATACTTAGGGGTTCAGTTGACATCTTCTATTGAATCTATAAGGCAAATTACCCCCCATTATTTTAAAAACTTAGGGAGGACCTTCATTGTTTGGCGGACTATTCCCTTTCATGGTTTGGCAGAATCAACTCAATCAAAATGAGGTTCTTACCCAGACTCCTTTACTACTTTAGAACTTTACCCGTGGGGAATCCCGAGGGGAGATTTACAACGTCTACAAGCTGAAGTCCAACAAGAACAAGAGGCCGCGGATGCAAAAAACGAACGCTTTATACTCCAAAATCTGGGGGTGGGCTTGGTCTTCCTAATCTACAGGCATATTTCCAAGCAGCCCAGATTGCCCAATTAGCCTACACTACCGCTAAAGGCTCAGTCCCCCTTTGGGTCTCTATTGAGGAACTTTCTTGCCATACATTTGCCATAGCATCATTAATGTGGCTTCCTAGCCGTTTACGCCCGCCTATATTATGTCCCTCTCTATCACATTCTTTAGCAGTTCGGGACAGAACATGTCACCGCAGCCCTTCATCATCCCCACATACACCACTAGCTTCCATTTTTTGTAACCCAGAGTTTCCACTTGGCTTGGTACCAGGATTATTTCAATGGTGGCTTATTAAGGGGTTATTAAGAATTGGCGACTTTCTTAATGGAGATCACATATACACTTTGCAACATTTTAAGGATACGTTGCAAATGCCTCCTAGTGAAATATTCCGATACAATCAAATTGCATCCTTTGCCAGATCTAAACTTAACCTACTGGTGGGACCCCTTACACTCACAACCTTTGAACTATCTTGCCAAGCCAGGGGGTTCCAGAGGGGGCGTGTATCGGCGGTATACGCCTATCTCACTGAGCCGGACTCAAAACTTGCCTATCTGAATCAATGGGAAAGGGACCCGAACCTTACCTTTGATCTGACTGAGTGGCAGGACATCGCTTATAATTTATCTGATGCCGCGTACACACGAGCGGACATTACGGCGGACTTTGCCCGGCGGACTTTTCGACGTACTTTCCGACGGACTTTGTGAATGAACGGACTTGCCTACACACAATCCACCAAAGTCCGTCGAATTCGTACGTGATGACGTACGACCGGACTAAAACAAGGAAGTTCATAGCCAGTAGCCAATAGCTGCCCTAGCGTGGCTTTTTGTCCGTCGAACTAGCATACAGACGGCGGACTTTTCGACCGGACTCGATTTCAACGGATAAATTTAAAACAAGTTTTAAATCTAATTCCGTCCAACTTTTGAGAAAACAAAGTCCGCTGGAGCCCACACATCGAATTGTCCGACGAAATCCAGTCCGCCGGGCAAAGTCCGCCGTAATGTCCGCTCGTGTGTACGCGGCATAAAGTTTCCATCAATACAACTCTAATAGAGGCTAATTATAAAACACTCCTGCGTTGGTACCTGGTTCTGACTAGAGTAGCCAAAATGCATCCTTCCACTTTGCCGAATTGTTACCGACGGTGCGGTCGGTTGGGGACGATGCACCATATTTGGTGGCAATGCCCCCTCGTGACCAGGTTCTGGATTAGGATATTTAATCTAATAAACTCGGTGACGGGGGTGAACATTCGCAGATCTCCAGGAGCAGCTCTTTTTCACAAACTGCCTGATGAAGTGCCCAGAAAATAGGTGAAAATGATTACTTATATATTGTTGGCAGCGAGAATTAAAATTGCTAGGCTTCGGAAGCAGTCAGTCATTCCTCTTGCTTACGTTAGAAGTAAACTCAATTGGATCATGATTAATGATAAACTCACTCATGTACTTTGTAATAATTCCAAAAATTTTTTATAAGATATGGGACCCGTGGATCGGTTATATCTCGACTCCCTTATGAACTTCGGGATGACCCTCTCCTCCTTTTTCTTCAATTTCTTCTTCTTCTTCTTCTTCTTCTTCTTCTTCTTCTTCTTCTTCTTCTTCTTCTTCTTCTCCTTCTTTTTCTTCTTTTTCTTCTTTTTTTTCTTCTCCTTCCTCTCCTTCTTTTTCCTCATTATTTCTCTCCTATTCTTGTATCTACAGGTACGGTACATTTGGTTGCTTATTGCTTATGGGGCCTCACACGGTAGTGAGTCCTACGATAACCTCAGGGATCACTGCTGGGATTTCTCTGTGGCTCCTTACCCATTACTTTCCTCCCCCTTCCCCTTTTCCCTATACCATACCCTTGTTCCTGCTCTCCATCATCCATAGTAATATTCCTGATTACCGATGAGAAATAATTGTTCGGTTCCATTACTACTCAGGATTATGTTATGTTTTTTTGTTTCCCCTTTCATTTCTTTTTTTTTTTTTTTTTTGGACGATGATTGTTTTGTCTTGTTTTTTTTATGGTAATGGATAGTACATTCAACCCTTGATGGTTAACCTGAGATTATTTTTTTATTTTATTTTATTTTTTTCTGCTTAAAATATGCTTCTTTGATGTAATGTTAGATGACAGTTATCTTTTGCGGTCATACCTTTCATGTCTCTGTATCACTAATAGAGAGAAGGCACTTCCAAGCCACATCCGTAATATATGGGAAAGAAAGGGGCAATACTGACAGAACTACCAAAACCGGACTTTATGGGCCAGAAAACAATGGAGAAAGGAATATTGCAAAAAAAAAAAAAAAAAAATCATCATATTTATTAAAAAATGTACACAAAATAATGAAGATAAAAACCATCATACATATGCATTATAATATTGTACAGTGAGCCCTCGTGCGTCTACGTGTTTTGCTGTTAGGCTTCTTCAGGACAGGACCAAGGTTCAAAGACGCAACAGAAAAAATCTCACTATCTGAAATGAAATACAGTGCAATTAAAATCAATAATATTGCACAAATAACCTACTACTTTAAAAGGCATATGCTGAATCACTCAAAAGAAAATACATAAAAAATGAGCAAGAGAGGAACCTTGAGTTGGAGTATACTGATATATAAACATATATATCTCAGAAGCTTAGGGTAGGCGATGGATATTCACATTTTAAAACTATAAGAAAACCACACAATGCGATTCAGTACCTAAAAAGGCGTTGCAAAAGACCGAGGCAAAGATGTATATATATAGAATGACAACTGACTCATGGCTAAGGTAGCATAGTAAACAGCAGGAGCAAGTAACGGCTTCACTACAAGAATAAAGACGGCCACTTTAGCCATGAGTAAGTTGTCATTCCATAAAATCATCTGGTTTTGCTGTGTCTCTTGCCTGAGCTCCCCCCTAAATGAACATTTTGAATGAACTAATGCTGTTTATTTACCCCGGACTTGTAAATGGGGCACTGGAGAATACTGTCATGGATGGATGATGGAGGATTCTTTGGCCCCAAGGATGGTCTCACAGAATTGAGATTTTGGACACAGAAGCAGACAGGGACTGTCGGTTTCTAGGCATTACCAGCAGCGTGTGACCCAAACAGGGTATATTTTGAGAACAATGCTGTATTTAGTCTGGTAAACGCTTTGGGATACTTGCCAAACCAGATTACTCAGAGCAAATAATGGGCTTTTATTAGCCAGGCACACTGAGACTGTCCTTCTGATTAACTCTCTACTGAGCTGCATGGAGTGCAGTGTTATCAGATTGTGCTCACTATATTAGCTGACATAGTGTGTGTGTGTGTACTGAGACCGGTGTCTTCAATCTCAGATGTTATATGGAAGTAATAGACCCAATGAGACCCACTCTATATGGAGAAAATGGTGGCTACCTGACTTACTGCAAAACTATATATGAAGAAGACACAAAAGGGGGATCCAATGTAGTTACGTCCAGGTTTTTGCCATACAGATGATGCTTCTCTTGGAGGTTAAAAAATATTCAAAATCAAAGTCACATGATCCCTTGTTGGTTGGTCTACATAATAATCTTAGTGGGGCTGGGAGTGGAAGAGCTACAGTAGGACTAAATCAACTTGTGTCAAAATGCAGAACGATAGAGGGGAACGTGCCAAAAACAAATAGAACAAAACATTGAAGCTGACAGCTCTAACATCATGGAGAATGCAGCCTATCTATTCACTAGAGACCAATGACATCACTGAGAATGCAGCCTATCTATTCACTAGAGACCAATGACATCACTGAGAATGCAGCCTATCCATTCACTAGAGACCGGTGACATCACTGAGAATGCAGCCTATCCATTCACTAGAGACCGGTGACATCACTGAGAATGCAGCCTATCTATTCACTAGAGACCAATGACATCACTGAGAATGCAGCCTATTTACTAGAGAGTGGTGACATCACTGAGAATACAGCCTATCCAATCACTAGAGACCGGTGACATCACTGAGAATGCAGTCTATCCATTTACCAGAGAGTAGTCACATCAATGAGAATGCAGCCTATCCATTCACTAGAGACCGGTGACATCACTGAGAATGCAGCCTATCCATTCACTAGAGAGCGGTGACATCTCTGAGAATGCAGCCTATCCATTCACTAGAGACCGGTGACATCACTGAGAATGCAGCCTATCCATTCACTAGAGACCGGTGACATCACTGAGAATGCAGCCTATCCATTCACTAGAGAGCGGTGACATCTCTGAGAATGCAGCCTATCCATACACTAGAGACTTGTGACATCACTGAGAATGTAGCCTATCCATTCACTAGAGAGCGGTGACATCACTGAGAATGCAGCCTATCCATTCACCAGAGTGCGGTGACATCACTGAGAATGCAGTCTATCCATTTACCAGAGAGTAGTCACATCAATGAGAATGCAGCCTATCCATTCACTAGAGACCGGTGACATCACTGAGAATGCAGCCTATCCATTCACTAGAGAGCGGTGACATCACTGAGAATGCAGCCTATCCATTCACCAGAGGGCGGTGACATCACTGAGAATGCAGCCTATCCATTCACCAGAGGGCGGTGACATCACTGAGAATGCAGCCTATCCAATCACTAGAGACCGGTGACATCACCGAGAATGCAGTCTATTCATTTACCAGAGAGTAGTCACATCAATGAGAATGCAGTCTATCCATACACTAGAGACTTGTGACATCACTGAGAATGCAGCCTATCCACTCACTAGAGAGCGGTGACATCACTGAGAATGTAGCCTATCTGTTCACTAGAGAGCGGTGACATCACTGAGAATGTAGCCTATCCGTTCACTAGAGACCGGTGACATCACTGAGAATGCAGCCTATCCATTCACTAGAGAGCGGTGACATCACTGAGAATGCAGTCTATCCATTCACTAGAGACCGGTGACATCACTGAGAATGCAGCCTATCCATTCACTAGAGAGTGGTGACATCACTGAGAATGCAGCCTATCCATTCACTAGAGACTGGTGACATCACTGAGAATGCAGCCTATCCATTCACTAGAGAGTGGTGACATCACTGAGAATGCAGCCTATCCATTCACTAGAGAGTGGTGACATCACTGAGAATGCAGCCTATCCATTCACTAGAGACCGGTGACATCACTGAGAATGCAGCCTATCTATTCACTAGAGACCAGTGACATCACTGAGAATGCAGCCTATCCATTCACTAGAGACATATTTCTGGATGAGGAGGATTAAGCGTGCCGTACTATCTCTGGATGAAGCAGGTTATGCTGTCTCTGGAAGAGGAGGATGAAGCAGGCCAATACCATCTGTGGAAAGAGATATCTATTGCCCTTGGCGCACATACAAATTAAAATCCCGAAGTGAGATAATAAATTCAGAACAGCCACAAAGGGCTGTGAAGTAATTTAGCTCATACAAAGAATGAAGAGTAACCACATAGAGTACTGTATAAACATAAAAAGTGACAGTGATGATAAACAAAGTACTTAAAAAGCCCGGAGGTACGTTATAGCAGACACTAGACAAACAATAATTACATGCTGGCTAAACAAGGCATACTATCTGGGTATGCGGAGGAAGAAGCGGGCTGTACTATCTTAGCATGAGGAGAATGATGTAGGTCATACTCTCTCTGGGTGATGATGATGAAGCAGGCCACACTATCTCTGGATGAAGAGGATGAAGCAGGCCACACTATCTCTGAATGAAGAGGATGAAGCACACCGCACTATCTCTGAATGAAGAGGATGAAGCAGGCCACACTATCTCTGAATGAAGAGGATGAAGCAGGCCACACTATCTCTGAATGAAGAGGATGAAGCAGGCCACACTATCTCTGAATGAAGAGGATGAAGCAGGCCACACTATCTCTGAATGAAGAGGATGAAGCAGGCCACACTATCTCTGAATGAAGAGGATGAAGCAGGCCACACTATCTCTGGATGAAGAGGATGAAGCAGGCCACACTATCTCTGCATGATGAGGATGAAGAAGCCACACTTTCTCTGGATTAGGAGGATGAAGCAGGCCACACTATCTCTGAATGAAGAGGATGAAGCAGGCCACACTATCTCTGAATGAAGAGGATGAAGTAGGCCACACTATTGCCCCGTACACACGGTCGGACTTTGTTCGGACATTCCGACAACAAAATCCTAGGATTTTTTCCGACGGATGTTGGCTCAAACTTGTCTTGCATACACACGGTCACACAAAGTTGTGGGAAAATCCGATCATTCTGAACGCGGTGACGTAAAACACGTACGTCGGGACTATAAACGGGGCAGTGGCCAATAGCTTTCATCTCTTTATTTATTCTGAGCATGCGTGGCACTTTGTCCGTCGGATTTGTGTACACACGATCGGAATTTCCGACAACGGATTTTGTTGTCGGAAAATTTTATCTCCTGCTCTCCAACTTTGTGTGTCGGAAAATCCGATGGAAAATGTCCGATGGAGCCCACACACGGTTGGAATTTCCGACAACAAGCTCCGATCGGACATTTTCCATCGGAAAATCCGACCGTGTGTACGGGGCATAACTCTGGATGAAGAGGATGAAGCAGGCCACACTATCTCTGGATGAAGAGGATGAAGCAGGCCACACTATCTCTGAATGAAGAGGATGAAGCAGGCCACACTATCTCTGTATGAAGAGGATGAAGCAGGCCACACTATCTCTGTATGAAGAGGATGAAGCAGGCCACACTATCTCTGAATGAAGAGGATGAAGCACACCGCACTATCTCTGAATGAAGAGGATGAAGCAGGCCACACTATCTCTGGATGAAGAGGATGAAGCAGGCCACACTATCTCTGAATGAAGAGGATGAAGCAGGCCACACTATCTCTGTATGAAGAGGATGAAGCAGGCCACACTATCTCTGTATGAAGAGGATGAAGCAGGCCACACTATCTCTGAATGAAGAGGATGAAGCAGGCCACACTATCTCTGTATGAAGAGGATGAAGCAGGCCACACTATCTCTGAATGAAGAGGATGAAGCACACCGCACTATCTCTGAATGAAGAGGATGAAGCAGGCCACACTATCTCTGCATAATGAGGATGAAGAAGCCACACTATCTCTGGATGATGAGGATGAAGCAGGCCACACTATCTCTGCATGATGAGGATGAAGAAGCCACACTTTCTCTGGATTAGGAGGATGAAGCAGACTGCACTTCCTCTGAATAAAGGGGGTGATGTAGGGTGCACTATCTCTAAATGAGGAGGATGAAGCAGGTCGCACCATCTTTGGATGAGGAGCATATAGCAGGAAACAGTAGCTCTCTGAATGAGAAGGATGAAGCATCCTGCACTTTCTTTGGATGAGGAGGATAAAGCTGACTGCACTTCCTTTGAATGAGGTGGATGAAGCAGGTCGTACTATTTCTGGATGAGGAGGATGAAGAGGGAAACATTAGCTCCCTGGATGAGGAGGATAAAGCAGGTCATACCATTTCTGGATGAGGAGGATGAAGAGGGAAACATTAGCTCTCTGTATGATGAGGGTAAAGCAGAAGCAGGTCATACCATCTCTGAATGAGGAGAATGAAGCAGGCCTCACTATCTCTGGATTTTGGGGGGGCGTGGCCTGGACGGGCATGTGAGCGGACGCACTGCACGGAGCTCCCGCCACTGATCCTTTTATTATCCTGAACCCGCCACCGATCCGAACTCAGAACTGACCCATCAGTACGCCGCGACCCTACAGGACACATCACAACATTCCCGAAAGGTGCCGGAGGTCCAGAATGACCAGAAAAGGGGAGAAAGAAGCAGCAGCAACGGCGGCCATGGAAGGCCAAGATGGCGCCGGCTCTCCTTTACCACAGCGTGCGGCCCGCAGCACAGACAGGACACAGGATCCGAGCGGTAAGACAGCAAAGTCTGGCAAACAGTGGGGGAAAGAGCAGCCCAGGGACATGGTATACTATGCCCAAAAGATGCAGGGACAGAGCGGTGCTTCCCCCCTGAATCAGCAGTCATTGGCAATGGACACTGAGGGACATGAAGGCGCCATGGCGCTGGATGATACGCTGCCATTAGAGGGCTCCCTGATCCTTAATACAGACGGCTCTGACCCCATGCATGATGAGGGACAGCAGCCCACGCTAAGTGATATTCTGCGGGCGGTACAGTGCTGCACAGCGTCTGTAAACGGACTGAAAGTACAATTTGGGAGCCTTACTGAGACTGTTTCACTATTGCGCCATGACATTCAAAAGATCAGGGAGAGGACCACAGCAGTGGAGGGAAGGATCAGCGAGGTGGAGGATATACTACCCCCCCTCACTAGAGATACTAGAAGTGCATTACAGCAAGTGGCTCAGGCCAATGCCAAAAATGACGACATCGAGAACCGTCTCAGGAGGAATAATGTACGCATAGTGGGGCTCCCAGAGAAGGTGGAGGGGAGGGACCCCACAGCATTTACAGAAATGTGGTTACAAGACATATTCGGCAAAGATGTTTTTACCGCGCTTTTTGCGGTGGAGCGAGCTCACCGTACACCATTGAGACCCCTCCCCCCAGGCAATCCACCTAGATCAATGCTGGCCAGACTCCTGAACTATAAGGACAGAGAAATAATACTTCGATTGGCCAGGGAGAAAGGAGCAGTGCACTATAATGGAACCAAAATCTCCTTTTACCCTGACTTCTCGTCAGAGGTACAGCGCAAAAGGGCCAAGTTTGCAGAAGTAAAGAAAAGATTGCAGAAGATCCAAGTCGCATACGCCATGTTATACCCGGCTAAGTTACGTATTACGGCAAGAGGTCAGTCCACATTCTTTGAATCTGCAGCCGAAGCATCCGCCTGGTTGGACCGCAACGAGCAGGACCTAAGGAGGAGGAGAGAGGCTGATATGGGAGAGTGAATGACACTACGCGAAGTTGGGAAATTGGTCAGTCATTATTAGACGTTTTATAGTCTACAACATATTTTGCGGGACAATATCATTAATCTATAAAGTTAACGCGAGACAAGAGCTTTGTTTATAAGAAAAATACCAAGAAAAGTCAAAAGCCAAGGTGGGACAGTTGTACCCACAGGAAACCCTTTCTTTTTGAACACTCAAGTTTTGGCCCAGTTGCAGGGGCCAGTTAAAATGTGCCCGGTTGGCACCAGTTTGAAGCACAACTCAAGGTGCACAGTCGGAACAGGGGAACTTCCCCCTGACCACTGTGGGAAAATTGCTCACATCCACAAAGCGAGATCTACACCGTGGAGCACACTACTACAGATGGGAGGGACACTTTTGCATATGAAGACACCACGCACTTTCTTCCACAGATGCCTCGGATCATCATTGCAAAACAACACTGAATGCTGCACCGGGACAGTTTGGGTCATCGAGACATGCATTGATACTTTACGGCCAGAAGATGAGGCGAAGAAACAGGCTCACCCAGGACTTTTCAATCTACAATATCAATCATGGCAAACACCCCAGTTGTGACATGGAACGTCTGAGGTGTCCTTGATCCCTTGAAACGTACCATGATAAGCACATGTCTGAGAAAATTTCACCCAGCAATAGTGGGCCTCCAGGAGACTCACCTAACGAAGGAAACAGTCAGTTTTCTGCAGTATTCCTGGGTGGGCAAGGCCTACCATTCCACTCACACTGCATTCTCTCGCGGGGTGAGTGTTTTGGTACATAAATCCTTGGCTTACCAGGAATTAGACGCTGTGATTGATTCCACGGGTAGATTTGTGTTTTTACATTGCAGGTTGTATACCTTGACATTGATATTGGTGTTTGTGTACGTACCTCCTCCGTTCTCCAGGGAAATTCTACAGCTCCTCTTGACTTACCTGGTTGACAAACCTGATGTCCCAATAATGATCATGGGTGACTTTAATGGCTACTTGGATCCCAGACTAGACAGGCACCCCCCGGCACAGCCACCCTCGGGAAACAGGGGCACTATTCTGAGGTGGGTTGGATAGACTTATGGAGAGCTAAATATCCTAACACAAAACAATTTTCCTGCTTCTCCAAAACCCATGGGTCACTTTCCCGTATTGACCTGTGTGTGGGGTCCCCCCAACTCCTAAGTGTGATACACTATCTCTGGATTTTGAAGATGAAGCACACCGCACTATCTCTGGATGAGGAGGATAAAGCAGACCACACTTTCTTTGGATAAAGGGGGTGATGTAGGGTGCACTATCTCTAAATGAGGAGGATGAAGCAGGTTGCACCATATTTGGATGAGGAGCATATAGCAGGAAACAGTAGCTCTCTAAATGTGAACGATGAAGCATCCTGCACTTTCTTTGGATGAGGTGGATGAAGCAGGTCGCACCATGTCTGGATGAGGTGGTTGAAGCAGGAAACAATAGTTCTCTGAATGAGGAGGATAAAGCAGGTCGTACCATTTCTGGATGAGGAGGATGAAGAGGGAAACATTAGCTCTCTGGATTAGGAGGGTGAGGCAGAAGCAGGTGATATCATCTCTGGATGAGGAGGATGAAGCAGGCCTCACTTTCTCAGAATGAGGAGGATGAAGCAGGCCTCACTTTCTCTGGATAAGGAGGATGAAGCAGGTTGCACCATCTCTGGATGAGGAAGATGAAGAAGGAAACATTAGCTCTCTGGATGACTAGGATGAAGCAGGCCTCACTTTCTCTGGATGAGGAGGATGAAGCAGGTTGCACCATCTCTGGATGAGGAAGATGAAGAAGGAAACATTAGCTCTCTGGATGACTAGGATGAAGCAGGCCTCACTTTCTCTGGATGAGGAGGATGAAGCAGGCCTCACTTTCTCTGGATGAGGAGGATGAAGCAGGTTGCACCATCTCTGGATGAGGAGGATGAAGAAGGAAACATTAGCTCTCTGGATGACTAGGATGAAGCAGACCACAGTATCCTCGGATGAAGCGGACGAGGCAGGCTATATTATGTCTGTCTGAGGAGGATTAAACAGGCAGCCGGTCTTTCTGCCTGGTCTTTTGTGGTAGGTCCTCAGGGGTCAGGTAAGGGACAGCTCACAATGCCCTGAGCTTCCCCTCTATGACCCCCCCCCCCCCCTCAGCCTTGGCTCCAACCAGGCCACCCCCCAACGCCTCTTGCCCCATGGCTTAATCATAGGTTTCCTAAAATGAAGCCTTGTGGGCAAGGCAAAACGCGTTGGGAGGCCTGCTTGGAGCTGTATTCACTTCTCACATACAGGTTTTTTTGTAGTGATGTGCGGCTTAGGACGCTTCTTTCTTTGCAATGTTATCCATGGAGCTGAGATGAGCTCCGTCCTCGCCTGCACTCACAGTGGTTTATTATAGAAGAGAACCCATTGGAGCCTTGAGCAGCATCCGCAGTTTGGCATTTGTTCACAGTGAGCACAAAGCCAAATAGCGTTGTCTAACCCATATGCTGTGAACTACTTCATCAGCATTGGCTGCAGGGCCACACCTACTGCTAAGGCCCTGCAGGCACATGATGTGAAACAACGGGATCACTTTCCTTTATATCTGCTTTATAGGAGGTATAGCCAGATGTCTCTGAACCGGGCATTCATTCGAAGTCAGGAGAAGCTATGTCAATGAAGATGAAGTCTACTGGAGAATTTCATAGCTTGCATGCAACAGAGTGAACAACAATGGAACAGGTCCTCTTTACCATCATGCGTGCGGTGCATCCATCAGATACAGTATGTACTTGAGATGGAGAAGCGAACCAACATATTGTTTGTCAAGTCCTTTTGTAACAAATAGTTTTTTTCTTCTTTTGCTTCCTCATCTGCTGCTTCAGCGTTGAAGTATTGAGGAAGTAGCCACGTTTGAGAATTGAGCAGAGCGAGCACGGGTGTGTATGGGGGAAGAGAGACGAAGCTCCAACATATGCTTCCTAGATGGTTCCCTACAAGGTAAAGCTTCTATTTGAGGGGGGGACAGTTGAGGTGACAAAGTCTTTGATCTCCTTTGTAATAATGGACCCCCCCCCCCAGCTTTTGCCTGGTGGCCAGCCCTGGCCTGCCCTGCAGAGGCTGTGCTGTGCATGCTGGGACCTGACATTTCTCGACAGATGGAGGGGGTTTGCAAGTTGCTTTTTACACTTTGAGGTTGAACTTTTTTTAAAATTCTGCACTTCCGGGACTTCGGGTTCACCTCGCCAGAGAGAAGAACCATTGAAAAAAAACGCTGAGAATTTGTGTGGCTTCCTGGTGTGTCAGCTGTCAGTGGCTAAGTGACGGGAATTGCCTTTGAGCTTAAAATGGCAAAAAAATTTGAGCAATGGTATTTATAAAGCTACAGGCTAGTTGTGAGAAATGTTCAAGTGGACCTTAAAAAGCAGAATTGCAGGAAATACAGTTTATTAAAATTAAAAAATGTGGAGAAAACTGTCAGAGAGAGAATGACTTGTATTGGAGGTATTGACATAGTCCAGCTATGATAACCATCTGGGTGGGACGTACTTAAAAAAATGTAAAAAAAATGCAAAAATATTTCCCCTCCTGGGGAAAATGCTGCTTCAGGCCCTCTCCAGTGCTGGTCACGTGGCCAAAGCTTAGGTGTTTACTCATGTGATTTCTGCTAAAGGAAGCTTCAGCCAACCAGAGCTATGATCCACTGCTTCAGCAGAGACAATATAACTACCGGACCAAGATTTTGATGGTCTAGGAAGCACTGAAGAGAGCTTCGAACAGCATTTCCTCCAGGAAAGGTCAGTATTTCAGCCCTTCTGTTTATCAATATCAGTCCATCCCAATAAGTCTTTTATTTATATATATGCAGTGGATATAAAAAGTCTACACTACAAAAAGGTAAATCATTTCAGAACTTTTTCCACCTTTAATGTGACCTATAAACTGTACAACTCAGTTGAGCAGCCAACTGAAATCTTTTAATTGGAGGGAAGTAAAAAAAAAAAAAAGATCTGGTTGAATAAGTCTGCACACCCTTACACTAATACTTTGTTGAAGCAACTTTTGATTTTGTTCCAGCACTCAGTCTTTTTGGTCATGAGTCTATCAGCATGGCACATCTTGACTTGGTAATATTTGCCCGCTCTTCTTTGCAAAAACACTTCAAATCTGTCAGATTGTGAGGGCATCTCCTGTGCACAGCCCCCTTCAGATCACCCCCACAGATTTTCAATGAGATTCAGGTCTGGGCTCTGGCTGGCCTATTCCAAAACGTTAATCTTCTTCTGGCAAAGCCATTCCTTTGTTGATTTGGTTGTATGCTTTGGGTCATTCTAATGCTGAAAGATGAAGTTCCTCTTCATGTTCAGCTTTCTAGAAGAAGACTGAAGGTTTTGTGACAATATTGACTGGTATATGGACCTGTTAATCTTTCCCTCTACCTTGACTAAGGCCCCTGTTCCATCTAAAGAAAAACAGCCCCCAAGCATGATGCTGCCACCACCATGCTTCACAGTGGGTATGGTGTTCTTTTGGTGATGTGCAGTGTTGTTTTTGCGCCAAACATAACGTTTGGAATTATGGCCAAAAAGTTCAGCCTTGGTTTTCATCAGACCAGAACACATTTTCCCACATGCTTTTGGAAAACTTCAGATGTGTTTTTGCAAAAATGTAACCGGTGTGGGAGATTAGCTCATGGGGGATCACCTTTTCTGGAGCGTGCAGGCAATTTGTTTAAAATCTGGTGGGTTGCCAGGTTTATTTAGCAGAGGTTTGCAAAATAATTAAAACAAACAAAAATAGTAAAACAAATCCTTGACGTTCCGGCGCTAAACTATGCAGTAGTCTCCTCCCTATATGATGTGGGGCTGGTCCCTGACACCCACAAAACATGTGGCAAAGCAAACCTTCTTTTTAAGTCCAAACAGAGCTCCTCTCAGATTCCCTTCTGAGTTTCAGGCCAGAGCTCCGCTGTTCTCTCTTCCTGCTCATTTAAAGTCTACCTGAGCGTGGACTCAAGTGGACCACAACATCTGGACCGGAACCAAGCCTGCCACAGAGGCTGGAAAAACCCCGGGCCGGATTCCGCTTCAGTCTCTTGCAACAGAACGCATGCGAGGTGAAATATATTGATGATCCATTACTTCACCTCGCATGCCGTCACACCGGGCTTGGATGTTTTTCTTGGTAAGAAAAGGCTTCCGTCTTGCCACTTTACCCCATAGCCCAGATATATGAAGAACACGGGAGATTGTTGTCACACGTACCACACATATAAAAATAACAATCACACAAATTAAATAAGTGATGAAATACACTTGATTAAAGTGCAAAGTGCAAAAATAATTCCACTAATTATGTAATTCTAACAAACTTATCTTAATGGAATAAGTAGATAAGTGCTACACACGTTAAACAAATAAAGTGCAGAGTGCCTTAAAAATAGCAATAAAATAGGAAAAAAGTCAGTGTAATATCAAGAAAATAGTCCAAAAATGATTAGATTATATTCCTCCACCGAGTGACAGATAATTAATCTTCTGTGACACACCAATGTGGTAATCAGGGACTCTTACCAGATAGAAGGGGCCACCTATCGCTAGGATGGCCAACCGAGCAAGCCGATTAACCTCTGTGGGCTAACAGGGCAAAGCCAGATACATTTTCTCTATAGCCTCCACTCACAGCGATATCCCCAGATCATCCAGAGGAGTTTCATAAGGAGGAGAAAAGACTTGAATATTGTGATACCATTTAAATATATTCTGTTTATTGTAGAAAAAAGGGGGCCAAATGGCTACTTACAAGGTTTAAAACACATATGTGCACATAAAAAAATCTTATTGTCGGCAAACAAAGAACACCCGTCTTTTCGGGATCACATGAGGCACGATGGCATCAGCGCTTAGCACTGCTCGCCATGTTTCGTCACACGGGACGTCTTCCTGGGGCGTCCCATATATTTTTCCATTGTTTATATCACATGGTTAATCATAGCAATCTCTATTTTAGATCATTTTTGTCCTTATTTAGTGCAGTATATTCCCTTTGTTTTTTTATGTTTTACATGTACCACACAGCCAGTACTTGCCAGATATTCCCGCAGCTCCTTTAATGTTGCTTTAGGCCTCATGGCAGCCTCCCTGACCATTTTTATTTCTCAGCTTCATCAATTTTGGAAGGACGTCCAGTTCTTGGTAATGTCACTGTTGTGCCATATTTTATCCACTCCTGACTGATACCTTTTAACCATGAAATCCCTCTAATTCTTTGGAAGCTCTCTGCAGACCATTGCTTTTGCAAGGAGTAGTAGGATGTAGGATGTGACTAAGAAAATGTCAGGAAAGACCTACTAGAGCAGCTCATTTTTTTACATCACAGAAACCTGACATTTTAACAGGGGTAGACTTTTTATATACACTATATATATATATATATATATATATATATATATATATATATATATATATAATTTTTATGGTGAAACTTTGACACATTTTTCTAATTGAATCTTGGGTGGAAAATGTGCGGATTTTTAAAAAGGCCTCTTTTGGTCCTAATACTCAATGGAGGAAACTGAACACTCCAGGCTTTTTAGTTGTATGCAGGGCTTTTTTTCAGCAGGAACTAGGGGGACATCAGTTCCACCACCTCTGGCTCAGGTCTTCTGCTCCCTGCTCACCACTATCACTTGGTAACACTGAAGTCCAGCTTCTGCGTTTACAAGTGATAGCTTATCTCCCAGTAGCTCCCACAGGTCAGATCTCCTGCGCAGATCCCACTGAGTGCCGGACAGGGACAAGGGAGATACAGAATAGATGCCCAGGGTTCAGTGCAGTCATGGGCAGGAGAGGGTGCGTGGTAGGCTGCACCCTCTGTGGTCTCCATTTTTTACCTGTTGACCAGTTGTTGATGCTCCTATTGCATGACCTCCCTTGCAAGTGACTGTAGTATAGTATAGTATGCTGGGAGGTACTACAGCCGGATAGGTGCTTCAGCTTAATATTGCAACAAAGGTAGAAAACATGACAGATGGTGGAGCTTTTAAGGAGGGGGGAGAAGATGAGGGCAGTGGAGGGAGGGGTTGTATGCACTATTTGATGCCATTTGGCAGGTATGTGAGTGCGGCGGGCATGGTTGAGTTCCTGCACCTATTCTCTGAGAAAAAAAGCCCTGTTTGTATGTCTTCTGTCTGTTGGTCTTCCCCATCCCACCACATCTGAGCTGTGTTTGAGGGGGAAAGGTGAACAAACTTCCTGAATTGGGAAGAGGTTTTATTACAAGTCATTAAGTTTCCCATTGTAGCGTACTAGCTGCGTGAATTTTTATTTTCTTATAAAATTCCATCAACACAACATGGTGTACACAGCTGCTCACCAGTTGTAAACTTGTGTTTCCTCATGATTATCCTCAGCGTTATCTGAACATATAAAAAAATCACTATAGGTTAGAGTGAAGAACAAATGATTCTGTATATATTGTCGCTGAGATTCTTAAAAAAAAAGTCCTGTTTCTATACCAAATGAATAACAGATTATCAATGTACAATGGATATAAAAAGTCTACACACCCCTGTTAAAATGTCAGGTTTCTGTGATGTAAAAAAATTAGACAAAGATAAATAATTTCAGAACTTTTTCCACCTTTAATGTGAGCTATAAACTGTACAACTCAATTGAAAAACAAACTGAAATCTTTTAGGGGGTAAATATAAAAAAAATTAAGCAATCACATTCAAACTTACGTTAAATAGGAGTCAGTACACACCTGCCATTATTTAAAGTGCCTCTGATTAACCCCAAATAAAGTTCAGCTGTTCTAGTAGGTCTTTCCTGACATTTTCTTAGTCGCATTATACAACAAAAACCATCGTCTGCAGAAAGCTTCCAAAGCATCAGAGGGATCTCATTGTTAGAAGGTATCAGTCAGGAGAAAGGTACAAAAGAATTTACAAGGCATTAGATATACAATGGAACACGGTGAAGACAGTCATCATCAAGTGGAGAAAATATGGCACAACAGTGACATTACCAAGAACTCGACGTCCCTCTAAAATTGATGAAAAGATGAGAAGAAAACTGGTCAGGGAGGCTGCCAAGAGGCCTACAGCAACAATAAAGGAGCTGCAGGAATATCTGGCAAGTACTGGCTGTGTGGTACATGTGAGAACAATCTAGCATTTTCTTCATATGTCTGGGCTATGGGGTAGAGTGGCAGGATGGAAGCCTTTTCTTACGAAGAAAAACATCCAAACCCGGCTACATTTTGCAAAAACACATCTGAAGTCTCTCAAAAGCATGTGGGAAAATGTGTTCTGGTCTGATGAAACCAAGGTTGAACTTTTTGGCCATAATTCCAAAAGATATGATTGGTGCAAAAACAACACATCACCAAAAGAACACCAATCCCACCGTGAAGCATGGTGGTGGCAGCATCATGCTTGGGGGGTGTTTTTCTTTGGCTGGAACAGGGGCCTTAGTCAAGGTAGAGAGAATTATGAACAGTTCCAAATACCAGTCAATATTGGCACAAAAACCTTCAGGCTTCTGCTAGAAAGCTGAACATGAAGAGGAACGTCATCTTTCATTATGACAACGACCCAAAGCCTACATCCAAATCAACAAAGGAATGACTTCACCAGAAGAAGATTCAAGTTTTGGAATGGCCCAGACAGAGCCCAGACCTGAATCAGATTGAAAATCTGTGGGGTGATCTGAAGAGGGCTGTGCACAGGAGATGTCCTCTAAATCTGACAGATTTGGAGTGTTTTTGCAAAGAAGAGCGGGCAAATATTGACAAGTCAAGCTGTGCCATGCTGATAGACTCATGACCAAAAAGACTCAGTGCTGGAATAAAATCAAAAGATGCTTCAACAAAGTATTAGTGTAAGGGTGTGCAAACTTATGCAACCATATTATTTTAGTTTTTTATTTTAACTTCCCTCCACCTAAACAATTTCAGTTTGTTGTTCAAATGAGTTGTACAGTTTATAGGTCACATTAAAGGTAGAAAAAAGGTCTAAATTATTTATTTTTTGTCTCGTCTTTTTACATCATAGAAACCTGACATTTTAACAGGGGTGTGTAGAGTTTTTACATCCACTGTATCTCCCATACCAAATCCTACAATTCTTAAAGGTGGGTTCTTCTGCAAGTCATTTAGAGTTACTCCCACCATCTCATACATAGGCTGGCAAGAGATGGGGAAAATCAAGACTCCATTGCAGCTCCACATCAAGCTCCCATCGCAGTTCCACAACTTGCAAAAACAAAACCCTGCAAAACCTAAATTAAGGGTGCTCAGCGTGTGGCCCGTGGGCCACATGTGGCCCACAGAGCCCTCTGATGTGGCCCATGACCTCAAACCAGGCCTATGCTCTGGGATGGCAGGTCAGCAATCCCAGATTGTGATCAATGGGTTCCCAAACCCCCATCCCAGAGTATCAGAGTGCATGAAGCTGGCGTTGGCAGCTGAGGACACAGGTGACCATGGAGGGAGCAGGAGCCACATATGCTGATGCTTCCATTGTGCCGGCTCCTGTCCCAGGCGGAGTAATGCCAAGTGCACTTTGCCTGTGACCTTTCTAGCAGCCTGGAGAGCAATCCAAGCAGAAGCCGGAAGAGGAAAAGATCAATAAATTAAACATAACATACACTGCACTTTTGCATTGGGCATATTAGCACTTCTAAAAGAGGGTTATTAGGCTGCCTTGACACTGATCCGCATGTGCAGCGCAGTGTACCTGTGGTCTTCCTGTGGGTTAGCTGCACTGAGCTCCACAGCCATCCTGTGTCACTCCATGAATTTGTGGCTCCATGGGACCCAAAGCATCCTATGTCACCTTGTGACCCCTGTTGCTCCAAAGCACCCTGAGCATCCTGTGTCACCCTGTGTTCCCCATGACTCCAGAGCACCCTCAGCATCCTGTGTTACTCAGTGACCCTTTGACTCCATGGGACCCTGAGCATCCTGTGTCACCTGTGACTCTGGAGCATCCTGTGTCATCCAGTAACCCCTTAGACTATAGTGTGCTCCTGCTTTTCTAATTGCAGCCAGTGTGCCCCCTTTCGCCCAGTGCACCCACAGTTCCTCCATGAAACCTGTCTTTCTTTGCACACTCTGGCATGCTTCTGTAATCTCCCAGATAGGCTTTTGGACCAGAGGTTACTGAACCTACAAATAGGAGGCAACCTTATAATCAATAAAACCCTGCTTCTTTATTTCACCAGGAGAGTTCTCTGAAAAGTCAACATGGGATTCCTCAACAGGGGACCAGTATGTGGTTATGTCAGTAAGCTGCTCTAAAGCCTCAGATTTATAGTCATTGGACTTTAACGCAAGCAGGCCTCTCCCTCTTACCAGCCGGCTGTGTTACTGTCAGTATGTTCTTAGACTTCTCTATAGCCACATTGCTTCCCTAAAGTAGGTACATGAGAACCCACAGTAATGCATTTAGGGGAAATCAGCTTTTCTAAGGCTGACCACACACTTGCAAGCTGAAAAAAAAAAAGAAAAATCTAACGGGTTCCTCCAGCTTGGGTAGACAGCTCTCCCGTTGCGCCCTTTTTAAGTCTGATAGCGCATGCAGGCGGCTGTAAAACCCAAACAGCAGCTGCATCTGATTGGATACAACTATTTGTCCAGAAAAGTCTGGTGCATTTGATTTTTCCATTGAAGGATGTTGAGCAGGAGGGTGATAACGGGGATTCCCATGGAGCAAGTTTTGACCAGTTCTTCAAGAACCATATGAAATTCCCATATTGTATGGCCAACTTAACTCATAAAGTTCTTCGTTCCTAGTCCGGTAAAAAAAAAAAATCTTGATTGTCAATATGAAAATTAATCTTCAGCATTACAGTTTAGATTTCTAGAGATTGTTCCTCAAAAGAGCAATAATTGTGTTTTATTTTAAACATTCGCCTTAGTAGAAATCCATGACATCGGAATATTCTCTTTCAATTCGATTTTATTAGAAGTTTGCAATTTGCAGGGCAGTGCAAGCAAATACTGAACATACAAGCTCAAACAGTACATCACCAATACAATACAGCTTTGGATTTCTGTACAATCATTTCAATACGGGTTTCGAAGGGTGCTGGGAAATCTTTGAGTAGGTGCAGCCAAATCTGAACATATACGGGAAGCAATAGTTACCATAGTGGCAAGAAAATGCGGTCCATTGAAAGGAAAATAGTCCTGTAATGAAAAGCTATCTTAATCTCCTAAAGCCTTTAGTCCACCCGATGAATCAATAAATCCGAGTCATTTGGGCAAATGCCCATCAGCAAATAAACTGTGCGTGGTGATGTTGTGTATGATGATGATGTTAGATAATGAAAGCAGTTGAAAGAGAAGTGTGGTAGAAAACCTCAAAAAGAGGAAAAGAGAAAAAAGAGGTTTATAGATAAGGGTAGGGTAGGGCAGGGGACTGGGCAATTGATCTCCCCAACTTGTATCTCCATTTGGGTCTGCCGTAAAGCTAGTTTTGTGTGTTAAATGGCCAACAGGGACTGGTGGAAGTCTTTTGGTAGGTACAGTAATATTTTAAACCCATTGGGTTTAAACTCGCTCAAATGTTCACATAGAGTCCTTAATTAGAAAAACAAAAAAATTATTATATTGCAGCTTACCTATTCTTTTTATTTTTCAACTTCCTTTACCACATCTCAACCTTTTTTCCTTCTAGCAGACGTTCTTAACCAGGGTTCCCTATGGTTTCTCCAGCAGTGGTGGCTGGTGCTCCATTTTTTTGGGGGGAGGGGACAAACAAACCACAAGCCTGCCCCCCTCCCCCTGTTCGGTCAGTCAAATCCCTCCCTGTTTAGTCAGACCGTTAGTCAACATTCCCCCCCCCCCCCCGTCGCTCGGTCAATCAGCAATACAACACACAACCTCGCCCCCACCACCGCTCACCCGTCCTCCCACCAGCCCCGGACTTACCCCATCTAGGTCGCGGTCGACTTCCCCCAGTGTCTCCTCCTCCGCGGCCAATACAGTCGCTTCTCCTCTTGGCCAATCGAGTCTCAGGACCCGCTTCCTGATTGGCCGGGAGGAGAATCAGGAAGACAATAGCGAATATTTCATTTGCTATTGTCACACAACTGGGCGGGCTCAGCTCGCAGTGCTCTGCGTCCCCAAGCCCACCCTTTTTTGAAGCCTATTAGAGCCTCAGGCTCTAATCATTTGCTCCAAAAAAATAAACCCCATTGGAATCCATGCATCCAACGTTTGCATGTAGATTAGGGGCCGGGCACCCGGATTAGGGGGGTGGAGCCCCTGTGCCCCTAATGGCTACTGCTCCAGAGGTTGCTAGGGGTTCCTTTAGCAATGAGCAATTTCTGCCTCTCAGATATATAACCATTGACACCATTGATCTTTTTTATTTATCTGTAAGGGGGGATTCTTCCTAATGACCACAAATGTATGGAGAATTCTTCCCAGTGAGCACCACTAGTGAATGGTGAGCTGTAGATATAGCAATTCTTAGTAGGGGCTTCCTGAGGCTGGAACACATTGTTTCAAGGGCTTCTCAATGTTAAAAGGTTGAGAACGGATTCCCTATAGGAACCCTTGAAATCCTCTCAGTGCTCAGAACCTTCTGTGTGTGTATGAAGGATTCCTGGTACAGATCCTAAACAAATACGTGCTATAACAAAGTGCAAAGTAGCAAGAAAGTGCTGGCAGTGCAAATGTCCGAATGTTTTATGGATTAATATGTGATACTTGGCATGTAAGCAGAAGGTGCAACAAAACAAAACAAAACAAAAAAACACAAAAACACAAAAGCACAAAAAACAACACTGTATTGTGACCACACTAATATGTGCTAATCCTATGCTGCAGGTTCAAGTGATTTAAGCCTCCTAAGTAGAGGTCCGCAGTGTAAAATGAAAGGAAAAAATGATAATATATCTCTGGTGCACAAAAAAAAACGCAGATACTTATTAGATGGGAGATTAGAGTTTGGCATGGGAGGGTGCATTTCCATAATAATTTAGGTTTTATGGTTTTTTTTATCTGCAAGTTTGTGGAGCTGCGATGGGAGCTTGATGTGGAGCTGTAATGGGAGCTTGATGTGGAGCTGCAATGGGGGCTTGATGTGGAGCTGCAATGCAGGCTTGATGTGGAGCTGCAATGGGAGCTTGATGTGGAGCTGCAATGGGGGCTTGATGTGGAGCTGCAATGGGAGCTTGAATTTCCCCATCTCTTGCCAACCTATGTATGAGATGGTGGGAGCAACTCTAAATCACTCTATATGACTTGCAGAAGAACCCAACTTTAATAATTTTATGGCTTGGTATGGGAGATACTTATTACATGAGAGATTTGGGTTTGATATGGGAGACTGCAGATAATCGCAGATTGATCAACCGAATGTATGACAATGATGGTAAGGTTAGTATGCAAATAGAGTCCTTCAATAGACCATGCTGACCATACTACAAAGTCCAAATATCATACAATTCATAAAGTGACAAAGTGCTCTTCCAATCTCTTATTCGGTGATCCTTAAAAGGTGCCCCATAGGAAACCCACCCCCATAGCACTCACCACTATTATTCCCCACAAGGAGGTATTTCATCTTCACAGTATGAGCCACTGTGTAGCATTCGGGGTGGAAAAGCCTGTTGTCATGTTTGCTTCCGTGATTGTGGTATGAGTGTTTGTCCTTGAGGCTAGCCTCTTATATTGCCCACATGCAGGGAAGGAAAAATCTCCATAGTGTATTACTGTAAAAAATTAGGTATTTATGCACATAGAAAATGGGTACTCACATTTTGTTTAGTACATACACAAGCGGAACAAATTTAAAAACAGGAAGCCGGAACGATCTGCGCTCCACGGCCCTGAAAACAGGAAAGTGATGCAATGACGCTGTTAGCCCAGCCCTACGCGTTTCGTCACTGGGACGTCATCTGGAGACGGGGAAGGAAAATGACTAATTGGGTCCAAGTTGGACATTTTCACTTCACCAATAGTTTAGACGTTAATGGCTGTGTGTAGAGTTATTTTGAGGGGACAGCAAATTCACACTGTTATACAAGCTGTACACTCACTACTTTACATTGTAGCAAAGTGTCATTTCTTCAGTGTTGTCACATGAAAAGATATAATAAAATATTTACAAAGTGATGCAGTGACGCTGTTAGCCCCACCCTACGCCTTTCGTCACTGGGACGTCATCTGGAGGCGGGGAGGGAAAATGGCTAGTTGGGCCCAAGTTGGACATTTTCACTTAGGGGTGTTCTCACTTTTGTTGCCAGCGGTTTAGACATTAATGGCTGTGTGTTGAGTTATTGTGAGGGGACAGCAAATTTACACTGTTATACAAGCTGTACACTCACTACTTTACATTGTAGCGATGTGTGTTTCTTCAGTGTTGTCACATGAAAAGATAGAAGAAAAGATTTACAAAAATGTGAGGGGTGTACTCACTTTTGTGAGATACTGTGTATATATATATATATATATATATATATATATATATATATAGTCAAAAGTATTGTGACGCCTGCCTTTACACGCACATGAACTTTAACTTTAATCAGTGCTGCCTATCAGTGCCCATCAGTGATCAGGGATGGTGGAAACCCCTCTACAGATAATTGCAATACAAATTACCTTCAAGTGCAGAAACTTTTTAGTTGGGAGGTTCACACCATTATAGCACTTTGGAATTTTTATTTTTTAGAGTTTTACACTTACCTGTATATGTTTAAGTTAAGATTACAATTTGAATTTTTGCACTTGAAGTTAATTTTCCACCACCCTTGCTAAGTCCATGTCTTTGTGGACCTTGCTTTGTGCACTGGTGGGCAGTCATGTTGGAACAGGAAGGGGACATCCCCAAACTGTTCCCACAAATTTGGGAGCATGAAATTGTCCAAAATGTCTTATTATGCTGACGCCTTACGACTTCCCTTTACTGAACTAAGGGGACAAGCCCAACCCCTGAAAAGCAACCCCACACCATAATCCCCCCTCCACCAAATGATTTGGACCAGTGCACAAAGCAAGGTCCATAAAGACGTGAAGGAGCAAGTTTGGGGGTGGAGGAAATTGACTGGCCTGCACCGCAACCTGATAGAATTGGGTTGAATTAGAGTGTAGACTGTGAGCCAGGCCTTCTCGTCCATCATCAGTGCCTGACCTCACAAATGCGCTTCTGGAAGCTGTTATAGCTGCAAAGGGTGGGCCAACTCAATATTGAACCCTACCGACTAAGACTGGGATGCCATTAAAGTTCATGTGCGTGTAAAGGCAGGTGTCCCAATACTTTTGGAAATATAGTGTATATATATATATATATATATATATATATATAATGTTTGAGTGTTCTAAGTAATTTTCTAGCAAAAAAAACCCAAAAACTGATTGTTACATAGGAACAAAAAATCCTGGTCTTCAAGTGGTTATGAGAAGAAGGCCTCGTTTGAATGGACTTAAAGCAGAACTAATACTGACCTGTCCAATGGTCCTGGGTAAAGTCACGGATTGGAGGTTAAGGATAGACATGTGCACTGCGGAAAAATTCATTAGTTTTCGTGTGATTCGTTTTTCTTTTTTTTCGTTTTGTCGGGTCATTCGTTATGATCGCAATTCGTAAATTAAAAAAAAATCTGAAATTCAAAAAAAAAAATCGAAAAAAGAGGAAATTTGTAAAAAAATTCAAACAAAATCGGAAATGTGCAAATTAAATAAAAATCTGAAATTCGATAAAAATCGTGAATTCGAAAAAATCGGAAATTCATAAATTTCGAAAAAAATTGGAAATTCGTAAAAAAATCGATAAAAAGCAGACATTCGTAAACAATTCGAAAAAAATTGGAACTTCAAAAAAAAAAAATCGGAAATTCGATAAAAATCGTGAATTCCAAAAAATCGGAAATTCATAAATTTAGAAAAAAATTGGAAATTTGGAAAAAATCGTTAAAAGGCAGGAATTCGTAAAAAAATTCGAAAAAAATTGGAAATTAAAAAAAAAAAATCGGAAATTCGATAAAAATCGTGAATTCGAAAAAAATGGAAATTCATAAATTTCGAAAAAAATTGGAAATTCGGAAAAAATCGATAAAAAGCAGGAATTCGTAAAAAATTGGAAAAAAATTGGAAGTTAAAAAAAAAACAAAAACGGAAATTCGATACAAATCGGGAATTCGAAAAAATTTGGAAATTCCATAACCCGAAAATGCAAAAATCAAAATAGTAATTAACCAATAATAACTCAGTCACTAGAAACTATTAAATTCTAGGTATTGGAATCTCCTTTCAAATTTGGCTGTTAGTGAACATAAAGTTACGAATTATCCGAAATAACGAATGCCGCATCTAAACAAATGGAACGGAACAAATTAATAATAATAAAACATTTTTATTATTATTATTGTAATTAATTATTAATAATTTGCTATGTTCCATTCGTTTAGATGCGGCATTCGTGATTTCGGATAATTCGTAACTTCGAATAAATTAGTTACGTTCACTAACAGCCAAATTTTAAAGGAAACTCCAATTACTATAATTGAACTACTTACCCACCGCCGGCCGTCATATGACGTCCTTGAGTTTGTGGGGGTATATCTTAATGATGGGTGCAGCTACAGGCATCATTCAGATATCGGCTTTTTGAGCCGGCGATTCCCTACACCATAAGAATGATCATAGCGGCTGTTCCGCCACTTGATCGTTCTTACGAGCGGCGAGAGGGGACAACCCCCCTCCCGCCACCCTCCGGTGCTTCTACCGACTCACCGCTTCCATCGGTGAGTTGGGAGACAGGATCCGCTGGCCCCGGATGTTTATCATAGAAGTTTCTCTATGATCGTTCGGAGGCCGGGCGCGATGTTATGACATCACGCCCGGCCTTTGCATTCAAACAAACGGCGCCACCTCGGCTGGGAAGCCGAGATCGTGAGTATAGTAGCAAGTCCTAGTTGCAATCTCGAAACACCCAATACGAAGACAATATGCGACCGGTCTAAGCTATGTGGCATGTTCACCAATGCCAGGAGCATGGCGGACAAGATGGGTGAACTAGAGATACTGTTGTACGAGGAGGATTTGGATTTTGTGGGAATTTCAGAGACCTGGTTCAACAGCTCTCATGATTGGCTGGCAAACATTCAAGGGTATACCCTATACCGCAAGGATAGAGAGGGTAAAAAAGGGGGAGGGGTATGCCTATATATCAAGAATAATGTACAAGTGAATGTGAGAGATGACATCACTGAGGGAGCTAGGGAGGAGGTGGAATCCTTATGGGTAGAGCTCCAAAGGGATAAAGCTAAGGGGAAAATAATACTGGGAGTATGCTATAGGCCCCCAAACCTGAGGGAGGAAGTGGAGACGGATCTCCTATCACAAATTGGAGTAGCAGCAAGGATGGGAAGTGTTATCATAATGAGGGGATTTTAATTATCCAGACATAGACTGGGCGGAGGGAACCGCGCATTCATTCAAGGCTCGCCAGTTCCTTAATGTCTTGCAGGACAATTTTATGGGTCAGATGGTAGACGCACCAACTAGAAATAAAACATTACTGGATCTACTGATTACCAACAATACAGACCTGATCACGGATGTGGAAATACGGGGCAATTTAGGTAACAGTGATCACAGGTCAATTAGTTTCAGTATAAATCACACAAATAGGAAACATAAAGGGAACACAAAGACACTGAATTTCAAAAGAGCCAACTTCCCTAAACTACAAACCTTGCTAAAAGGCATAAACTGGGATAAAATATTAGAAACAAAGAATACGGAGGAGAGATGGGTTTGCTTTAAGAGCATATTAAATAAGGGCATTAGCCAATGTATCCCATTGGGTAATAAATTTAAAAGAACGAACAAAAGTCCTGGATGGCTTAACTCCAATGTAAAAATGCATATAAAAGCAAAGGAGAAGGCCTTCAAAAAATACAAGGTTGAGGGATCATCCTCAGCATTCAGACTTTATAAAGAATGCAACAGGATATGTAAAGGTGCAATTAGGACAGCTAAGATAGAACATGAAAGACACATAGCGGAGGAGAGCAAAAAAAAATCCCAAGAAATTCTTTAAGTATGTAAACAGTAAAAAAGGGAGGACAGACCATATTGGCCCCATAAAGAATGAGGAAGGACATCTGGTTACAAAGGATGGGGAGATGGCGAAGGTATTGAATTTATTCTTCTCCTCAGTCTTCACGAGTGAATCGGGGGGCTTCAGTAACCAAAACTGCAGTGTTTATCCTCATGACACAACACAGGAAGCACCTCCATGGTTAACAGAGGACGGAATTAAAATTAGACTTGACAAACTTAACATTAATAAATCACCGGGACCAGATGGCTTGCATCCGAGGGTACTTAGGGAACTCAGTCAAGTGATTGCCAGACCGTTGTTCCTAATTTTTACAGATAGTCTACTGACTGGAATGGTACCAGCTGATTGGAGAAAAGCCAATGTAGCTCCTATATTTAAAAAGGGCCGAAATACATCCCTGGGAATTACAGACCAGTTAGCCTAACATCGATAGTATGTAAACTCTTGGAGGGGATGATAAGGGACTATATACAAGATTTTAGTAATACGAACGATATCATTAGCAGTAATCAGCATGGATTCATGAAGAATCGTTCTTGCCAAACCAATCTATTAACCTTCTATGAGGAGGTGAGTTGCCATCTAGATAAAGGAAGGCCTGTAGACATGGTGTATCTGGATTTTGCAAAAGCATTTGACACAGTTCCCCATAAACGTTTACTGTACAAAATAAGGTCTGTTGGCATGGACCATAGGGTGAGTACATGGATTGAAAACTGGCTACAAGGGCGAGTTCAGAGGGTGGTGATAAATGGGGAGTACTCAGAATGGTCAGGGGTGGGTAGTGGGGTTCCCCAGGGTTCTGTGCTGGGTCCAATCCTATTTAATTTGTTCATAAACGACCTGGAGGATGGGATAAACAGTTCAATATCTGTATTTGCAGACGATACTAAGCTAAGCAGGGCAATAACTTCTCCGCAGGATGTGGAAACCTTGCAAAAAGACCTGAACAAATTAATGGGGTGGGCGACTACATGGCAAATGAGGTTCAATGTAGAAAAATGTAAAATAATGCATTTGGGTGGCAAAAATATGAATGCAATCTATACACTGGGGGGAGAACCTCTGGGGGAATCTAGGATGGAAAAGGACCTGGGGGTCCTAGTGGATGATAGGCTCAGCAATGGCATGCAATGCCAAGCTGCTGCTAACAAAGCAAACAGAATATTGGCATGCATTAAAAGGGGGATCAACTCCAGAGATAAAAGGATAATTCTCCCGCTCTACAAAACTCTGGTCTGGCCGCACCTAGAGTATGCTGTCCAGTTCTGGGCACCAGTCCTCAGGAAGGATGTACTGGAAATGGAGCGAGTACAAAGAAGGGCAACAAAGCTAATAAAGGGTCTGGAGGATCTTAGTTATGAGGAAAGGTTGCGAGCACTGAACTTATTCTCTCTAGAGAAGAGACGCTTGAGAGGGGATATGATTTCAATTTAAAAATACCGGACTGGTAACCCCTCAATAGGGATAAAACTTTTTCGCAGAAGAGAGTTTACCAAGGCTCGTGGCCACTCATTAAAATTAGAAGAAAAGAGGTTTAATCTTAAACTACGTAGAGGGTTCTTTACTGTAAGAGCGGCAAGGATGTGGAATTCCCTTCCACAGGCGGTGGTCTCAGCGGGGAGCATTGATAGTTTCAAGAAACTATTAGATAAGCACCTGAATGACCACAACATACAGGGATATACAATGCAATACTGACACATAATCACACACATAGGTTGGACTTGATGGACTTGTGTCTTTTTTCAACCTCACCTACTATGTAACTATGTAACTATGTTTTATTTTGATTTTTTGATTTCAGGCTTCCCAGCCTAGAGGTGAGATATGGGGTCTTATTGACCCCAAATCTCACTGTAAAATGGACCGATCGTGCCATATTCCTATTACAAGGGATGTTTTTTTTTTTAAAAGTGTCAAACTAAAAAAAAAAAAAAAAAGTAAAATTAACAATAATAAAAATAAAAATGAAAGAGCCGTGTGCTCACACGCAGAAGAGAACGCATACGTAAGTCCCGCCCACATATGAGGTATCGCCGCGATCATTAGAGCGAGAGCAATAATTCTAGCCCTAGACCTCCTCTGTAACTCTAAACAAGTAACCAGTAAAAAAATTTAAAACGTTGCCTATGGGGATTTTTAAGTTCCGAAGTATGGCGCCATTCCACAAGCGTGTGCAATTTTGAAGCGTGACATGTAAGGTATCTATTTACTCGGCGTAACTTCCTCTTTCACATTATGCAAAAAAATTGGGCTAACTTTACTGTTTTCTTTTTTTTAAAGCACAAAATTGTTTTTTTTTTTCCAAAAAAAACTCGTTCGAAAAATTCCTGCGCAAATACCGTGCGAGATAAAAAGTTGCAATGACCGCCATTGTATTCTCTAGGGTCTTTGCTATAAAAAAACATATATAATGTTTGGGAGTTCTATGTAATTTTCTAGCAAACAAATGATGATTTTTAAATGTAGGAGAGAAATGTCAGAATTAGCCTGGTTGGCAAGTGGTTAATAGCTAATAATAGTTAAGTTATTATTAGTTAGTTATTATTTCAGATTTTCGGGGTTTGGAATTTCAGAATCTCGGATTTTTTTTAAAATTTTTCGAATTCCAGAATTTACAAATTTTTTGAATTTGGGAATTTCCAGTTTTTTTCGAATTGCCAAATTTATCGAATTTTTTCGAATTCACAAATGTTTTCGAATTTACGAATTCTTTCGAATTTACGAATTCTTTCTAATTTTCTAATATTCAAATTTACACATATATGGAAAAGTTTGTTAAATGGGTTTTCGTTATTTCGGATATTTCTGAATTAACGAATTTGTTGAAATTCGTTAAGAAAACGAATTCGGAACAAACCGAATTGCACATGTCTAGTTAAGGACAGCTTTTTAATGGTAAAAGGTAGAGTGATCCTGTTGCTGTATATTTTGGGGAATACATTTATGTCAATTTATAAAGGTAATGACAGGTCCTCTTCATTAACCGGAGTCCTGTTGATAACTGTGGAGTGCAGAAATTGTCAGCTGAGATATTAGAAGTGAGGTGTGTGCAGGGGCTGCTGGGTAATGGGTGGATATAATGTACAGAGTTCAGTATATACTGTACACTTCCTTCCTTCCACTTCCTGATTTGTACAATCAGCTCATTTCTGCCAGACAACCTCATACTCTACTAAAAGAAATACGAAGGCTGCCTTTGCTGAAAATGCTAGGTTGCCTGGCTGTCATGTCAATTCTCTGGATCCACTTCATTCAGGGTTTTTGGCTTGGAAAAATTACACGGATTAGGATTAGGTGACTTTGAACGTGGCATGGTTGTTGGTGCCAGACGGGCCGGTCTGAGTATTTTTTGGGATTTTCACACACAACCATCTCTCGGGTTTACAGAGAATGGTGTGAAAAAGAGAAAATATCCAGTGAGCGGCAGTTGTGTGGAGGAAAATGCTTTGGTGATGTCAGAGGTCAGAGGGGAATGGGCAGACTGGTTCCAGATGATAGAAAGGCAACAGTAACTCAAATAACCACTCTTTACACCCAAGGTATGCAGAATACCATCTCTTAACGCACAACACATCCAACCTTGAGGCAGATGGGCTACAGCAGCAGAAGACCACACCGGGTGCCACTCCTGTCGGCTGAGAACAGGAAACTGAGGCTACAATTGGCACAGGATCACCAAAATTGGACGATAGAAGATTGGAAAAATGTTACCTGGCCTTGATGAGTCTGGATTTCAGCTCCGACATTCAGATGGTAGGGTCAGAATTTGGCGCATGGATCCATCCTGCCTTGTATCACCGGTTAAGGCTGGTGGTGTAATGGTGGGGGGGATAATTTTCTTGGCACACTTTGGGCCCCTTAGTACCAATTGAGCATGGTTTAAACGCCACGGCCTACCTGAGTATTGTTGCTGACCATGTCCACCCCTTTATGACTACAGTGTCCCCATCTTCTGATGGCTCCTTGTAACAGAACCTCCCACACTCCGCTTGAAGGCTTCCGTCATCTAACGCTTCCTCCCAGTCTGACTATAGATATCAGATATTACAGCCGCTTGCAACCAAGAACAAGGCAGGACTCGTTTTGACTGCAAAGCTAGATATCAGATATTACAGCCGCTTGCAACCAAGAACAAGGCAGGACTCGTTTGGCTGCAAAGCTGGAACATGAACTTGTTTATTTGAACAAAGGCACACAGAGATAAACACTGAGAGGACAATCCCTCCCTTTGCATAATGACACAGGGCGGGATAAACTACATTTAGTAACAGACACACAGGTGTATTCAAAATTCCCATCAGTAGACTGTCCTATCAGCAGGGAGAGCTGTTGGAGGAATTCCCCGCTCCTCACAGCTAATCCACATACACATCCCATAATACTTTTCTCCCAAGGCAGACAGACACAATAGAACAATGGGATACAGCCACACCTCAAACGATCTAGTAAAGAGTCATATACAACAGTATATGAGACAATATACAATATATCTATTCACAATATTCCAGTGTGGTTGTACAGTGGGTCTGATTAGTGCAGATCAGATTGGGGTTCTCGGTCACTCTATGCCCCTGATAGACACAGGGTGACTTACACATAGAAGGAGCCCGGGGGAGCTGAACAAGGAGATTCCAGTGCTCTCCAAGGTAAGCTGGGTTCCACAAGCCCCCCCCCCGGGCCCAAAGTGACTTCCGTCACACTCCTTCCAGCAGGATAATGCACCATGTCACAAAGCTCCAATTATCTCACCACTGGACAATGAGGTCACTGTCCTTCAATGGCCTCCACACTCACCACATCTCATTCCAATAGAGCACCTTTGGCATGTGGTGGAACGGGTAATTGGTATCATGGATGTGCAGCCGACAAACCTGCAGCAACTGCATGATGTTATCATGTCACTATGGAGCAAAATCTCTGAGGAACATTTCCAACACCTTGTTGTATCCATGCCACCAAGAATGAAGGCAAAAGGGGGTCCAACCTGGTACTAGCATGGTGGACCTAAAGTGTCATTCATCTGTTAAGGTTCAGATCCTGCCTCTAGACCTGTTCATTTTTTGACTTCTTGTAATGGGCCAAGCTGTCCAGGAAATGTGACAGATAAAGGACCTACCAACAAGCGTGGATCTTCCTGATTGGATACAAATGGAATTGATTTGTGAGGGCTGTCCTCATATTCTATAGATTTGGTGGTCATTCACTCTTCAATAGACCACCTATTTCTTTTCCATTGGATTTATAGTCAACAATCCATTCAGTCGTTGTGCCTCACATGGGGAAGTGGGTTTCAGTCGATAGTTTGTACACGATCGTAATTTATAAATCTCATCTGAATGAATGAATGAATGAAAGACTTGTATAGCGCTACAAATGCGAACTGAATCGCCTCAAGGCGCTTTCAGACATCTCTGTTTCCGTCATGTAATCTCATAATACAAGGGATGTTTTGTGACATCATAGTGGTGGCGTCGCACCATGCTGTGGGCTCGGTTGGCTTGTGAATAGAAAGGGAAAAAAAATTGTGGTTTACATGAGAAAGAAAATTTCCCCGTGCACCGTACAGAGATCATAACTCTAGGAACTGGATCCCAGAATGATACAAAAATAAAATAAAATAAAAATATTCTAGAAGGCGTTACTGAAAAAATTAAATTTAAATTTAATGATAAAAAAAAAATCTAGAATGTGTTACTGAAACATAAATGATAAAAATAATAATAATAATTAAAAAAAAAAATCTTGAACATGTTACTGAATCATTTGATTGGATGCCACAGCGATAAAATAAATACATACATTAAAATTCTAGAATGTGTTTCCCAATCATTTGATTGGACAATAAAGAATAAATAAATAAATAATTCTAGAACTCATTACTGAATCATTTCAGTGGTCCAGCTTTTCCTGAACTGGATCCAACAATGATATAAAAATTAAAATAATCAATATAATTCTAGAAGGTGTTACTGAATAATTTAATTGGACACCACAGCGATAAAAAAATAAAAATAAAAAACTCTAGAATGTGTTACTGAAACATAAATGATAAAATAAAAATAAAAAAATAAAAATTCTTGAACATGTTACTGAATCATTCGATTGGACGCCACAGCGATAAAATAAATAAAAATACATTCATATTCTAGAATGCATTTCTGAATCATTTGATTGGACAATAAAAAAAAAATACAAAAATAATTCTAGAACTCATTACTGAATCATTTCATTGGCTGCCTCAACAATAACAAATTAAATAATAAAAAAAAAAACTAGAACATGTTACTGAATCATTTGATTGGATGCCACAATGATAATAAGAAATAACAATTCTAGAACGTGTTTCCAAATTATTTCATTGGACACCACAACAATTACAAAAACAAAAATAATTCAAGAACTCATTAATGAATCTTTTCATTCGCTGCCGCAACAATAGAAAATCAATCAAAATAAAAAAATCTAGAAATTTTTGAATCATTTGATTGGATGCCACAATGACAGAAAAAAATAATGATAGAACATGTTACTGAATTATTTAATTAGTTGCCACAATGATATAAAAAAAATTATATATATAAATTCTTGAACATGTTACTGAATCATTTGATTGAACGCCACAGCGATAAAATAAATACATTAAAATTCTAGAATGTGTTTCCGAATCATTTGATTGGACAATAAATAAATAAATAAATAATTCTAGAGTTCATTACTGGATCATTTCATTGGCTGCCTCAACAATAACAAATCAAATCAAATAAAAAAAAATCTAGAACATGCTACTGAATTATTTAATTGGATGCCACAATGACAGAAAAAAAATAAATACTAGAATGTGTTACTGAATCATTTAAATAGATGCCACAATGATTAAAGAAAAAAAATATATATATATATGTGTATGTATGTATATATATATATATATATATATATATATATATATATATATATATATATATATATATATATATATATATATATATATATATATATATATAAAATTCTTGAACATGTTACTGAATCATTTGATTGGATGCCACAATGATAAAAAGAAATAACAATTCTAGAATGTGTTTGCTAATTATTTGATTGGACACCACAACAATAAACAAAACTAAAATAATTCAAGAACTCATTACTGAATCATTTCATTGGCCTCCGTAACAATAAAAATAAAATAATAAAAATAATAAATAAATAAATAAATAAAAATAATAAAATAAAAAAATCTAGAACTTACTGAATCATTTGATTGGTTGCCACAGTGAAAGAAATAAAAAAATTCTAGAATGTGTTACTGAATCATTTGATTGGATGTCACAATGATAAAAAAAAATGTAAAAAAATAATATATAACACATATATATATATATATATATATATATATATATATATATATATATATATATATATATATATATATATATATATAATTCTTGAACATGTTACGGAATCATTTGATCGGATGCCACAATGATAAAAAAATTAATAAAACTAAAAAAAAATTCTAGAATGTGTTATTGAATCATTTGATTGGATGCCAAAATGGTAAAAAATTAATAAAATAAAAACAAATTTAGAATGTGTTACTGAGTCATTTAATTAGATGCCACAATGATAAAAAAAAATAAAAGCTAGAATGTTTTACTGAAGGAACAACTATAAAAAAAAATGAATAAACTCTACAACTCATTACTAAAAATAATTTTATTGGAAGATATGAAAAAAAAAAATCTCTTATTAAATCATTTGATTGGACGGCGCAGCACTAAAAATAATACATTGCTACAAAAATCATCCTAGAATATGTTACTGAATCCGTCCTTTGGAACCCCCAACGTAGAATGTTGAACATTCTTATTATGATGGGAACTTGTGAAAATTGACTTCCTTATAGAGCTGATCACTCCGCTGTCACATGAAACCGCGGTCCGCACATTTCCTCCGACCCCTCCCCCCTCCGCCAGCCACCCTCCTCATACGCTTTTCCTTGTTTGGCAACAAAAGTTTGGCTGATGATGTAAGAAGGTCTCACGTGTGTGGTTGGGGGGGGGGGGGGAGGAGGAGGTCACTGTATCCTATCGTTAAGTACTTACAATATATATATATATATATTGACTGTATATGTATATAGCAAGTGCGTTGACAGGTAGGGCGTAATCCTTGTCCCCCCCTCCCTTCCCCCATATTACCTGTGTGCTGTGGTCATTTACACAGAAAAAAATCCAGCCTGTGTAACTTTATTTCAGCACAGTTGTGGTGCAACGCAGTCCTCCGCACCGCCACCAAGAAGACTTCACGGAATGTCACTTAGTAACATTTCAATAAAGTTGGCACGTCAGGATTGGTGGGTTGGCAGGGCTCCTCCCAGAGTACACAAGCCAAAAATAACCAGATAAAAATGAACCCCCCCCCCCCATTATAATATAAAAATAAAAAAATCAGTGTTTGCTGCAAAATTCACCTTCAATCTAGAGATGTCCCCCACAGTATTTCCTTTGCACCACACCATGTCTTCCGTCTATGGCCAGCATCATTCAACCCACTTCCGGAACCCCAGCCTGTGATTGGATGGTGATGAGCTCATCTCTCTGCCTCCTCTTATGAGCACATGACCCGATTGGCCCCCTTGTGCTGCTTCCTTCCTCTCACACTCCAGCCCTGCTGTACAGGTGGCTGCGGAAGGCTGATCCCTCATCAAATCCTCAGACTTACACGATTAGTATATATATATATATATATATATATATATATATATATAAAACTGTAATAATTGTGTCTTTTGGACCTGCTTTAACCCTTTCATGCCTAAGCCTATTTCTGACATTTGTTGCTTACAAGTTAACCACTTCCACCCCGGAAGGATTTACCCCCCCTAATGACCAGGCCCTTTTTTTGCGGTGCGTCGCTTTAACTGACAATTGCGCGGTCGTGTTGTACCCAAACAAAATTGACGTCCTTTTTCCTCCACAAATAGAGCTTTCTTTTGGGGGAATTCGATCACCTCTGCGGATTTTTTTTTTTTTTTTTGCGCTATAAACAAAAAAAGAGCGACAATTTTGAAAAAAAAAAAAAAAAAACGCATTATTTTTTACTTTTTGCTATAATAAATATCCCCAAAAAATATATAAAAAAAACCAAATTTCTTCCACAGTTTTGGCCGATACGTATTCTTCTACTAATTTTTGGTAAAAAAAAAAAAAAAATGAAAAATTGCAATAAGCGTATATTGATTGGTTTGCGCAAAAGTTATCGCGCCTACAAAATAAGGTGATCGATTTACGGTATTTTTATTAATACTTTTTTTTATCAGTAATGGCAGCGATCTGCGAATTTTATCGGGACTGCGACATTGCGGCGGACACATCGGACACTTTTGACACTATTTTGTCATTTATATAGCAATCAGTGCTATAAAAATGCATTGATTACTGTGTAAATGTCACTGGCAGGGAAGGGGTTAATATTAGGGGGCGATCAAGGGGTTAAGTGTGTTCCCTCAGCATGTTCTAACTGTAGGGGGGGGGGGATGGGCTCACTAGAACATGACAGAGATCACTGGGAGCAGTAGATCCCTGTCATGTTGCTAGGCAGAACAGGGAAATGCCTTATTTACATGGGCATCTCCCCGCTCTGCCTTTCCGTGCCACGATCGCGGGCCACCGGCGGACAGCGAGTCTGCGGGACCCGCGGGCACGCTCCTGCAGCGGGCCGCGGATGACGCAGCGACCTACGGGTATGTTGTTGTGCACACCCGTGCCACTTTGCCGACGTATATCGGCGTGAGCCAGTCGGCAAGTGGTTAAAATCAGTATTTTTTTGCTAGAAAATTGCTCAGAACCCCCAAACATTATATATATATATATATATATATATATATATATATATATTTATATATATTTAGCAGAGACCCTAGAGAATAAAATGGCGATTGTTGCAATATTTTTTGGCACACAGTATTTGCGCAGCGGTCTTACAGTATGACATAAAATATTGCAACGATCGCCATTATAAAGCGTGACATGTTCGGTATCTATTTACTCGGCGTAACTTCCTCTTTCACATTCTACATAAAAATTGGGCTATCTTTACTGTTTAGTTTTTTTTTTTTTTTAATTCATGAAATTGTCTTCTTTCCCCCAAAAATTGCGTTTTGAAGACCGCTGCGCAAATACCGTGTGCCATAAAATATTGCAACGATCGCCATTTTATTCTCTAGGGTCTCTGCTAAAAAAAATCTATAATGTTTGGGGGTTCTAAGTAATTTTCTAGCACACAAATACTGATTTTAACTTGAAGGCAACAAGTGTCAGAAAAAGGCTTAGGCATGAAGGGGTTAAAATCAGTATTTTTTTTGCTGCAAAAATGACTTAGAACCCCCAAACATTATAGATTTTTTTTAGCAGAGACCCTAGAGAAGAAAATGGCGATCGTTGCAATATTTTATGGCACGCGGTATTTGTGCAGCGGTCTTCAAAACGCAATTTTTGGGGGAAAGAAGACAATTTCATGAATTAAAAAAAAAAAAAAAACTAAACAGTAAAGATAGCCCAATTTTTATGTAGAATGTGAAAGAGGAAGTTACGCCGAGTAAATAGATACCGAACATGTCACGCTTTATAATTGCGCACGCACTCGTGGAATGGCGACAAACTGCTGTACTTAAAAATCTCCATAGGCAACGCTTTAAAAAAATAAATAAATAACGGTTACCGGGTTAGAGTTACAGAGGAGGTCCAGGGCTGGAATTAGCCTTCCACGGCTCACCCGGGATCACCTGTCCCACCGGGAGGCCCGAGCGACCAGCCGGCACGCTGGCCGGACACCTGAACATTGCCGCAATCGGCTTCGAACGGGTCTCGGATCTAGTAACCCGGAAGCGATATCATGACATCACTTCCGGTTTAGTGAAAGACCTATTGGCGCCAGATTTAAAAAAAAAAAAATTATAGTATTCAAAACAGCCAGACTGACACAACCAGTGCAAAGGAGGCATTTGGGGTCTTCTAGATCACAGATCCCTCTATAATAAAGGACCTGTCGTTGCTTATTACTGTCACAAGGGATGTTTACATTCCTTCTGACAGCAAAAAAATAATCAAAAAAAAAATTTAAAGGGACAGTGTAAAAAAAAAAAAAAAAATGAAAAAAATTTTTTTTTAAAGGGACAGTGTAAAAAAAAATGAAAAAAAAAATATAAAAAAAAAATATTTAAAGGGACAGTGTAAAAAAAAAATGAAAAAAAGAAAATTTAAAGGGACAGTGGAAAAAAAAAATTAAAAGAAAATTTAAAGGGAGAGGGTAAAAAAAAATGAAAAAAAATATAAAAAAAAAAAATTTAAAGGGACAGTGTAAAAAAAAACAATGAAAAAAAAAAGAAAAAAAAATTTAAAGGCACAATGTAAAAAAAAAAATGAAGAAAAAAAAGAATTTTTTTTTTTTAAAGGAACAGTGTAAAAAAAAGAAAAAAAAAATGAAAAAAAATTTAAAGGGACAGTGTAATTTTTTTTTAAAAAAAATATAAAAAAAACAATTTAAAGGGACAGTGTAAAAAAAATAATAAAAAAAATGAAAATTTTTTTTAAAGGGACAGTGTAAAAAAAAAAAAAAAACGAAGAAAAAAATAAATAAATAAAAAAATGAAGAAAAAAAAAAAAAATGAAAAAAATTATTTTAAAGGGACAGTGTAAAAAAAAACGAAAAAAAAAAAACATTTAAAGTAACCCCTCCCATGCTCGCGCACAGAAGCGGACACATAAATAAGTCACGCCCGCAAATGTAAACGGTGTTCAAACCACACATGTGAGGTATCGCCACCATTGTTAGAGCGAGAGCAATAATTCTAGAACTAGACCTCCTCTGTAACTCTAACCTAGGTAAAATTTTTTAAAAGCGTCGCCTATGGAGATTTTTATGTACCGTAGTTTGTTGCCATTCCACGAGCGGGCGCAATTTTAAAGCGTGACATGTTAGGTATCTATTTACTGGGCGTAACATTATCTTTCACATTATACAAAAAAAAATTGGACTAACTTTACTGTTTTGTTATTTTTTTTAATTCATGAAAGTGTTTTTCTTCGAAAAAAATTGCATTTAAAAGAACGCTGCACAAATACAGTGTGACATAACATATTGCAACGATCGCTATTTTATTCTCTAGGGTCTCTGCTAAAATATATATATATAAATAATGTTTGGGGGTTTTAAGTACATTTTCTAGCAAAAAAATACTGATTTTAACTTGAAGGCAACAAGTGTCAGAAAAAGTGTCAGAAAAAGGCTTAGGCATGAAGGGGTTAAAATCAGTATTTTTTTGCTAGAAAATTACTTAGAACCCCCAGAGACCCTAGAGAGTAAAAGGTTGGTCGTTGTAATATTTTATGTCACACGGTATTTGTGCAGCGCCCTCTCAAATGCAATTTTTGGGGAAATAAAATACACTTTAATGAATTAAAAATAATTTTTTCGTGAAAGATGATGTTACGCTGAGAATCGCGATCTTTATTCTAAGCAAAAAAATCGTGATTCTCATTTTATCCAGAATCATGCAGCTCTAATACATTGTATATATCTGGTAACACAGGAGAATTGGCACCTGGCGATGATTACATTTAGATACTGTATATATATATATATATACATATATATTATCTCACAAAAGTAAGTACACCCCTCACATTTTTGTAAATATTTTATTCTATCTTTTCATGTGACAACACTGAAGAAATGACACTTGTCTACAATGTAAAGTAGTGAGTGTACAGCTTGTATAACAGTGTAAATTTGCTGTCCCCTCAAAATAACTCAACACACAGCCATTAATGTCTAAACCGCTGGCAACAAAAGTCAGTACACCCCTAAGTGAAAATATCCGAATTGGGCCCAAAGTGTCAATATTTTGTGTGACCACCATTATTTTCCAGCACTGCCTTATCCCTCTTGGACATGGAGGTCACCAGAGCTTCACAGGTTGCCACTGGAGTCCTCTTCCCCTCCTCCATGATGACATCACAGAGCTGGTGGATGTTAGAGACCTTGTGCTCCTCCACCTTCCGATTGAGGATGTCCCACAGATGATCAATAGGGTTTAGGTCTGGAGACATGCTTGGCCAGTCCATCACCTTTACCCTCAGCTTCTTTAGCAAGGCAGTGGTCATCTTGGAGGTGTGTTTACTTATCATGTTGGAATACTGCCCTGCGGCCCAGTCTCTGAAGGGAGGGGATCATGCTCTGCTTCAGTATGTCACAGTACATGTTGGCATTCATGGTTCCCTCAATGATCTGTAGCCCCCCAGTGCCGGCAGCACCCATGCAGCCCCAGACCATGACACTCCCACCATCATGCTTGACTGTAGGCAAGACACACTTGTCTTTGTCCTCCTCACCTGGTTGCCCCCACACACGCTTGTCACCATCTGAACCAAACAAGTTTATCTTGGTCTCATCAGACCACAGGACATGGTTCCAGTAATCCATGTCCTTAGTCTGCTTGTCTTCCGCAAACTGTTTGCGGTCTTTCTTGTGCATCATCTTTAGAAGAGGCTTCCTTCTGGGATGACAGCCATGCAGACCCATGTGATGCAGTGTGCGGCGTATGGTCTGAGCACTGACAGGCTGACCCCCCCACCCCTACAACCTCTGCAGCAATGCTGGCAGCACTCATACGTCTATTTCCCAAAGACAACCTCTGGATATGACGCTGAGCACGTGACCTCAACTTCTTTGGTGGACCATGGCGAGGCCTGTTCTGAGTGGAACCTGTCCTGTTATACCGCTGTATGGTCTTGACCACCGTGCTGCAGCTCAGTTTCAGGGTCTTGGCAATCTTCTTATAGTCTAGGCCATGTTTATGTAGAGCAACAATTCTTATTTTTCAGATCCTCAGAGAGTTCTTTGCCATGAGGTGCCATGTTGAGCTTACAGTGACCAGTATGAGAGAGTGAGAGCGATAACACCAAATTTAACCCACCTGCTCCCCATTCACACCTGAGACCTTGTACCACTAACGAGTCACATGACACCGGGGAGGGAATATAGCTAATTGGGCCCAATTTGGACATTTTCACTTAGGGGTGTACTGACTTTTGTTGCCAGCGGTTTAGACATTAATGGCTGTGTGTTGAGTTATTTTGAGGGGACAGCAAATTTACACTGTTATACAAGCTGTACACTCACTACTTTACATTGTAGACAAGTGTCATTTCTTCAGTGTTGTCACATGAAAAGGTAGAAGAAAAGATTTACACAAATGTGAGGGGTGTACTCACTTTTGTGAGATACTGTGTGTGTGGTTACACAGGAGCAATGGTATCTGTATATTACATTTAGATACTTTGTATATATATAATCTGGGAACCGGGGATGAGCGAGAAATCTGATAGATTCCTATTTTTATGAAATGTCAGCAAAATCAGGGAAGTTCCAGGAAATTTTTGCTGATTGGTGAAATGTTTTGGATCCAATGTTGAAGGAAGTTAACTTTTTTAAATGAAAGAATAAGGGCCCATTCACACCAGAAACTGCACATAACTGCGCGCTTTCGACTGAATGTTTACACTCGTTTGAAACACGTTTGACGTGCGCTTTGCATGCGTTTTGTGCTGCGTTTGCAGTGCATTTTTCTATAGGTTTTTTGGGTTTGGCTTTCTTGGCTTGGGGCCCATTCACACCAGAAACTGCAGGTAATTACGCATTTCTAACTGCATGTGTGCATGCATTTGAAGCGCGTTGGACGCGTGCTTGAATGTGTTTTGCACTTCGCTTAGCACTGCGCTTGCAGTGCATTTTTCTGTACGGAACGTTTTTGGGCTTGGCTTTCTTGGCTTAAAGGGGTGCAGTGGGGTGCATGTGAAGTGCGTTTGTAGCGCGTTCCCTGCATTTGCAGTGCAGAAAAATGCAGGCGCTACTTTTTTTTTTTTAGAACTGCACTGAATTGCACTGCAATGGTGTGAACTATGCCCATAGGATTGCATTGATTTGGGCTGGCTATGCAGTGGGAGAGCAGTTCAAAATGCATCAAAATGCATTTTTTTTTTTTTTTTTAGTTGTCTGTTTTAATGCGCTTTCACATCAGAAAGGGCCCCAAAACAGACAACTACAAAAAAAAAATAAAAAATAACAGAAAATATAAAGTGGCAGTAAACAGATGGCAATCACCTACAATAGAAAAGGCAAAAAACACAGCAGCAGAAATCACTAATGGGCCGGTCACTCTATGTAGTGTTGGGGTAATGAGCGGTAAGATGTACATTTTTACTGTAAGTTACTCCAGGGTGTGACAACGCATTTAAATGGGGCCCCCGATGCCCCCCTGCCCTGCCACCCATGCAGTATACTGTGCACTGATGTATGCCACCTGTGTGTTGCGGTACACTGCCATAGTGCAAAGACCCAGAGATGGCATCAAAAAATGAAGATAGGTAATGAAAATGGAAAGGTTTTATTCAAAAATGTTGGTGGGGGGGGGACCAGGGAAGATAAATACTTCTTCCTATCTTTTATATGGTTCCGCCACTCAGAATCTCACTTCCCCTCTATAAATATATCCCTTTCCCTTTACACAGCGATTTCTGAGCTCCTATCCAGGAAATGTGATAAGAGAGAAGGGTGGTGAGGATCTGCCAGGGTGAGGCTAGGCCGAGGGCACCGGGTTCTGTAAGTGTCCCAATTGGGACCACACCTGATGTCTCCATGTGAAGATCTCCCCTCCTATCCAATCCAATGCATGCAATCTTCTTGTTTACCTCCATTGGTCTCGTGTTGTGTGTCTGCCCCCCCCCTTCCCCCCTCCAGTGTTCTCCCCCTCTCCTCCTCAAATGTTCCCACCTCTTCTCTTTTAGTGTTCCCCTTCACGTGCACCTCTCCTCCCCAACTGTCCCCCTCTTATGTGCCCCCCTCCCTCAAGTACTTACCTCCTGTGTACTCCTGTGCTCCATTGCCAAACACCTGTGTGCCTCTCCTCCCCACTCCAGTTCTCACCTGTGTACAGTCCCCTAAAGTGCCCACCGCCTGTGTGCACCCCCCCTCTAGTGCCCACCTCAAGTGTGCGCCCCCCTCCAGTTCTCACCTCCTGTGTGCACTACCCTCCAGTGCCTGCCACCTGTGTGCACCCCCCCCAGTGCCCACCTCCTGTGTGCACTACCCTCCAGTGCCCACCTCCTGTGTGCACTACCCTCCAGTGCCTGCCACCTGTGTGCACCCCCCAGTGCCCACCTCCTGTGTGCACTACCCTCCAGTGCCCACCTCCTGTGTGCACTACCCTCCAGTGCCTGCCACCTGTGTGCACCCCCCAGTGCCCACCTCCTGTGTGCACTACCCTCCAGTGCCCACCTCCTGTGTGCACTACCCTCCAGTGCCCACCTCCTGTGTGCACTACCCTCCAGTGCCTGCCTCCTGTGTGCACTACCCTCCAGTGCCTGCCACCTGTGTGCACCCCCCTCCAGTGCCCACCTCCTGTATGCACTACCCTCCAGTGCCCACCTCCTGTGTGCACTACCCTCCAGTGCCTGCCTCCTTGTGTGCACTACCCTCCAGCGCCTGCCTCCTGTGTGCACTACCCTCCAGTGCCTGCCTCCTGTGTGCACTACCCTCCAGTGCCCACCTCCTGTGTGCACTACCCTCCAGTGCCTGCCTCCTGTGTGCACTACCCTCCAGTGCCCGCCTCCTGTGTGCACTACCCTCCAGTGCCTGCCTCCTGTGTGCACTACCCTCCAGTGCCTGCCTCCTGTGTGCACTACCCTCCAGTGCCCACCTCCTGTGTGCACTACCCTCCAGTGCCCACCTCCTGTGTGCACTACCCTCCAGTGCCTGCCTCCTGTGTGCACTACCCTCCAGTGCCCGCCTCCTGTGTGCACTACCCTCCAGTGCCTGCCTCCTGTGTGCACTACCCTCCAGTGCCTGCCTCCTGTGTGCACTACCCTCCAGTGCCCGCCTCCTGTGTGCACTACTCTCCAGTGCCCACCTCCTGTGTGCAATGCCTTCCAGTGCCCACCTCCTGTGTGCACTACCCTCCAGTGCCCGCCTCCCTGTGTGCAATACCTTCCAGTGCCGGCCTACTGTGTGCATGCCCACCTTCAGTGCCCGCCTCCTGTTTTCCTAATGTAGTGAATCCCTCCCACCTGGCACATCTTGGACACAGCTGAGCACCTTACACTGCAGTGAATTATATTCTAATTTTCAGTATTTTATTGCTTGTGTTGAGCTATTACTATGTGTAATGAGCTGTACATGGTGGTTCTGTGAATATAGTATCAGTTCCGCTTGTTGAGTGTCTCACTTTTCTTCTGCTGTAAGTATTGTATTATATGTAGTATGTGTTTGTATATATATATATAGTTGTGGTTTGTCTTATTTTTATGTCCCGCTGTTCAATGTCCTGTATGATGATGGCTATTCAGAAAAACAAAATTGTTTTCTTCTGCGGCGTTCTCTGCACAGTCCAGCGAGAGGCTGCAGATGTTCTCCGCTGCAAGCTGACTAATGACCACCCCCATCATTTCCTGACAACCGCTCTGTGATAGGGATGAGATGAACTGCTTCCAGCAGATACCAAAACCCAACACCACTGAAATCAACGGGAGCCAAATCTGTCAAAGTAAGAATGCCCATTTTCTGGGGTAATAGGCAAGGGGGTGTCAAAATTCTGCATAATGTTTGCTGTAGCACGTCCTACAGCAAGAATGGACCCCCCCCCCAAAAAAAAAAGTCAATACCAGACCTTAAATCCATGTTTTGGACCCCCCTTCTGAACCATACCAGGCCACATGCCCTCAACATGAAGTGTGCAGGAGGGCATGGCAGAGCACCTTGTCCCCATGTTGATGAGGACAAGGGCTTCTTGAACACAATCCTGGTCTCAGTTACCAGTCTCTGACCATCTCCAGCATTATGTTACCAGTCTCTGACCATCTCCAGCAGTACGTTACCAGTCTCTGACCATCTCCTGCATTATGTTACCAGTCTCTGACCATCTCCAGCATTATGTTACCAGTCTCTGACCATCTCCAGCAGTACGTTACCAGTCTCTGACCATCTCCAGCATTATGTTACCAGTCTCTGACCATCTCCAGCAGTACGTTACCAGTCTCTGACCATCTCCAGCATTATGTTACCAGTCTCTGACCATCTCCAGCATTACGTTACCAGTCTCTGACCATCTCCAGCATTATGTTACCAGTCTCTGACCATCTCCAGCATTATGTTACCAGTCTCTGACCATCTCCAGCATTATGTTACCAGTCTCTGACCATCTCCAGCATTACGTTACCAGTCTCTGACCATCTCCAGCATTATGTTACCAGTCTCTGACCATCTCCAGCAGTACATTACCAGTCTCAGACCATCTCCAGCATTATGTTACCAGTCTCTGACCATCTCCAGCATTATGTTACCAGTCTCTGCCTATCTCCAGCATTATGTTACCAGTCTCTGACCATCTCCAGCATTATGTTACCAGTCTCTGACCATCTCCAGCATTATGTTACCAGTCTCTGACCATCTCCAGCATTATGTTACCAGTCTCTGACCATCTCCAGCATTATGTTACCAGTCTCTGACCATCTCCAGCATTACACTACCAGTCTCTGACCATCTGCAGCATTACGTTACCAGTCTCTGACCATCTCCAGCATTATGTTACCAGTCTCTGCCCATCTCCAGCAGTACATTACCAGTCTCTGACCATCTCCAGCAGTATGTTACCAGTCTCTGCCCATCTCCAGCATTATGTTACCAGTCTCTGACCATCTCCAGCATTACACTACCAGTCTCTGACCATCTCCAGCAGTACGTTACCAGTCTCTGACCATCTCCAGCAGTACGTTACCAGTCTCTGACCATCTCCAGCATTATGTTACCAGTCTCTGACCATCTCCAGCAGTACGTTACCAGTCTCTGACCATCTCCAGCAGTACGTTACCAGTCTCTGACCATCTCCAGCATTATGTTACCAGTCTCTGACCATCTCCAGCATTACGTTACCAGTCTCTGACCATCTCCAGCAGTACGTTACCAGTCTCTGACCATCTCCAGCACTATGTTACCAGTCTCAGACCATCTCTAGCATTACGCTACCAGTCTCTGTCCATCTCCAGCAGTACATTTCCAGTCTCTGACCATCTCCAGCAGTACGTTACCAGTCTCTGACCATCTCCTGCAGTATGTTACCACTCTCTGACCATCTCCAGCAGTATGTTACCAGTCTCTGACCATCTCCAGCAGTATGTTACCAGTCTCTGACCATCCCCAGCAGTACGTTACCAGTCTCTGACCATCTCCAGCATTACGTTACCAGTCTCTGACCATCTCCAGCAGTATGTTACCAGTCTCTGACCATCTCCAGTAGTATGTTACCAGTCTCTGACCATCTCCAGCATTACATTACCAGTCTCTGACCATCTCCAGCATTACATTACCAGTCTCTGACCATCTCCAGCATTATGTTACCAGTCTCTGACCATCTCCAGCATTACGTTACCAGTCTCTGACCATCTCCAGCATTATGTTACCAGTCTCTGACCATCTCCAGCAGTACGTTACCAGTCTCTGACCATCTCCAGCAGTACGTTACCAGTCTCTGACCATCTCCAGCATTATGTTACCAGTCTCTGACCATCTCCAGTATTACGTTACCAGTCTCTGACCATCTCCAGCAGTACGTTACCAGTCTCTGACCATCTCCAGCACTATGTTACCAGTCTCAGACCATCTCTAGCATTACGCTACCAGTCTCTGTCCATCTCCAGCAGTACATTTCCAGTCTCTGACCATCTCCAGCAGTACGTTACCAGTCTCTGACCATCTCCTGCAGTATGTTACCACTCTCTGACCATCTCCAGCAGTATGTTACCAGTCTCTGACCATCTCCAGAAGTATGTTACCAGTCTCTGACCATCTCCAGCAGTATGTTACCAGTCTCTGACCATCCCCAGCAGTACGTTACCAGTCTCTGACCATCTCCAGCAGTACGTTACCAGTCTCTGACCATCTCCAGCAGTATGTTACCAGTCTCTGACCATCTCCAGTAGTATGTTACCAGTCTCTGACCATCTCCAGCATTACATTACCAGTCTCTGACCATCTCCAGCATTACATTACCAGTCTCTGACCATCTCCAGCATTATGTTACCAGTCTCTGACCATCTCCAGCATTACGTTACCAGTCTCTGACCATCTCCAGCATTATGTTACCAGTCTCTGACCATCTCCAACATTACGTTACCAGTCTCTGACCATCTCCAGCAGTACGTTACCAGTCTCTGACCATCTCCAGCAGTATGTTACCAGTCTCAGACCATCTCTAGCATTACGCTACCAGTCTCTGTCCATCTCCAGCAGTACATTTCCAGTCTCTGACCATCTCCAGCAGTACGTTACCAGTCTCTTACCATCTCCAGCATTATGTTACCAGTCTCTGACCATCTCCAGCAGTATGTTACCAGTCTCAGACCATCTCCAGCAGTATGTTACCAGTCTCTTACCATCTCCAGCATTATGTTACCAGTCTCTGACCATCTCCAGCAGTACGTTACCAGTCTCTGACCATCTCCAGCAGTATGTTACCAGTCTCTGACCATCTCCAGCAGTACGTTACCAGTCTCAGACCATCTCCAGCAGTACGTTACCAGTCTCTGACCATCTCCAGCAGTATGTTACCAGTCTCTGACCATCTCCAGCAGTACGTTACCAGTCTCAGACCATCTCCAGCAGTACGTTACCAGTCTCTGACCATCTCCAGCAGTACGTTACCAGTCTCAGACCATCTCTAGCATTACGCTACCAGTCTCTGTCCATCTCCAGCAGTACATTTCCAGTCTCTGACCATCTCCAGCATTACACTACCAGTCTCTGACCATCTCCAGCATTACACTACCAGTCTCTGACCATCTCCAGCAGTACATTACCAGTCTCTGACCATCTCCACCAGTACATTACCAGTCTCTGACCATCTCCAGCAGTACATTACCAGTCTCTGACCATCTCCAGCAGTACGTTACCAGTCTCTGACCATCTCCAGCATTATGTTACCAGTCTCTGACCATCTCCAGCAGTACGTTACCAGTCTCTGACCATCTCCAGCAGTACGTTACCAGTCTCTGACCATCTCCAGCAGTACATTACCAGTCTCTGACCATCTCCAGCAGTACGTTACCAGTCTCTGACCATCTCCAGCAGTACGTTACCAGTCTCAGACCATCTCCAGCATTACATTACCAGTCTCTGACCATCTCCAGCATTATGTTACCAGTCTCTGACCATCTCCAACATTATGTTACCAGTCTCTGACCATCTCCAGCATTATGTTACCAGTCTCTGACCATCTCCAACATTATGTTACCAGTCTCTGACCATCTCCAGCAGTACGTTACCAGTCTCTGACCATCTCCAGCAGTAGGTTAACAGTCTCTGACCATCTCCAGCAGTATGTTACCAGTCTCTGACCATCTCCAGCAGTACGTTACCAGTCTCTGACCATCTCCAGCATTATGTTACCAGTCTCTGACCATCTCTATCAATCCTCTATAGTACTACTTACGGCCTCCAGGGGGGTTTCATTTGAGACGCTCTATGACTAGTAGGTTGACAACCACTACTGTAGTCTTATCTAATTTTTTAAAAATGTTTTGGGCTGGGATGCACTTTTTAGGACCTATATGTGATCTTATTTTATCATCAGTTGGAAGCTCTGGAAGTCATCCCTGAATACCCAACAATTCCATTACATCGTTTCTCTGGCTCTTCCCCTGACATTCTCTGTTTTGTAGAACTTCGAGGTGTAATTACATTTGCAGGTTCTGTTTCTCTGAATTCTCTTTATATTTTTTTTTTTGTTCATTCCATTTCCTGAAAAAGCGGTTTGGTGACTCTGCGTAAAAGAAAAACATCATTTGTGTGCCAAGGACAGTAACTCTCGCTCCAGCGCTTCCGCCAGAGGAAGGAAAGATTTTTTATTGTAACCAATCAAAAAAGTTCACAAATACCTGGGGAAGGTCAGCTGGAGCAGGACTGAGCCCCAAGCTGGGACAATTGCATGAGGCCAGTGGCGTAGCATGGGTTTCCAGCACCCGAGGTAAGGTAAGTATTGTGCCCCCTAATCCATGGACCCTGAGTTCCTTCCACCATTATATCCAGTATATATGTGTGATACATAGTAGGAAAATCTGTTCCTTACCTTAGTTCCCCTGTGTGCCCAGCTTTCTCAGCCACTCATGGTGCCTCCTTTGGCCCTTTGCACCCCCCCCCCCCCCCCCCGGGGGGACAGAAGGCTGATGCCCAGCTGAACCCTGCTGCCCACAAAACCAATAAACTGCAGAATATTACATTTTCGAGTTCTTGGATTTAAATACACTTTTGTGTTCCTGCGTTTGGAACCGCTTCCCGGTTCTGAGGTTTAGATACACTTTCCAGTTCTTGGGTTTAGAGACACATTAGGTGTCTTGGGTTTGGATCGGGTCCATGGGTTTGGATAGACTTTCGTGTTCTTGGGTTTGAAAACATTTCGGGTTCTTGGGTTCATCTACAATTTTGGGTTCTTGGGTTTGAAAACATTTCGGGTTCTTGGGTTTATCTACAATTTTGGGTTCTTGGGTTTAGATACACATTCTGTTTCTTGGGTTTGGATCGGGTTCTTGGGTTTAGATACATTTTCAGGTTCTTGGGTTTAGATATACGTTTGGGTTCTTGAGGAGTTTGGATACACATTTGTGTTCTTGGGTTTAGATACACTTTACAGTTCTTGGGTTGTGTTCTTGGGTTCAGATACACATTTGGTTTCCTGAGTTAGGATCAGGTTCTTGGGTTTCTATACATTTCCAGGGTTTTTGGGTTTATCTACACTTTTGGGTTCTTGAGTTTGGATAAGCATTTGTGTTCTTGGGTTTAGATACACATTCAGTTTCTTGGGTTTGGATCCGGTTCTTGGGTTTATACACCTTGCTTTTACCGGGTTTGACCCCCTGTTGCCTTCAGAACTGTCTTTCTTCGTGGCATAGATTCAACAAGGTGTTGGAAACATTCCTCAGGGATTTTGCTCCATAGTGACATGATAACATCACACAGTTGCTTCAGATTTGTCAGCTGCACATCCATGATACCAATCTCCTGTTCCACCACATCTGATCTGATGACTGTGGAGGCCATTGGAGTGACCTCATTGTCATGTTCAAGAAACCAGTGGTGAGATGATTGGAGCTTTGTGACATGGTGCATTATCCTGCTGGAAGGAGCCATCAGAAGATGGGGACACTGTAGTCATAAAGGGATGGACATGGTCAGCAACAATACTCAGGTAGGCCGTGGTGTGTAAACAAATTATGCTCAATTGGTACTAAAGGGTCAAAAGTGTGCCAAGAAAATATCCCCCACACCATAACACCCCCACCACCAGCCTGAACCGGTGATACCAGGCAGGATAGATCCATGCTTTCATGTTGTTTACACCAAGTTCTGACCCCACCATCTGAATGTCGCAGCTGAAATAGAGACTCATCAGACCAGGCAGCGTTTTTCTTCTACTGTCCAATTTTGGTGAGGCTGTGCCAACTGTAGCCTCAGTTTCCTGTTCTTGACTGATAGGAGTGGCACCCCGGTGTGGTCTTCTGCTGCTGTAGCCCATCTCCTTCAAGGTTGGATGTGTTGTGCGTTCAGAGATGGTGATCTGCATACCTTGGATGTAACGAGTGGTTATTTGAGTTACTGTTGTCTCTCTATCATCTGGAACCATTGTCTGCCCATTCTCCTCTGACCTCTGACACCAACAAGGCAATTTCCTCCACACCGCTGCCGCTCACTGGATATTTTCTCTTTTTCCCACCATTCTCTGTAAATCCCGAGAGATGGTTGTGTGTGAAAATCCCAGAAATACTCAGACCGGCCCGTCTGCCACCAACAACTATGCCACGTTCAAAGTCACTTAAATCCCCTTTTTTCCCCATTCTGATGTTTGGTTTGAAGTTCAGCAAGTGGTCTTCACCACGTCTAGATGCCAAAATATATGTTGTCGCTACCATGTGATTGGCTGATTAACAATCTGTGTTACCAAGCAATTAAACCTAAAAAAGTGGCGGGTGAGTGTACATTTTTGGGTTCTTGAGTTTACAGTAGATACACATTTAGTTTCTTGGGATTGGATCTGGGTTATGGGTTTAGTTACACTTTAACCTTCTCCCTACCCCTTGTCCTTAGCCAGTCAGGTTTTTCTTTCTATCTAAACAATTCCGATCCTTAATCGCTCTACAAAATATGTGTTTTTGGTATTAGGAGATTCCCCGTCACCTCCCAAAAATGAGAGACAGACAGATTTGGGAGAGCAGAACGTCAAATTGCAGCTTTTAATAAAGACAGGCCGTGGATTAGCAGTTGATAGCGGGTGAAGAATGGTCAGCGGGGTGTTAGAGGCTGAGATCAGCGGATGTTGATGAGTGTGAACTGATGACTTTGTTTAACTGAGAAAAGGAAGTAAAAAAAAGGAAACAATGAAGCAGAAAGTTCTGTAGAATATGATCGTCTCACAGCGAGATCAGTGAAAATATAGAGTTGTATCATGAGTTATGAGAATTAATTGTATCTATTTATACATTTTATTATTACTATTGTTGTTATTATTTCATCTTTCTTACTTTTTTTTATACTTTACTCTTTTTTATGATTATAGTATCAGTATCACATTGTTTCTTTGTTATGTATTATGTATACTATGATACATTTTTTTTAAACAACACCACATCTATGCCATGTACCAGGACCCTGGTGGTCAACTTATGGCCCGAGGGGCCACATTGCGGCCCTTTGGTGGTTAAAGTTTGCCGCCTGGCTCCAGCAGTCAGTAGTGAGAGCACTGGTTTGTAAAAGGACCTTTATTACCAGCGATCTCATGTTACATGTCCCGTCTCTGTCTCCTGCACCAGTACTCTGACCATTTTCATCTAGAAAGTCTATGACAGTCGCCCACACCATTACATATAATAAATATTATATGTGTCCCTTTGGAGATATCGGGGCCACTTTTGCCCCCCCCCCCCTATACCTTATAAGTTGACAACCACTGTACTAAGACACCTTACACTTTTTGCTACCAGGACAATTTTTTAATTTTTTTAATTATTACATTTTATTATTACATATTTTTATATTATATATTTTATTATTTTCTTATTTTGTACTTTATTTATATTATATATTTTTATTATTACATATTTTTATGTTATATATTTTCTTATATTTCTTTCATTTTCTATTATATTTATATTATATATTTTAATTATTATGTTTTATTGTTACATATTTTTATATTATATATTTTATTATATTTCTTTTATTTTTTTATTATGTTTATATTATATATTTTAATTATTATGTTTTATTATTACATATTTTTATATAATATATTTTATTATATTTATTATTTTTTTATGTTTATATTATATATTTTAATTGTATTTTTTATTATATTTATATTATATATTTTAATTATTATGTTTTATTATGACATATTTTTATATTATATATTTTTTTATTTATACTATATATTTTAATTATTATATTTTTATTACATATTTTTATATAATATATTTTATTATATATATTTTTTTATTATCTGAATATTTATAATATATATTTTATTAATATATTTAAATTATTTAAATTTTTTCATTTTTTGCACACGTTAGAATCCAACCAAAAACGTAAATGTATTTTATTGGGATTTTATGTGATATACCAACACAAAGTGGCACATAATTGTGAAGTGGAAGGAAAATGATAAATGGTTTACAAAATGTTTTACAAAAATAAATATGTGAAAAGTGTGGGGGGTACATTTGTATGGCGCCCCCGGAGTCAATACTTTGTAGAACCACCTTTCACTACAATTACATCTGCAAGTCTTTTTGGGGATGTCTCTACCAGCTTTGCACATCTAGAGAGGGACATTTTTGCCCATTCTTCTTCTTTGCAGAATATCTCAAGCTCTGTCAGATTGGATGGAGAGCGTCTGTGAACAGCAATTTTCAAGTCTTGCCACAGATTCTCAATGGGATTTAGGTCTGGACTGTGACTGGGCCATTCTAACACATGAATATGCTTTGATCTAAACCATTCCATTGTAGCTCTGGCTGTATGTTTCGGGTCATTGTCCTGCTGGAAGGTGAACCTCCACCCCAGTCTCAAGTCTTCTCCAGACTCTAATGCCGCGTACACACGGTCGTACTTTTCGTCTACAAAAGTCGGACAGCCTGTCGGACAGACTTCCGGCAGACTTTCGGTGGACTTGCCGCGGACTTGCGGCCTACTTTCTAACGACCGGACTTGCCTACACACGACCACACAAAAGTCGGTCGGATTCGTACGTGATGACGTACACCGGACTAAAATAAGGAAGTTCATAGCCAGTAGCCAATAGGTGCCCTAGCGTGGCTTTTTGTCCGTCGGACTAGCACACAGACGAGCGGATTTCGGGGTCCGTCGTAGGTACGAAGTAAAAGTTTTGAAGCATGTTTCAAATCTAAAGTACGTCGTATTTGAGGCTAAAAAAGTCGGTTGAAAGTCCGGAGAAGCCCACACACGATCGGATTACCAGCCAGCTTTAGTCCATCAGCGTCTGTTGGACTTTTGTAGACGAAAAGTAGGACCGTGTGTACGCGGCATAACAGGTTTTCTTCTAAGATTGTCCTGTATTTGGCTCCATCTATCTTCCCATCAACTCTGACCAGCTTCCCTGTCCCTGCTGAGGAAAAGCATCCCCACCACATGATGCTGCCACCACCATGTTTCACGGTGGGGATGGTGTGTTCAGGCGGATGTGCAGTGTTAGTTTTCCGCCACACATAGTGTTTTGCTTTTAGGCCAAAAAGTTCAATTTTGGTCTCATCTGACCAGATCACCTTCTTCCACATGTTTGCTGTGTCCTCCACATGGCTTCTCACAAACTACAAACAGAACTTCTTATGACTTTCTTTCACCAATGTCTTTCTTCTTGTCCCTCTTCCATAAAGGTCAGATTTGTGGAGAACACGACTAATAGTTGTCCTGTGGACAGATTCTCCCACCTGAGCTGTGGATCTCTGCAGCTCCTCCAGAGTTACCATGGTCCTCTTGGCTCTTCTCTGATGAATGCTCTCCTTGCCGGGCCGGTCAGTTTAGGTGGACGGCCATGTCTTGGTAGGTTTGCAGTTGGGCCATACTCCTTCCATTTTCGGATGATGGATTGAACAGAGCTCCGTGAGATGTTCAAAGCTTGGGATATTTTTTTTTATAACCTAACCCTGCTTTATACTTCTCCACAACTTTATCCCTGACCTGTCTGGTGTGTTCCTTGGCCTTCATGATGCTGTTTGTTCACTAAGGTTCTCTAACAAACCTCTGAGGGCTTCACAGAACAGCTGTATTTATACTGGGATTAAATTACACACAGGTGGACTCTATTTACTAATTAGGTGACTTCTGAAGGCAATTGGTTCCACTAGATTTTAGTTAGGGGTATCAGAGTAAAGGGGGCTGAATACAAATGCCCCCCCCCCCCCCCCCACACACACACACACACATTTTTCACATATTTATTTGTATCATTTATCATTTTCCTTCCACTTCACAATTATGTGCCGCTTTGTGTTGGTCCATCACATAAAATCCCAATAAAATACATTTACGTTTTTGATTGTAACATGACAAAATGTGGACAATTTCGAGGGGTATGAATACTTTTTTAAGGCACTGTATACCTGTGGTTAAAATGAGGGATTTTTAGAGAGTCCTACTCTGCATGCATGATGACGTCCTTGACCTCCAGTCAGTGACCTTGCCTGGGCTGAGATGATGTCATCAGTCTGCTGCAGACAGGAGGAAATACTTCCTCAGTCTCCCCTCCCCCAGTGATCAGACTGTACATTGTAACTTTGTAGAAGCAGGAGGAAGCATTTCTTTAGTCTCCCCTCCCCACAGTGATCAGACTGTACATTGTAACTTTGTAGAAGAAGGAGGAGAAATTTCCTCAGTCTCCCCTCCCCCAGTGATCAGACTGTACATTGTAACTTTGTAGAAGAAGGAGGAGGAATTTCCTCAGTGTCAGACATTGGTGAACACGGGCAGGAGATGCACCAGAATTGACATGGTATCTCAGTCCAGGAAGTAGATGGTGGATGATGCCTGAACAAAGACGATGCCGTCCTTCTGGAGAGGAAAGCATTGTCGGGGGGGGGGGGGGGTAATGAACACCATGAAAAGTAAGTCTGATGACAGGTCCACTTTAGCGTTGGAGGATGGGCTGGGAGAAGGATCAGTGTGTTGCGGTGACAGTTGTACGATCGGTTTGCAGGAAGCGATCTGATAAGAGACAGGAAGCCGGGTTGGATGAGGCGTTTGGGTTTTGCAAGCAGACAGTTTTTATAATGAACTCAAATTTTAGATGTGGTAATGCTTTGAAGAATATGCAAAGTCCCCGGTCTTCAGTAAATCCACCCCATAGTGTCACCACCAGGGGGCAGTGTAGGTACACCAGGACCTCCGGTTCCTTTCATGGGTGGGGAGAACGCCCACTCTGTCAATCTCCAGCTTAGGCACATCCAGAAGATCAGAATACCGATTCTTCAGGCCACCGAGAATCCCCCTGGCTCAGCTTCAATACCCCAGTACACCACTGGTGGCGCTGTAGAGGAGAAGAGAGGCGGGAGGAGGTGTGGTCTGTGCTCTCTCCTCCTCCTCCAGCTCGTCAGAGGCCACTAGCAAAGGTAAGAAGGAAGGAGAGCCGGGGGAAGGGAGGAAGCCGACTGTTATTCCCATTGGTTACACGATGGCACGTTTGTCCCCCTGTGTATTACAGCGATTGCCCCTTCATTGTGCACTCATTGCAGCAATTGCCCGTTCTTGCCCCTGAATTGCCTGTTTCATGGCTGCGTACTGTAACAATTGCACATTTGATGCCCATTGTCGTGGGATTTCTATACACTGCGCGTGATCCATGTCACCTTCAGCCTTTTGGTATAATGGATCTTAGTACGACCATTTCCCTATCTTCCCAAGTAGACATGACCACCATCCTTACATCCTCATCTCCCCAGCTCCACCGTCCCTGGAGAGCCTGCGTTCTGTATGTCCCTGGAGAGCCTGCGTTCTGTATGTCCCTGGAGAGCCTGTGTTCTGTATGTCCCTGGAGAGCCTGCGTTCTGTATGTCCCTGGAGAGCCTGTGTTCTGTATGTCCCTGGAGAGCCTGTGTTCTGTATGTCCCTGGAGAGCCTGCGTTCTGTATGTCCCTGGAGAGCCTGCGTTCTGTATGTCCCTGGAGAGCCTGCGTTCTGTATGTCCCTGGAGAGCCTGCGTTCTGTATGTCCCTGGAGAGCCTGCGTTCTGTATATCCCTGGAGAGCCTGCGTTAAAGTATGTCCCTGGAGAGCCTGCGTTATGTATGTCCCTGGAGAGCCTGCGTTTTGTATGTCCCTGGAGAGCCTGCGTTCTGTATGTCCCTGGAGAGCCTGCGTTCTGTATGTCCCTGGAGAGCCTGCGTTCTGTATATCCCTGGAGAGCCTGCGTTATGTATGTCCCTGGAGAGCCTGCGTTATGTATGTCCCTGGAGAGCCTGAGTTCTGTATGTCCCTGGAGAGCCTGCGTTCTGTATGTCCCTGGAGAGCCTGCGTTCTGTATGTCCCTGGAGAGCCTGCGTTCTGTATGTCCCTGAAGAGCCTGTGTTCTGTATGTCCCTGAAGAGCCTGCGTTTTGTATGTCCCTGAAGAGCCTGCGTTCTGTATGTCCCTGGAGAGCCTGCGTTCTGTATGTCCCTGGAGAGCCTGCGTTCTGTATGTCCCTGAAGAGCCTGCGTTCTGTATGTCCCTGAAGAGCCTGCGTTCTGTATGTCCCTGGAGAGCCTGCGTTCTGTATGTCCCTGGAGAGCCTGCGTTCTGTATGTCCCTGGAGAGCCTGCGTTCTGTATGTCCCTGAAGAGCCTGCGTTCTGTATGTCCCTGAAGAGCCTGCGTTCTGTATGTCCCTGGAGAGCCTGCATTCTGTATGTCCCTGGAGAGCCTGCGTTCTGTATGTCCCTGTAGAGCCTGCGTTCTGTATATCCCTGGAGAGCCTGCGTTATGTATGTCCCTGGAGAGCCTGAGTTCTGTATGTCCCTGGAGAGCCTGCGTTCTGTATGTCCCTGGAGAGCCTGCGTTCTGTATGTCCCTGGAGAGCCTGCGTTCTGTATGTCCCTGAAGAGCCTGTGTTCTGTATGTCCCTGAAGAGCCTGCGTTCTGTATGTCCCTGAAGAGCCTGCGTTCTGTATGTCCCTGGAGAGCCTGTGTTCTGTATGTCCCTGGAGAGCCTGCGTTCTGTATGTCCCTGAAGAGCCTGCGTTCTGTATGTCCCTGAAGAGCCTGCGTTCTGTATGTCCCTGAAGAGCCTGCGTTCTGTATGTCCCTGGAGAGCCTGCGTTCTGTTTGTCCCTGGAGAGCCTGCGTTCTGTATGTCCCTGGAGAGCCTGCGTTCTGTATGTCCCTGGAGAGCCTGCGTTCTGTATGTCCCTGGAGAGCCTGCGTTCTGTATGTCCCTGGAGAGCCTGCGTTCTGTATGTCCCTGGAGAGCCTGCGTTCTGTATGTCCCTGGAGAGCCTGCGTTCTGTATGTCCCTGGAGAGCCTGCGTTCTGTATGTCCCTGGAGAGCCTGCGTTCTGTATGTCCCTGGAGAGCCTGCGTTCTGTATGTCCCTGGAGAGCCTGCGTTCTGTATGTCCCTGGAGAGCCTGCGTTCTGTATGACCCTGGAGAGCCTGCGTTCTGTATGTCCCTGGAGAGCCTGCGTTCTGTATGTCCCTGGAGAGCCTGCGTTCTGTATGTCCCTGAAGAGCCTGCGTTCTGTATGTCCCTGGAGAGCCTGCGTTCTGTATATCCCTGGAGAGCCTGCGTTCTCTATGTCCCTGGAGAGCCTGCGTTCTGTATGTCCCTGGAGAGCCTGCGTTCTGTATGTCCCTGGAGAGCCTGCGTTCTGTATGTCCCTGGAGAGCCTGCGTTCTGTATGTCCCTGGAGAGCCTGCGTTCTGTATGTCCCTGGAGAGCCTGCGTTCTGTATGTCCCTGGAGAACGTGTGTTCTGTGTGTCCCTGGAGAGCCTCTGTATGTCCCTGGAGAGCCTGTGTTCTGTATGTCCCTGGAGAGCCTGTGTTCTGTATGTCCCTGGAGAGCCTGCGTTCTGTATGTCCCTGGAGAGCCTGCGTTCTGTATGTCCCTGGAGAGCCTGCGTTCTGTATGACCTGGAGAGCCTGCGTTCTGTATGTCCCTGGAGAGCCTGCGTTCTGTATGTCCCTGGAGAGCCTGTGTTCTGTATGTCCCTGGAGAGCCTGCATTCTGTATGTCCCTGGAGAGCCTGTGTTCTGTATGTCCCTGGAGAGCCTGCGTTCTGTATGTCCCTGAAGAGCCTGCGTTCTGTATGTCCCTGGAGAGCCTGCGTTCTGCATGACCTGGAGAGCCTGCGTTCTGTATGTCCCTGGAGAGCCTGCAATCTGCATGACCTGGAGAGCCTGCGTTCTGTATGTCCCTGGAGAGCCTGCGTTCTGTATGTCCCTGGAGAGCCTGTGTTCTGTATGTCCCTGGAGAGCCTGTGTTCTGTATGTCCCTGGAGAGCCTGCGTTCTCTATGTCCCCGGAGAGCCTGTGTTCTGTATGTCCATGGAGAGCCTGTTTTCTGTATGTCCCTGGAGAGCCTGTGTTCTGTATGTCCCTGGAGAGCCTGCGTTCTGTATGTCCCTGGAGTGCCTGCGTTCTGTATGTCCCTGAAGAGCCTGCGTTCTGTATGACCTGGAGAGCCTGCGTTCTGTATGTCCCAGGAGAACCTGTGTTCTGTATGTCCCTGGAGAGCCTATGTTCTGTATGTCCCTGGAGAGCCTGCGTTCTCTATGTCCCTGGAGAGCCTGTGTTCTGTATGTCCCTGGAGAGCCTGTTTTCTCTATGTCCCTGGAGAGCCTGCGTTCTGTATGACCTGGAGAGCCTGCGTTCTGTATGTCCCTGGAGAGCCTGCGTTCTGTATGTCCCTGGAGAGCCTGCGTTCTGTATGTCCCTGGAGAACGTGTGTTCTGTGTGTCCCTGGAGAGCCTCTGTATGTCCCTGGAGAGCCTGTGTTCTGTATGTCCCTGGAGAGCCTGTGTTCTGTATGTCCCTGGAGAGCCTGCGTTCTGTATGTCCCTGGAGAGCCTGCGTTCTGTATGTCCCTGGAGAGCCTGCGTTCTGTATGACCTGGAGAGCCTGCGTTCTGTATGTCCCTGGAGAGCCTGCGTTCTGTATGTCCCTGGAGAGCCTGTGTTCTGTATGTCCCTGGAGAGCCTGCATTCTGTATGTCCCTGGAGAGCCTGTGTTCTGTATGTCCCTGGAGAGCCTGCGTTCTGTATGTCCCTGAAGAGCCTGCGTTCTGTATGTCCCTGGAGAGCCTGCGTTCTGCATGACCTGGAGAGCCTGCGTTCTGTATGTCCCTGGAGAGCCTGCAATCTGCATGACCTGGAGAGCCTGCGTTCTGTATGTCCCTGGAGAGCCTGTGTTCTGTATGTCCCTGGAGAGCCTGTGTTCTGTATGTCCCTGGAGAGCCTGCGTTCTCTATGTCCCCGGAGAGCCTGTGTTCTGTATGTCCCTGGAGAGCCTGTTTTCTGTATGTCCCTGGAGAGCCTGTGTTCTGTATGTCCCTGGAGAGCCTGCGTTCTGTATGTCCCTGGAGTGCCTGCGTTCTGTATGTCCCTGAAGAGCCTGCGTTCTGTATGACCTGGAGAGCCTGCGTTCTGTATGTCCCAGGAGAACCTGTGTTCTGTATGTCCCTGGAGAGCCTATGTTCTGTATGTCCCTGGAGAGCCTGCGTTCTCTATGTCCCTGGAGAGCCTGTGTTCTGTATGTCCCTGGAGAGCCTGTTTTCTCTATGTCCCTGGAGAGCCTGCGTTCTGTATGACCTGGAGAGCCTGCGTTCTGTATGTCCCTGGAGAGCCTGTGTTCTGTATGTCCCTGGAGAGCCTGTGTTCTGTATGTCCCTGGAGAGCCTGTTTTCTCTATGTCCCTGGAGAGCCTGCGTTCTGTATGACCTGGAGAGCCTGCGTTCTGTATGTCCCTGGAGAGCCTGCGTTCTGTATGTCCCTGGAGAGCCTGCGTTCTGTATGACCTGGAGAGCCTGCGTTCTGTATGTCCCTGGAGAGCCTGTGTTCTGTATGTCCCTGGAGAGCCTGTGTTCTGTATGTCCCTGGAGAGCCTGCGTTCTCTATGTCCCTGGAGAGCCTGCATTCTGTATGTCCCTGGAGAGCCTGTGTTCTGTATGTCCCTGGAGAGCCTGCGTTCTGTATGTCCCTGGAGAGCCTGCGTTCTGTATGTCCCTGGAGAGCCTGTGTTCTGTATGTCCCTGGAGAGCCTGCGTTCTGTATGTCCCTGGAGAGCCTGCGTTCTGTATGTCCCTGGAGAGCCTGCGTTCTGTATGTCCCTGGAGAGCCTGCGTTCTGTATGTCCCTGAAGAGCCTGCGTTCTGTATGTCCCTGGAGAGCCTGCGTTCTGTATGATCTGGAGAGCCTGCGTTCTGTATGTCCCTGGAGAGCCTGTGTTCTGTATGTCCCTGGAGAGCCTGCGTTCTCTATGTCCCTGGAGAGCCTGTGTTCTGTATGTCCCTGGAGAGCCTGTTTTCTGTATGTCCCTGGAGAGCCTGCATTCTGTATGTCCCTGGAGAGCCTGCGTTCTGTATGACCTGGAGAGCCTGCGTTCTGTATGTCCCTGGAGAGCCTGTGTTCTGTATGTCCCTGGAGAGCCTGCGTTCTGTATGACCTGGAGAGCCTGCGTTCTGTATGACCTGGAGAGCCTGTGTTCTGTATGTCCCTGGAGAGCCTGCGTTCTGTATGACCTGGAGAGCCTGTGTTCTGTATGTCCCTGGAGAGCCTGCGTTCTGTATGTCCCTGGAGAGCCTGCGTTCTGTATGTCCCTGGAGAGCCTGCGTTCTGTATGACCTGGAGAGCCTGCGTTCTGTATGTCCCTGGAGAGCCTGTGTTCTGTATGTCCCTGGAGAGCCTGCGTTCTGTATGACCTGAAGAGCCTGCGTTCTGTATGTCCCTGGAGAGCCTGTGTTCTGTATGTCCCTGGAGAGCCTGCATTCTGTATGTCCCTGGAGAGCCTGTGTTCTGTATGTCCCTGGAGAGCCTGCGTTCTGTATGTCCCTGGAGAGCCTGCGTTCTGTATGTCCCTGGAGAGCCTGCGTTCTGTATGTCCCTGGAGAGCCTGCGTTCTGTATGTCCCTGGAGAGCCTGCGTTCTGTATGTCCCTGGAGAGCCTGCGTTCTGTATGTCCCTGGAGAGCCTGCGTTCTGTATGTCCCTGAAGAGCCTGCGTTCTGTATGTCCCTGGAGAGCCTGCGTTCTGTATGACCTGGAGAGCCTGCGTTCTGTATGTCCCTGGAGAGCCTGTGTTCTGTATGTCCCTGGAGAGCCTGTGTTCTGTATGTCCCTGGAGAGCCTGCGTTCTCTATGTCCCTGGAGAGCCTGTGTTCTGTATGTCCCTGGAGAGCCTGTTTTCTGTATGTCCCTGGAGAGCCTGCGTTCTGTATGACCTGGAGAGCCTGCGTTCTGTATGTCCCTGGAGAGCCTGTGTTCTGTATGACCTGGAGAGCCTGTGTTCTGTATGTCCCTGGAGAGCCTGCGTTCTGTATGTCCCTGGAGAGCCTGCGTTCTGTATGTCCCTGGAGAGCCTGCGTTCTGTATGACCTGGAGAGCCTGCGTTCTGTATGTCCCTGGAGAGCCTGTGTTCTGCATGTCCCTGGAGAGCCTGCGTTCTGTATGTCCCTGGAGAGCCTGTGTTCTGTATGTCCCTGGAGAGCCTGCGTTCTGTATGTCCCTGGAGAGCCTGCGTTCTGTATGTCCCTGGAGAGCCTGCGTTCTGTATGTCCCTGGAGAGCCTGCGTTCTGTATGTCCCTGGAGAGCCTGCGTTCTGTATGTCCCTGGAGAGCCTGCGTTCTGTATGTCCCTGGAGAGCCTGCGTTCTGTATGACCTGGAGAGCCTGCGTTCTGTATGTCCCTGGAGAGCCTGCGTTCTGTATGTCCCTGGAGAGCCTGCGTTCTGTATGTCCCTGGAGAGCCTGCGTTCTGTATGTCCCTGGAGAGCCTGCGTTCTGTATGTCCCTGGAGAGCCTGCGTTCTGTATGACCTGGAGAGCCTGCGTTCTGTATGTCCCTGGAGAGCCTGTGTTCTGTATGTCCCTGGAGAGCCTGTGTTCTGTATGTCCCTGGAGAGCCTGCGTTCTCTATGTCCCTGGAGAGCCTGTGTTCTGTATGTCCCTGGAGAGCCTGTTTTCTGTATGTCCCTGGAGAGCCTGCGTTCTGTATGACCTGGAGAGCCTGCGTTCTGTATGTCCCTGGAGAGCCTGTGTTCTGTATGACCTGGAGAGCCTGTGTTCTGTATGTCCCTGGAGAGCCTGCGTTCTGTATGTCCCTGGAGAGCCTGCGTTCTGTATGTCCCTGGAGAGCCTGCGTTCTGTATGACCTGGAGAGCCTGCGTTCTGTATGTCCCTGGAGAGCCTGTGTTCTGCATGTCCCTGGAGAGCCTGCGTTCTGTATGTCCCTGGAGAGCCTGTGTTCTGTATGTCCCTGGAGAGCCTGCGTTCTGTATGTCCCTGGAGAGCCTGCGTTCTGTATGTCCCTGGAGAGCCTGCGTTCTGTATGTCCCTGGAGAGCCTGCGTTCTGTATGTCCCTGGAGAGCCTGCGTTCTGTATGTCCCTGGAGAGCCTGCGTTCTGTATGTCCCTGGAGAGCCTGCGTTCTGTATGACCTGGAGAGCCTGCGTTCTGTATGTCCCTGGAGAGCCTGTGTTCTGTATGTCCCTGGAGAGCCTGCGTTCTGTATGTCCCTGGAGAGCCTGTGTTCTGTATGTCCCTGGAGAGCCTGCGTTCTGTATGTCCCTGGAGAGCCTGCGTTCTATATGACCTGGAGAGCCTGCGTTCTGTATGTCCCTGGAGAGCCTGTGTTCTGTATGTCCCTGGAGAGCCTGCGTTCTGTATGTCCCTGGAGAGCCTGTGTTCTGTATGTCCCTGGAGAGCCTGCGTTCTGTATGTCCCTGGAGAGCCTGCGTTCTGTATGTCCCTGGAGAGCCTGCGTTCTGTATGTCCCTGGAGAGCCTGCGTTCTGTATGTCCCTGGAGAGCCTGTGTTCTGTATGTCCCTGGAGAGCCTGCGTTCTGTATGTCCCTGGAGAGCCTGCGTTCTGTATGTCCCTGGAGAGCCTGCGTTCTGTATGTCCCTGGAGAGCCTGCGTTCTGTATGTCCCTGGAGAGCCTGTGTTCTGTATGTCCCTGGAGAGCCTGTGTTCTGTATGTCCCTGGAGAGCCTGCGTTCTGTATGTCCCTGGAGAGCCTGCGTTCTGTATGTCCCTGGAGAGCCTGCATTCTGTTGTCCCTGGAGAGCCTGCGTTCTGTATGACCTGGAGAGCCTGCGTTCTGTATGTCCCCGGAGAGCCTGCGTTCTGTATGTCCCTGGAGAGCCTGCGTTCTGTATGTCCCTTGAGAGCCTGCGTTCTGTATGTCCCTTGAGAGCCTGCGTTCTGTATGTCCCTGGAGAGCCTGCGTTCTGTATGTCCCTGGAGAGCCTGTGTTCTGTATGTCCCTGGAGAGCCTGCGTTCTGTATGTCCCTGGAGAGCCTGCGTTCTATATGACCTGGAGAGCCTGCGTTCTGTATGTCCCTGGAGAGCCTGTGTTCTGTATGTCCCTGGAGAGCCTGCGTTCTGTATGTCCCTGGAGAGCCTGCGTTCTGTATGTCCCTGGAGAGCCTGCGTTCTGTATGTCCCTGGAGAGCCTGCGTTCTGTATGTCCCTGGAGAGCCTGCGTTCTGTATGTCCCTGGAGAGCCTGCGTTCTGTATGTCCCTGGAGAGCCTGTGTTCTGTATGTCCCTGGAGAGCCTGTGTTCTGTATGTCCCTGGAGAGCCTGCGTTCTGTATGTCCCTGGAGAGCCTGCGTTCTGTATGTCCCTGGAGAGCCTGCATTCTGTATGTCCCTGGAGAGCCTGCGTTCTGTATGACCTGGAGAGCCTGCGTTCTGTATGTCCCCGGAGAGCCTGCATTCTGTATGTCCCTGGAGAGCCTGTGTTCTGTATGTCCCTGGAGAGCCTGCGTTCTGTATGACCTGGAGAGCCTGCGTTCTGTATGTCCCTGGAGAGCCTGCGTTCTGTATGTCCCTGGAGAGCCTGCGTTCTGTATGTCCCTGGAGAGCCTGCGTTCTGTATGTCCCTGGAGAGCCTGCGTTCTGTATGTCCCTTGAGAGCCTGCGTTCTGTATGTCCCTTGAGAGCCTGCGTTCTGTATGTCCCTGGAGAGCCTGCGTTCTGTATGTCCCTGGAGAGCCTGCGTTCTGTATGTCCCTGGAGAGCCTGCGTTCTGTATGTCCCTGGAGAGCCTGCGTTCTGTATGTCCCTGGAGAGCCTGCGTTCTGTATGTCCCTGGAGAGCCTGCGTTCTGTATGACCTGGAGAGCCTGCGTTCTGTATGTCCCTGGAGAGCCTGCGTTCTGTATGTCCCTGGAGAGCCTGCGTTCTGTATGTCCCTGGAGAGCCTGCGTTCTGTATGTCCCTGGAGAGCCTGCGTTCTGTATGTCCCTTGAGAGCCTGCGTTCTGTATGTCCCTTGAGAGCCTGCGTTCTGTATGTCCCTGGAGAGCCTGCGTTCTGTATGTCCCTGGAGAGCCTGCGTTCTGTATGTCCCTGGAGAGCCTGCGTTCTGTATGTCCCTGGAGAGCCTGCGTTCTGTATGTCCCTGGAGAGCCTGCGTTCTGTATGTCCCTGGAGAGCCTGCGTTCTGTATGTCCCTGGAGAGCCTGCGTTCTGTATGACCTGGAGAGCCTGCGTTCTGTATGTCCCTGGAGAGCCTGTGTTCTGTATGTCCCTGGAGAGCCTGCGTTCTGTATGTCCCTGGAGAGCCTGTGTTCTGTATGTCCCTGGAGAGCCTGCGTTCTATATGACCTGGAGAGCCTGTGTTCTGTATGTCCCTGGAGAGCCTGTGTTCTGTATGTCCCTGGAGAGCGTGCGTTCTGTATGTCCCTGGAGAGCCTGTGTTCTGTATGTCCCTGGAGAGCCTGCGTTCTGTATGTCCCTGGAGAGCCTGCGTTCTGTATGTCCCTGGAGAGCCTGTGTTCTGTATGTCCCTGGAGAGCCTGCGTTCTGTATGTCCCTGGAGAGCCTGTGTTCTGTATGTCCCTGGAGAGCCTGCGTTCTGTATGTCCCTGGAGAGCCTGCGTTCTGTATGTCCCTGGAGAGCCTGTGTTCTGTATGTCCCTGGAGAGCCTGCGTTCTGTATGTCCCTGGAGAGCCTGCATTCTGTATGTCCCTGGAGAGCCTGCGTTCTGTATGACCTGGAGAGCCTGCGTTCTGTATGTCCCCGGAGAGCCTGCTTTCTGTATGTCCCTGGAGAGCCTGCATTCTGTATGTCCCTGGAGAGCCTGCGTTCTGTATGTCCCTGGAGAGCCTGCATTCTGTATGTCCCTGGAGAGCCTGCGTTCTATATGACCTGGAGAGCCTGCGTTCTGTATGTCCCTGGAGAGCCTGCGTTCTGTATGTCCCTGGAGAGCCTGTGTTCTGTTTATTTAGAGTACTTAACAATAGAGCTTGATGGTTTCACAATCGGCCAATCAAGCACAGGCATTCCTTCAAACAGGAGGAGTTATACAAATCTCAACCAATGAACGATGAGTAGGGCAGTGTATGGGCGTGTCTGGGCGGGGGCAGTGTGTATGATTTCCCGCCCCCTGTACCTGTAAGCTGTCATCTTCAGCTAGACCAGTGGTTCTCAACCTGGGGGTCGGGACCCCCTCGGGGGTCAAATGATGATTTGCCAGGGGTCACCAAATCCTTGGCTGTTCCTGAAGCCCGCATCGCTCTCCCAGCCTTTTTGCGGCCACCTAGCAGGGCTGTCCCTGGAGCCTGTGGCCGCCCACTTAGCCTCTTCGCAGCCGTCCATTCAGTTCACCGCATGGCTGGGGGGCAGAGACTAGAGGTCAGCTGACTGGTAAGGAATGTAAGGTGGGAGGGGCTGAAAGGGACCCTATCTCCTGATTTCGGCATAGGTGTCACTGCTACGAGACACCACAAAGTCGGAGACACAGTGAAGCTGGATTATAATTAAATAACACTACCTGTGATTATAGTTGCCATTAAAAGTCCCCACTACAGTTCTCAGATCAGCAGATGACCTTGATCAAGAGCACCTAAGTTGGCTGATCAGAACTCCCCCCAGCACTGCCACTCATCCCCCCCCCCCACCAAAGAGTAAGAGAAGGAATAAAAATAGAGAATACATGGAAGGGAGAGGAAAATAGGGGGCAGGACAAAGAAAAAGGGAGAGAAAGAACAAGAAAGACGGCTAGAGAGAGGGATGGGGGAAAAAAACAAGAAATTAGGATAGAGAGAAATAAAAGGGAAAGAAAGGAGAACAAAGAGAAAGAGTGGTGCATCCTAAAATGTACCATAAGGGGTTTAAATACTGTACGAGTGGAAGGGACTCAGGGAGCGCTAAATGTCCATGGGTTAGGGGCGCAAATTACTTATCTTGCCTTGGGTACTGACAATCCACGCTACGAAAATAATTTTACGATTAGGGGTCTCCACAACTTGAAAAATTTTATCAAGGGGTCACGGCACTAGAGGGGTTGAGAACCACTGAGCTAGACAAAGAAACCCGCATGGCTGGCCTTGAAATCATGGACGTGTCAGAAACCATGAAATCAGGCGGAGACAGAAGTACAGTGAAATCACACTTGTTTAATAATAAAAGTAAAAAGAACAAACATAGTCAAAACATAGCCAAAGTTCGGTAACCGGAATGGATAGTCAGCCGAGCCAGAAGTCAGGGATCAATGTAGTGGAACAGCAAGCAGGATCTGGAGCCAGAAGGGATGTCAGCAAAGCAAGTCTTGAACAGGATCCCAGGTGATAGGCTCTGTGATGTTGACCAAGGCGAAGGCAGAGATCCTCTGGGCAGGACGGCTTAAGTAGGCAGGACTGACGAGCAGGATATCATCAACAGCTGAGTAACTGTGGAGAGATAGGAGCTGGCAATTAGCCGACAGCTGAGCGGCCAGCTCAGAGAAGGAAGGGCTGAGGCCAGCCCTGACAGGACGCTGTCCCCGACCATAACAATTCAAAGACTGACATTTTTATTATTGGTTAATAAAATTTCCACAGCACCATGTACTTGTCAGTGTATAGCTCACATTCTGTGACAATGGCTCATTTCTTGATTGCCTATTGAAGCAATTGCCTGTTTGTTGCCCATCTGTGGCAAAGGTCCCCCTTTGTTAAATGTGTGTTGTTGCTTATTTGTTGCCAGTGTGTTGTGACAATTGCCCATTTTGTGTATTGTAATGATTGCCCATTTGTGAATCGTGTATTGTATCCATTTTCCTGTTTGTTGCCTGTGTATTATAACCATTGCCCGTTTGTTGACAATGTATGTGTGTTAATTGCTAATTTGTTGCCCATATATTATAGGCAATTTTTGCTTGTTGCCCACATATTGTTATCATTTCCTGTTTGTGGTCTGTATGATGCAATAATTGCCTTTTTGTTGCCTGTGTACTGTAACAACTGTCTGTTTATTGTAATGATTACCTATTTGTTGCCCATATATTATAAGTCATTTTTGCTTGTTGCCTATATATTGTAACCATTTCCTGTTTGTTGCCAGTGTAATGCAATCATTGCCTGTTTGTTGCTCGTGTATTGTAAAAATTGCCTGCTTGTTGCCCGTGTAATGAAATGATTGCCCGTTTGTTGCTAATGTATTATAACAATTACCTGTTTGGTGTTGGTGTATTATAACAATTGCCTGTGTATTGTAATGATGCCCATTTGTTGCTCATGTATTGTAACATTTGCCAGTTTGTTGTATCTGTATTGTATTGATTGCCTGTGTGTTACTCGTGTATAGTAACATTTGCCTGTTTGTTGACTTTGTATGATAACGATTGCCCGTTTATTGTAATGATTGCCCATTTGTTGCCCATATACAGTATTGATGACCATTGTCTGCTGGTTGCCTGTGCATTGTAACAATTGCCTGTTTGCTGCCTGCGTATTGTAATGATTGCCCGTTTGTTGCTTGTGTCCTGTAATGTAACAGTTGCCTGTGTAATGGAAGGATTCCCCTCCATTCACTGTGTATTGGAAAATCTGGTAGTTTGTTGTCTGTGTAATTTGAGAATAGTACGTTTCTCCCCATAATGTGAAGTCAGCACCCCCTGTAGGCCTCTCGCTCTCAATCCATGCCCTTAACAACGGCAATATTGTTTGCCCTTCCCAACTTGTTTCCTGGCTGGAGGACATCCAGCATCCTTGAGCCCTTTCCTCCCCAACCTGACTGCCCCTGGCCTCTCCTCTTACATTCATTGGATTTCAGATTCTATTAGGCTACTTTCACACTAAGGGGGCATTGGGGGCGCCTCAATAATCAGTCTGCATGCAAATACAGCCTGTCTGGGTACGCCCACTTCTCCAGAATGACACACTAATCTAGGCATTTTCACATTTGCATAACTCCTCCCACTGCTTGCATCAGGACTGAGAGCTCCTGAGAGGAGTGCTGAGGCCGGGGGGGGGGGGGGCTGTGATGTCATCGGGAAGCTATGTACAGGCCCCTCCCACCAGCCATGATCAGCCTGCATTGCATAGTTCACTATGACATTACTGGGTCTCTGTGCTTCTCTATGCAATTACATTAAAGCGGGGCGCCGCCGAAAGAAAAAATTTTAAAAGTCAGCAGCTACAAATACTGCAGCTGCTGACTTTTAAAACATGGACACTTACCTGTCCAGGGCGCCCGCGATGTCGGCACCCGAGGCCGAAGCGTCTCTCCGTCCTCGGGTGCTGCCGCCTCCATCTTCGGTAAGGGAATCAGGAAATGAAGCCATGCGGCTTCACTTCCCGGTTCCCTACTGCGCATGCGCGAGTCGCGCCGTGCAATAACAATGCTCCCTGCTGCCTCTGGGACCCGTGTGTGTTTCCCAGCAGGCAGCGGGGAGGGAGCAGGAAGTGGCGTAAATAACCGCAGATTCTGCGGCTATTTATGCCGGAAGTGGGTACAGATACCTGTAATATACAGGTATCTGTACCCCCCTCCCCCCTGAAAGGTGCCAACTGTGTCACCGGAGGGGGGGAGGAATCTGATTAGTGGAAGTTCCACTTTTGGGTGGAACTCCACTTTAAGGTAATAAAAAACGGATAGGTTTTATTTTATAATTTCATTGGTATGTTGATTGGGGGGGGGGGGGGGGGGTGAGAATATGGTTGTAGATTTCGTAGAGTCTCATTCCCTGAATAGACCTAGTGGGGTGTACGGGGTGGTCTGGAAGCGTCCCTGGAAATAACTTTGTTGCCCCTATACTATATATAGGTGTGTAGTTTTCCTGTGTAGAGTATTTCCTCTTGTCGTCTCCTCCCCGCGGTGGTGAAACGGGGCCGGGCGTTGCACCACATCATACAGTACAGTGTTGTCATACGTGTGAGTCACAGCAGCACGCTCTTGTGCTCGCTCTCACCTCCGTGGATGGGGAAGTTATTTTTAGCAATTGTTATTTAGCTGATAATGTGACCGATCTTTGGATTGTTTTTTTTTTTCTTTTTTTTTTATCTAATGATTGACAGACATCCTGCGGTTGTATATATTCCTGGAATGCCCCAAACCTCTGCACTGTACAAGCCGGCTCACCCTACAGGACGGCACGCTGGATAATAGTGAGCAATCTTCAATCGCAGCGCTCAGCTTCTGGGCTTTCTTTTATTGGTTTATATAAACGCCGATGTATTCCGCAGAGCAGACACCACCTGGCTCAGTGATCTCTGTACAGCACTGCGGTATATGTCAGAGCTCTATAAATGTATAATAATAATAGTGTGTGACTGTAGGGGGGGCATTAGAGTGTAAGCTCCTCTGGTACAGAGACTGATGTGACTGGCTCCGTGTTCTCTGTACAGCACTGCGGTATATGTCAGAGCTATATAAATGTATAATAATAATAATAGTACTGTGGGGGGGACATTAGAGTGTAAGCTCCTCTGGTACAGAGACTGATGTGACTGGCTCCGTGTTCTCTGTACAGCACTGCGGTATATGTCAGAGCTTATAAATGTATAATAACAATAGTGTGTGACTGTAGGGGGGACATTAGAGTGTAAGCTCCTCTGGTACAGAGACTGATGTGACTGGCTCAGTGATCTCTGTACAGCACTGCGGTATATGTTAGAGCTATATAAATGTGTAATAATAATAATAGTGTGTGACTGTGGGGAGGGGGGGGGGATTAGAGTGTAAGCTCCTCTGGTACAGAGACTGATGTGACTGGCTCCATGTTCTCTGTACAGCACTGCGGTATATGTTAGAGCTATATAGATATATAATAATAATAATGTGTGACTGTGGGGGGACATTAGAGTGTAAGCTCCTCTGGTTCAGAGACTGATGTGACTGTGGGGGGAGGGGACATTAGAGTGTAAGCTTCTTTGGTACAGAGACTAATGTGACTGTGGGGGAGGGACATTAGAGTGTAAGCTTCTCTGGTACAGAAACTGATGTGACTGGCTCAGTGATCTCTGTACAGCACTGTGGTATATGTCAGAGCTATATAGATATATAATAATAATAGTGTGTGACTGTGGGGAGGGGGATATTAGAGTGTAAGCTCATGTGGTACAGCACTGCAGTATATGTCAGAGCTATATAAATGTATAATAATAATAATAGTGTTACTGTGGGGGGGGGGGGGGGGGATATTAGAGTGCAAGCTCCTCTGATACAGAAATTGATGTGATTGGCTCAGTGTTCTCTGTACAGCACTGCGGTATATATGTCAGAGCTATATAAATGTATAATAATAATAATAGTGTGACTGTGGAGGGGACATTAGAGTGTAAGCTCCTCTGGTACAGCACTGAGGTATATGTCAGAGCTATATAAATGTATAATAATAGTGTGACTGTGGTGGGGGGGCATTAGAGTGTAAGCTCCTCTGGTACAGAGACTGATGTGACTGGCTCAGTGTCCTCTGTACAGCACTGCAGTATATGTCAGGGCTATATAAATGTATAATAATAATAATAGTGTGACTGTGGAGAGGACATTAGAGTGTAAGCTCCTCTGTACAGAGACTGATGGGACGCTTTCAATGTTGCCACAAAACTATCCAGTGTATGTAGAATGGTGATACCAAGACGGCCAATCTCAAGATTTATCACACAAGGACCTTTTTTCTACAAAGATACAGGAAATTCCTTTTTCCCGGTTGTATTACACTCCACAATGATTATATAAGATGCTCCCCAAGATGGGAGTTGATCCCGAAATTGGGATGATGTTAGATTAAGAATGAATTCATTTATTTGGTGTCCGAAACGGAATCCAAATTTCAGTTTTATTGTTGGCAGTTCAGTTTGCCAAAAGTCTTCTGGGAGAACGGGACCAAAGGATGCTCCAAAGATTGTTTCTGTCTTATTATCTCCTTCTGTTGTTCTCTGAGCATCCTTGGCTTGATTGCCAGTCCCACCCTTTAAAAATCGTTGATAGAATTTTCTAAGGAAGTGGCTTAGACCATTGTTTGGTCTTATGTTCCATCGGTGGACGGGGCTGGGGAGGCAACTGCCCCACTGTGCCACTCTGATTCCTGTAAAAAAAAAAAGCTGGACCAATTTAGCCACAGACATGCCTAAAGGCTTTCTGGTAAAGAGTGGAGTAAAAAGTCCCTGGTGCCCTACTGAGTGCGGGATGAGGACGAGGACAGAGCGCAGGATAGTGTACGCTGTGTCTGAGGCCGACTCTGTGCCCCACCTGAGGCTATCCCCTCCCCCAGCCAGCCCTGCCCAAGCAGCTCCTGCATCCCCCTGTCGGCCAATTGGGGAATCCAGAGTCGGTGCAGCAGGTCCACCTGGTGAGCAGAGAGTGCAGTGCCTTGAAAAAGTATTCATACCCCTTGAAATTTTTCCACATTTTTTCATGTTACAACCAAAAACTTAAATGTATTTTATTGGGATTTTATGTGATAGACCAACACAGAGTGGCACATAATTGTGAAGTGGAAGGAAAATGATAAATGTTTTTCAAAATGTTTTACAAAATAAATATGTGAAAAGTGTGGGAGGTACATTTGTATGGCGCTCCCCCCCCCCCCCCCCCGGAGTCAATACGTTGTAGAACCCTCCTTTCTCTGCAATTACAGCTGCAAGTCTTTTTGGGGATGTCTCTACCAGCTTTGCACATCTAGAGAGGGACATTTTTGCCCATTCTTCTTTTCAAAATATCTCAAGCTCTGTCAGATTGGATGGAGAGCGTCTGTGAACAGCAATTTTCAAGTCTTGCCACAGATTCTCAATGTGATTTAGGTCTGGACTGTGACTGGGCCATTCTAACACATGAATATGCTTTGATCTAAACCATTCCATTGTAGCTCTGGCTGGATGTTTCGGGTCGTTGTCCTGCTGGAAGGTGAACCTCCCCCCCAGTCTCAAGTCTTTTATAGACTCTAACAGGTTTTCTTCTAAGATTGCCCTGTATTTGGCTCCATCCATCTTCCCATCAACTCTGACCAGCTTCCCTGTCCCTGCTGAAGAAAAGCATCCCCACCACATGATGCTGCCACCACCATGTCTCACGGTGGGGATGGTGTGTTCAGGGTGATGTGCAGTGTTAGTTCATAGATAACAGAGATAACAAATCTCTGAGGACTTCAAAGAACAGCTGTATTTACACTGAGATTAAATGACACACAGGGGGACTCTATTTACTAATTAAGTGACTTCTGAAGGCAATTGGTTCCACTAGATTTTAGTTAGGGGTATCAGAGTAAAGGGGGCTGAATACAAATGCACGCCACACTTTTCACAAAAAATTGTTGAAAACCATTTATCATTTTCCTTCCACTTCACAATTATGAGCCACTTTGTGTTGGTCTATCACATAAAATCCCAATAAAAATACATTTACGTTTTTGGTTGTAAAATGACAAAATGTGGAAAATTTCAAGGGGTATGAATACTTTTTCAAGGCCCTCTACCTGGAGCTGAGCTTCAGCCTGGGATGGGGTCGGGAGTAGGCAGGGAAGAGGGAGAGCAGGAGGGGGGGTAGAGTCGCTGCACCATGGACTTCTGGGTTTCCCCCCGCACCCCCCCCCCCCCCCCCCCCGGGCCAAAAGTTGCCAGTCAGCACCTGGTATGAGCTCATCATGCTTCTAGGAGCTTCCCAAACCATTATACAAGTCTACATTATATGAGGCTCTGACCCTGGCTCAGATTTCCAGATGACTTCAATGGGAGCTCTGGTTTGTAAATTTTACATTTTAGAGGCTTGCAAATTTCTAAAAAGTTTGTTCAAACCACAAATCATCTAACTTTTCAGAAGTTCACTCTTCTCTAGCAGAGACTAGATCTACTTGCTAGAGATAAGTATAGGCCTACACCCTTCTGGGCTTACCCCAATGTCAGCCAATATTGGTCCTCCATTCTCTCAATCATGAGAAGCATTAGTGCTGATGTGCTCTTCTTTATAGGACATCATTGTTGCGTAGGCTTCAAGTCCTATAAGCAACACCCCCCTTGCCTAGGCATGTCAAGCTCAGATGAAACAGTGGGCTGTATTGAGAGAACTCAATCTTCAAGGGGGTCGTATTATGTCTACTGAGGGTCGCACCTACATGATTAAAAAAGAAATGTATGATACTTCAGAACTTAGCATAGTAATTTCAGTTTACAATGTTTATTCTCAGAAGAGGCCATAAAATAATTAAAATAAAAAAGTAAGGAAGTGTGACATACAACTGAAGAAGAGCTAGGGGTGCATCCCATCTTTTTCGTCTTTAAACAATTGAGATCCTCAGAGATCCTCTGAGCCCGGTTCAGATTTCTGACTGACTTCAGTGGGACCTCTGGTTTGTAAATTTTAAATTTCGAAGGCTCGAAAATTTCTAAAAAGTTTCTTCGAAGCACAACTCATCTAACTTTTCAGAAGTTCACTTTTTTTCTAGCAGAGACTAGATCTACTTACCGTATATACTCGAGTATAAGTCGTTCCGAGTATAAGTCGAGGCCCTAATTTACCACAAAAAAAATGGGAAAAACTTAGTGACCCGAGTATAAGACGAAGGTGAGAAATGCACAGCTACTGTAAGTGGAAAAGAGGGTCAACAATGCCCATTTACAGCCTCACTGTGCTCATTTGCAGCCATAGGTCCCCCAAACTTCAAACTCGGTAGTTAAGGGTTCCTAGATGCCCCCTAGCTGCAGCCAAAATTTGGGGTCTCTGAACCCAAATGGTCCCGAAATGACATTGCTGCAGATGGACACAGTTGACCGATTTGGGGCCCTGTATCTTGGGGCCACTTAGTGCTAGGAACCCCGAATTTGGTGTGCAAACTCAGTGGACCTAGCACCATAAAATATCCAAAGCTGGGGTTTCTAGCACTAAGTGTCCCCGAGATACAGGGCCTCAAAAATCGGTTCAGAAAATGTCAAGCACTTTTCTGCAGCAGAGAATGACATTTTCCGAACCGATTTTGGGGCCACTTAGAGCTAGGAACCCCTGCTTTGGATATGTTGTGGTACCAGTTTGACTGGGTTTGCACACCAAATTTGGGGTTCCTAGCACAAAGTGGCCCTGAGATACGGGGCCCCAAAGTCGGTTCGGAAAATGAATTTTTTTGCTGCAGAAAAGTGCTTGACTCGAGTATAAGTCGAGGGGGGCACTTTCAGCACAAAAAAATGTGCTGAAAAACTCGACTTATACTCAAGTATATAAGGTACTGGAGATAGGTACATGCATACACCCTTCTTGGCTTACCACAATGTCAGGCAATTATGGCCCTCCATTCTCCCAATCATACGAAGCATTGGTGGGACTCAAGTGCCGATGTTCCCTTCTTTATAGTACATCATGTGGCGTAGACTTCAAGTCCTATAAGCAATCCCTCTCTGACCAGGCATGTCAAGCTCAGATGAAACAGTGGGCTTTATTGGGAGAACTAAATCAAGGGGGTCGTATTATGTCTACTGAGGGTCGCACCTCAGTTAATAATAATATTTATTCCCAAAGGAAGGGGCCATAAAATAATTCCTGAAGAATTTAGGTTCAAAATTGTGTAAGGAAGTGTGACTTATCAACTGAAGAAGAGCTGGGGTGCATTCCTTTTTTTTTGTTATTATCTTTTAACCATTGAAGTCTTCAGAGGTGGAGTGAGAGGGCCTTATGCGTTCCATAAAACACTCGCCAGCGTTGTCTGGCCCCCACTACTCCATGACCCATGGCCTGGGTGGACCATCCAATTGTTATCTTTCTAGCTTCCTTTATCTTTAAATTCTACAGTATGTTGCTGTTTGCCATCATCTGTCGGATTTTCACTACCCATCTATCGATTGGCCCCCTTTGTTGTGGTTACTGTTTGATCCTACCTGTTCACAATGTTTATTCCTGTTTTTCTCCCTGAGTGGAGCCAATCCTTACTAACAATAGATGGCACTTTGCATGTGATGTCTTTTGTGTTGCTCAATAAAATATTTGAATATGAAAACAATAGATCAGTCTTTCTCAACCTTTTCAACACAGAGGAACCATTATAATACCTTTCCAGTCTCGGGGAACCCCTGCTAAAAATTACTATATCTACAACTCATGATACATTAGTGTGATGGTCAGTGGGAAGAATGCTCCTTACATTTGTGGTCACTGGGAAGAATTACCCCTTACATATAGCTAAAAAAGATCTAAGGTGTCAGTGGGAACTTATCTGAGAGGCAGAAATTGCTCGTTGCTCAAGGAACCCCTAGCAACCTCTAGAGGAACCCTAGTGTTCCATGGAACCCTGGTTGAGAAACCCTGCACTAGATTGACATACCTTGTAAAATAAGTGTGGGACTAACAAGGGCAAAGGAAAAAAATGCCCCTGCATTAGTGGTGTCACTGCAAGGAAACAATGTTGACACATTGGTGTTGGTGGGAAGAAAAAATGCTGCAGCGCTGGTGGTGTTGGTGGGAGGAAGACTAAGTTGGAGCCAATGCCAGTGGCATAAGAGACATGGGCTGGAAGTGTTGGAGGGGTGTGCTCTGTAGAGTGCTTGAAGCTAAGGGGTGTCTAGGGGGCTCTGAAGGAAGGGAACTAAAGGTCTCTAAGCAAGGGAGTGGGTTGAAGGGGCTCATTTGGTGTTCTGAGAAGGAGGTCTAGGTCTGAGTTGACCCCCTTTCTCAGTGTGTGCCCCTCTGTAAATGAAGGCTGGTTCCCCTTCTTTCCCCCGCTGGCCATGTGATTGTCACATGATAGGGGATACGTATAGAAGGACAATCTGCCCTTACTCTCCTGTGGATGCCCGCACTTGGAAGAAGGTCTGTTCTCAGCGGGTAGACCTTCCTTCTGCTCTCTTCCACCCATACTGAGGAGGGGATAAGAGTGAAATCCCCCCTTCAGCAGCTATCCTGACCTCTGCTCTGTCTGATAAGCATGACTTCCATTCTGTCAGCAGGAACTGAGCCGAGTAGCCAGAGATCCGGGAAGTGAAAAGCCGGCATCTCTGGGCAAAAGCTGGCAAGTTCCAGGTATGGAACAACCATGCTTTCTATTCTAATTTTGGACTGGGACAGGGAAGGGTTAGGTTTTTAAATGCCATCTAGATTGCCATAGAGATTTCCCTTCCCTTCCTATTTTGCCGAAGTTGCCCTTAACAAGTGAACTTACAGTCACCATTATTATCCTTGGCCCCGAGTGCCCCCTGTGTAACATCACTACTCTTACAAGGAATAACGCTACTTCATTATTAGGTGAGCACCATAAAGGATCATTTAATACATGACAAAGGCTACCCTGAGCACCATGGTTTAGCTAAAGAGAGAGCCCAGCATATGCATGCAGCTTGTTCATTCTCTGTTTGTCTTATTTACGAGTAACCCAGTACAATGTGGTATTATTTTGCAACACAAAAGTTATTTATAGTAATGATCTCTTGAGACAGACAGTCAAAGTTTAATCCCTGAATCACTTAAGGTCCAATGATAATTCCTTCCAAGGTCTGAATGATATTTTTAGATACTTCCGTCTACTTTCTTTAATTAGTGGGAACTTCATCTGATAGAGACTATATAGCAGCATAATTACAGGAGTGAACAGCTCCTATATAGGACTTCTAAAGGAAATAAAAATACAAAATAAAAAGAGGTCCCAGTGTCCCAAATCACATGGGGCAGCAGCAGTGGGTGTGAAGAACATCATCCACACCATCGCCCTCTCTGCAACACCCAGCAGGACACAGCCTGGCAAAGCCAGAATCACATACCTGGTGAATTTAGTCTACAGTTCACTGGTGCTCATGACTTGTGAGATCAGAGGAACTGGGTGAGGGTGCCACCAAGGAGCTGACTGGAACAGCAACTGGCAGGAACATTGGAACCCACGACATTCTGGAAGCGCGGTCCGAGACAGGAGGGGGTCAGCAACGTAGAAGGCGGATTGTAGTCAGGGCAGGAGGCAGAATCTAATGCCGCGTACACACGGTCGGACTTTTCGTCTACAAAAGTCCAACGGACGCTGACGGACTAAAGCTGGCTGGTAATCCGATCGTGTGTGGGCTTCTCCGGACTTTCAACGTACTTTTTTAGCCTCAAATCCGACGTACTTTAGATTTGAAACAAGCTTCAAATCTTTACGTCGTAACTACGACGGACCCCGAAATCCGCTCGTCTGTGTGCTAGTCCGACGGACAAAAAGCCACGCTAGGGCACCTATTGGCTACTGGCTATGAACTTCCTTATTTTAGTCCAGTGTACGTCATCACGTACGAATCCGTCGGACTTTTGTGTGGTCGTGTGTAGGCAAGTCCGTTCGTTAGAAAGTATGCCGCAAGTCCGCCGCAAGTCCGCCGAAAGTCTGCCGGAAGTCTGTCGGACAGGCTGTCTGACTTTTGTAGACGAAAAGTCCGACCGTGTGTACGCGGCATTAGTCAGGAGATAGGCCAAGGTTACACCAGGAAATCAACATAATCATTGTCAGGAAGCATGCAAGGTAAAACTGGAAAGTCAGCAGTGTCGTGGTCAGGAGGCAGGCAAGGTACATCCAGGAAGCCAGCAGAATCATGGTCAGGTGGCAGGCAAGGTGACATCAGGAAGTCAGCAGAATCAAGGTCAGGAAGCAGGCTGATGTCACATAGGGTAGTCAGCAATAGTCATGGTCAGGACGCAGGCAAGGCAAATCCGGGAAGTCAGCAGAATCATGGTCAGGGGGCAGGCAAGGTAAAACTGGGAAGTCAATAGAATCATGGTCAGGAGGCAGGCAAGGTAAAACCGGGAAGTCAGCAGAATCATGGTCAGGGGGCAGGCAAGGTAAAACTAGGAAGTCAATAGAATCATGGTCAGGAGGCAGGCAATGTAAAACCGGGAAGTCAGCAGAATCATGGTCAGGAGGCAGGCAAGTTAAAACCGGGAAATCAGCAGAATTGTGTTAAGGAGGCAGGCCGAAGTCACAAGTAGTCAGCAGAATCATGGTCAGGAGGCAGGCAAGGTAAAACTGGGTATTCAGCAGAATCATAGTCAGGAGGCAAGTTGAGTTCACACCAAAAGGTCAGCAAAGGTAAGCCGTAATCAAGACTTAGCTGAGGTCAAACCGGAAATGAGCAGAGAGAAGTTCAAAAGCAGACTGGGTCAGCAATGGCAAAGCAGATCTCAGGAAGAGGTTTAGGGTTCATGTTGTAGGGTAACAGTTAAAGACCATTCAGAAACTTCTTGACCCAGCTCTGTTCCTTAAATAGACTGGTGCCAAGATTGAAATCAAGTGTGCATGCCCATGCGTTCATTAACGTGCCCTTGTATATTAACATGTCCATGTAAATTGGAATGCATGGACAAATAATCAGGTGGAAATTATTCTTGTTTTGCATATTGGTGCATATTCTGATGCCGCAATGACAGCCAGATTAACCAGCCCCACTACAGAACCCAGCAACTCTTTACTGGTGACTGTTCTCTTTCCTCCAGTTCTTCCATCAATATGATTTCCCAAAAGAATGAATCATGTCCAGACGGTATTGCCATTCCTATTTAAAGGAAGGTGAATTCTTTACTTGTATAATCAAAGTTACAAAATCCAACATCAGACAAAGGTAGCTGTTTTTTCACAGTCATATACTTTGTATCTTCTAACGTAGAACAACTCCAAGTGGAGAGATCCAATGTTCACACAGTTCAATTAAGAATCAAATAATGTTCTTCCTCCAAAGAAAGTGTGAATGTTCTCCTTCCTGTCCATCTCCACCAGGGAGAAGTTCAAACATTCCCCCCCAACTTTCTTCACTGGTCAACCCAACTGAACCCAACCCTGCTTCACGTGTCCTAAAATACCCCCAAGTAAACAAGGAAGATTGGCAAAAACCATCTGGGCAAGACACCTACCTCTTCTACAGATATAATTCAATTTGGTAGAAAAAAAAGTCCAACAATGGACTTGGTTTAGTGATAGGTCGATTAGGGTGAGTGTTGTTTCTTATATATGTATTTTCAACTCCAAAACTTCATTATTGGAGAGGTCAGAGTTTGCTAATGTTGGTTCTGGTGGGAAGAGAAGATGGATTGTGGAAGGGGAGGTAGGTATTTGGATAGGTAGGGTTTTTTTGGGGTTGCCCAAACTGGTGGCCAACTCAGCGGAAGGGTGTGAGACTGTACCCTTTGGGGATCTTCAGATTGGGCCAAAAAGCAAATTGATATGCCCATTCTGTAAATGTGTGTGTGATATATTGCAATCACTTTCTGTTAGTTGTAGGGAACCAAGGGATGCCCACTGTCATCTGTTTTTGTATGACGCTGATCTGTCTGTGGTGACATGCAGAGGAGGAGGGGGAGCCATGCTCCATGCTTAATTTTTTTTTTCATCTCATCGGCTGTTAGGGTTCATTTACACTTTCTTTGACTTTAACACACGTTGAAATACCTTTTTAAAGTGATTTTTGGATGTGTTTTTGATGCTTCGGTGAAGCTTTAATGAAACTTGGCAAATGCTCTGTGTGTGTTGATTTTCTATTTGTTTTAAAGGGGCCCAATAGAACCCTAGCCCAGTAGTACCCCCGCTCAGCTCCCCAGCTCATTAGTACCCCCATTTAGCAGACCCCGAGCTTATTAGTACCCCCGTTCAGCAGATCCCTGCTCAGTAGTACCCCCAGCTCTGCTGATTCCACACTCAGCAGATCCCCAGCTTATTTGTACCCTCGTTCAGCAGATCCCCTGCTCAGTATTATCCCAAGTTTTGGGCTCAGTAGTAACTCCCAGCTCTGCTGATCCTCTGGGTTGCTGATCCTCCTCTCTCTGGTCGCTCATCTCCCCCTATATTGCTTCCACACTACTCACCACGGCTAATTTCTCCTGCTCTGGTCCCCCAGCTCTGCTGACCCTCTCAGTCCTCACTCTCTAGTCCCGTTCACCTTCTGCTATAGCGTTTTCCCATGTTGCACACCACATGTGCCGTCTACTAGTTGCTCCGCCCCAGACCAGACCCCGCTCACCTTCCTGCAGCTCCACGCTGCACACCAGATGTGATGTCTGCACCAGACACTCCCAGAATATATAACACATGAACCTGAAGTGGCTGCTGATGACGTCTTTATGGTTCGCTTGTTGGTTTCCCAGTGCATCCTGGGAAATTGTATACCTGCAAAACCTCCAAAACAAAGCAAAGATAAAGCCGAATAAAAACACCTCAAAAGCTTCAGGTGCTGTAAGCAAGCGTTGTCATAGACTTCTATGGAGGCTTTGGAGACACTTTGAAGCACCAAGAAAGCGACATGGGGTATCATTTTTTAAATTAACCCCACATGTGACCAGGACTGTAAGGTAACCATTTTATTTAGTGACAGCGGCTTTGATTGGCATTCCGAGCGCTTTAAAAAAGCGTGTCCAATGTCACATTTTGATGCAAGTGTAAAGAAGCCCTTAGAGCCACATGGACCCCCAAAACATTTTACACACATAGAGGACAGTTGTCTTTTCTTGTATTGGGGGTTTGCTAAATACGCAGTTAATTTCTAAGCATTGATTCCATCAGTTCTTCTTTAAATGTTTCTGTAACTCCACCCCATCCCTTCCCTTTTAACTTTTTAGGAGGAAATGACCATGAAATAAAATACCGATTTAAAACACGTGTAACTAAATAAATGTAGTCACTACATACACATTTTTTTACATTTTATCCATTTCCATTATAATACATGAGCCCTGAATTGCATAACATTGCTTATATCCTAATATCCTTGTTGCTGCAACCTCCCTCTAATTCTGCCTTTTGTTCCAGGTGTGGAGAAGGAGCAGTGATGAAGTGAAGGTTGTCCACGATGTCTGACGGGTCCTATCTCCTTGTGTCCGAATGGCTCCAGACCATCAAATTGGATCTGTACAGAGACCTCTTTGAGAAACATGATCTCCGCCTGGTCTCGGACCTGCGTCACCTGACCGATGACTTCCTGCTGCACATCGGAATCCAACTTCCGGGACACCGCAAGCGCATATTGGCATCTATCCACAAGTCGGTTCCTCTGGAACCACCGTTGGAAAATGACGGTAGTAAGCCGGTCCCTAAGAAGAGGAACGTCTTCGTCACAAAATCCTCCCAGCTTCAGTACCCGGGGCCCGACGTAGAGTCTGCTGCTCCTCCAGAACCGCAAGAGAGTGCCAGGGCCATCCTCTCGCCACCTCCAATTCCACCACGGGTCACGCGCGTTCCACCGCTAAAGTTCTCCACCACTCCACGCAAATCTGTCTCCCCAATCAGCTTGCTGGAACCTCAGCCTTCTGAGCAGGATCTCTCTAGTCCCACCTTTTGTCCTTCTCCATTTACTCCAGATGCTTTTGGGTATATGGACAACAATGAATATGAGGAAGAGCCTCCGAAAATAGTGGCCCCACCTTTGCCACTGAAACGCAACAAGGTGCCGGAGTCCAAGAGTAGGACCCCTCCGCTGCTTCCAATGCGACCTTCGAAACCCATGCCACCGCTGCCTAGCAGGTAAGGGATTTCGCTTAATGTGGGCGGTAGTGGGTTGAGCCTATAAAAAGGAACCTTTCTATAGAAAATGTACTGGTAGCACAAGGTGCCATTCAGGGGTGGCACCTCTGAGACAGTCTCACGCTTGCTCTGCACCTAAAGGATGGTGCCTCTATACCCCTCTACCATGACTGTAATAGGGACATGTCTACAAAATTTCCTAGCCTTTTCACCCCTGTCCCTCCATTACCAGCTAGCAATCATAAAGCCGTCCCACTCTGACAATGGCTCCTCATGGGCGGTTTTCTTGTAAACCAGTGGCTGCTGATTTCTTCCTTCTGATTGGCTCTTGTTTCAGACATAGAGGGGCATCTGTCCCTACTACTGTAAAAACTTTAAGGAGCACCATCACACTGACTGCAAATAAAGTTGTTTGATGTCACCCCTGTTAAGAAAGATTTAATTCCCCAGCATAGCCCCCTCCCTTGTTGCAAATCAGGAGTGCGTCTGTAATGGCCCAGCTTCTCTGCCCCACCCCTTACCTCCCTACATAAACTTTTATGTAGCTGCTGGAAGAGGAGTTAGGGGGATTCTATAGCAGCAATCACCAACCAGTGGTCTGTGGGCCACTGATGTTCCAAAAGAAAATTTTGGTGGGCCCCAGAGGTTCTACCGCAAATCAACATTGTGGCGGATGTACTGTATACCACCCAATGCTATTTCCAGTGTTGTTCTCAGTGCGCACCAGCAGTCAATACTATCAGCACGCATTGATATCTGATGTCTCCTTTGTAGTTCTGGCTCATGTGAACTCAGAGGGAGGTGCCAGGGGTAGCGCAGAGAGCAGGAGGCACAGAAGGAGGGGGCTTCCAATGGCAGCCCTGATCACATACTGTGGGAGGGAGCATGGAGCTTGAGCACATGGCTGGATAGGGAGGTGAGATTCAATGATGAGCCTGTGTAATGCAGCAGTCCGGGGGGGGGGGGGGAGCCGGAGCATTGTGTGTATAAGGCAGCAGTGTGATCCAGGAGGAGGGCGGTGTGGCAGAGAGCCAGGGCAATGTGTTTTTACGGCAGCAGTGTGACCTAGGGGGAGGGGTGTATAAGAGTGTATAAGACAGCAGTATGATTCAGAGGGAGTGGTGCAGAGAGCCGGAGCATTGTGTGTATAAGGCAGCAGTGTGATCCAGAGGGAGTGGTGCAGAGAGCAGGAGCATTGTGTGTATAAGGCAGCAGTGTTATCTAGGGGGAGGGGGCAGAGAGCCAGAGCATTGTGTGTATAAGGCAGCAGGGGGGGGGGGGCAGAGAGCCAGAGCATTGTGTTTATAATGCAGTACTGTGATCGAGGGAGGGGGGGGAGGGGACAGAGAGCCAGAGCATTGTGTGTATAAGGCAGCAGGGGGGGGGGCAGAGAGCCAGAGCATTGTGTTTATAATGCAGTACTGTGATCGAGGGAGGGGGGGGAGGGGACAGAGAGCCAGAGCAATGTGTGTATAAGGCAGCAGTGTGATCCAGGGGGAGGGGGGCAGAGAGCCAGAGCAATGTGTGTATAAGGCAGCAGTGTGATCCAGGGGGAGGGGGGCAGAGAGCGGAACATTGTGTGCATAAGGCATGTGAAATTCATGTTAGTAATCCGCGGGATTCAAAATTGTGAGCTTAGTCAATAAATTAAATTGACATGAGCGCTGCTATGGTAGTAGACATGTGCGATTAGTTTCGTACGAATTTCCGGAAATTCGTACATCCGTGAGGATCCGAAATACGAATTTTTATGCATACGAATTTTGTACGAAATACGAAATTTCATTTACGAACTTCGGATAAATTTATCATAACGAACTTTCGTTATTGTTACGAAAAGTTAACGAACCTAAAACTTAAAACCCCCCTCATGAGGGTGGGAGCCCCTCATAATGATAAATTCATCATAACGAACTTTCGTTATTGTTACGAAAAGTTTACGAACCTAGCGAAAATTTCATATTTCGTAAGAATCCGAATCGAATTTCGGACACGAATTACAGATTAATTTTAATACGAAACGGAACGAAACAAAACAAATTTATTGACGGCGCACATGTCTATATGGTGGTTTGAAGTCGCAAGTCATTTTGGACTTTTTAACTGCCATTGGTTTTATGTAAGATTTATTTTTGTAGTAGCTGCTAACCCAAATGGTTTTAGATTATAAGCTATAGTTTAGACATTTATTACCTTAGAGGAGTGTTTATCCTTGCCGCTGAGCGGTGCTATTGGGCCGTATTTATGCACTTTGTGTTATATAGTACATGTCAAATGCAGCGTACAGAGTGCCGTGGTCAGGAGCATGTCACATACAGCCCAGTGTGCAGAGTGCAGTTGTCAGGGACTTGTCATATACAGCCTAGAGTACAAAGTGCAGTGGTCAGCAATATATGCTACATACAGCCCATTGTGCAGAGTGGAGTGTTCAGAAACATGTCATATAAAACACAGTGTATAGAGTGCAGTGGTCAGGAGCATGTCATATAAAGCACAGTGTACAGAGTGCAGTGGTCAGGAACATGTCATATAGAGCACAGTGTATAGAGTGCAGTGGTCAGGAGCATGTCATATAGAGCACAGTGTATAGAGTGCAGTGGTCAGGAGCATGTCATATAGAGCACAGTGTATAGAGTGCAGTGGTCAGGAACATGTCATATAGAGCATAGTGTACAGAGTGCAGTGGTCAGGTAGCCTATTGGAAGCATGGCAGTCATATAATGCACTAGGTGTAGAGCAATACCAATCTACATAAGATCACATATAAAATACAGTCCCATCAAACAAATACAATGTGTTATATCACCAGCAGCAGTGCTCTCCCCCTCCAGTCAGAGGGTCACTGTCACCCTGTACCCCACACTGCAGACCACCAATGTACCAATATTCAAAATACCCATCTACCAGAACAGTAACTTAACCCCACTAACGATTAGAGAATAAGACAAATGTTCTTAAAACAAAAAATCTTGAATTACATTTGATTAGTATATGGCTAGCTTAAAAGGTTAGCTCACCTCTACCAAAAAGCTGCAAGCTGCCTATGTAGATAAGTGGCGCCTGTAGATAAAAACAAACTTTGTTATAGGGGTAGGGCATTTATGTGCCTCTTGAAGCCTGGTTGAAAAACTCCCAGGGATGGCATCGTTCTGGCCTGCCTTGTTGCTAGGGCATTGCTAAGTCACTCCCAGCTGTTACTGCTTACCCCCACTATAACAGCAGTGAGCTCTCAAACCCCCCACATATGTGCGGTCCGCTATCTCCCCTGTCGCAACATTGCTGAGCTGGGAGCATCCTAGCAATGTCCTAGCAACAAGGCAGGGCGGGATGATGCCATCTCTAGGAGTTTTTTCGGCAGCAGAAGAACCTCATACCAACTGTGAAACATGGCGGTGGAAATGTTGTGGATTGGGGTTGCTTTTAATCTTCTAATAGGGACACTAGTTCTGGTGACAACCGGGGATTCCCTCACTTTGGACTGATTACCTTTCACTTCCTGTTGTTGTTATGGGGCAGGAAGTGAAGGGAAATCTCCCCAATGGGGTCCGGATGACAAAAAAAAAAAGAACCGAAAGAGGTTATAACTCTTCCTACAATATCCAAAATGAAAAACTAAAATGGTTTTCAGTTCTACTTTAAATCTGTCTCCTCTGTCTGTAGGCACTGTCCACGTACTCTGATTTTCCCACATAGCTATTCAGCAAGGGAGCTGACTGCGCTGTCTGCCTGGGATACAGACATTGGGGGAGGAGCAGAGAGGACGCAGCATAGAAATGGACTTCCAGTAAATGTGACATCAATTTTACTGAAAAAGCTCCTCAGCTTCCCTTTCTGTTCTCTCCTCTGACTGTGCGAGCTCAACGATGGTAACAGGAAGTGTTGGTAACACCATAAATGAAATACAAAGTCTATTATAGGTTCCCGTCACTCCACCCAAAACTTTACTTATTGGTGGAATCTGGTGGATCCCTGAGGGATGGAGGGATGGTGAGAACCCCTCATAATGGGCACAGCGGGTGTACAAACTTGGGAACTCAGCACAGGGATGGTGGGAACCCCTCATAATGGGCACAGCAGATGCACAGACCTGGGAACTCAGCACAGGGATGGTGGGAACCCCTCATAATGGGCACAGCAGATGCACAGACCTGGGAACTCAGCACAGGGATGGTGGGAACCCCTCATAATGGGCACAGCAGGTCTACAGACCCGGGAACTCAGCACAGGGATGGTGGGAACCCCTCATAATGGGCACATCAGGTGTACAGGCCTGGGAACTCAGCACAGAGATGATGGGAACCCCTCATAATGGGCACAGCAGATGCACAGACCTGGGAACTCAGCACAGGGATGGTGGGAACCCCTCTCTTTGGTTCAGGCGAGGGATTACGGGAAATACCATTCGCCTGACCCTTACCAGAACTGTAAACAGAGCGTAGCAGTTAAGACGGTCAATGGCTCAGGGACAGTACGGGCTCTCTGACAAAGTCTAGGTCAGGGATCCTGGAGGTTGTCAGGTTGTACTATGTCGATCTCCTGGGAGGAAGGAACCTTGATCGGACAAGGATGTTGGGTTTTTTGGACTCTACACCAGGTCTGGTAAGTAATGTTCCTTTGATGAATTTGACAGATGAAATCACTGCAGATGAGGTAATCCAGGTTATTGATAAACTAGCCATCAAGAAAACGCCAGGGCCAGATGGTCTGACAGCCGAGTTCTATAAATGTTTTAAGACGATCCTGGCTCCCTACCTTGCGGAGGTGTTTAATGGCTATTTGTATAAGGGTTCTCTTCCTCCCTCCATGAGGCAATCTGCAGTGATCCTTCTGTCAAAGGGTAAAGATCCTTCGAAGATTGGGAATTGGCGCCCCATTAGCCTTCTTAATGTCGATAGAAAGATACTGGCAAAGATTTTCTTCTGGCGATTATCACCAGTGGTGTTAGCTGTCTGGGAGGCCTTGGAGCGTTGTTGGGCTGCTGGTTGGGGTAAATTTTTGCTGACATTGGATCAGGCTAAGGCCTTTGATTGGGTTAATCATGAGTACTTGTGGCTCCTTCTTGACAAATATGGCCTGGAGGGGGGTTTCATTGATTGGCTCAAGATTTTGTACAAAGGGGCTGAAAGCTTTCCTCTGGTTAATGGTTGGGTCGGGCAGCCCTTTGCGGTTGGCTCGGGTGTGCGTCAGGGGTGTCCATAGAGTCCTCTGCTATATGTGTTTGCAATCGACCCCTTCATTAGAAGGCTAGAGAGTGGACCTTTGTGTGGGGTACCTTTGGGCATCGCTGGTGAGCCTCCCTTGAAGGTTGTGGCCTATGCTGATGATGTTTCTGTTTTTATCTCTGGGACTGCGGAGGCACAGGAGGTGGTCTCAGTGATAGGGCAGTATACAGAGGCATCAGGTTCAAAGGTCAACCAGGACAAGTGTGAAGCTTTCTGGATGGGTGTGGAAGGTGAGAGCTTTGTTCTCCCGGATGACTTCCCGGAGCCCCAACAAAAAATTAGAGTTCTAGGCATTGAATTTGGCCCAGGTGACTATGGTCATGCAAATTGGGTGAACAGGCTGGGGAATGCCGATGCCAAGGTGGTAAGCTGGAAAGGTTGGCAGCTTTCCTTGAGGGAAAACGTTGATCTGATCAAGACTTACCTGATTCCGATTTTTCTGTATGTTAGTTTTGCCAGTTTCTCTCTATACCAGGATCTATAGTTGTTTCTTCCAGCTGTTATGGGGGAACAGAATAAACCTTGTCAAAAGGAATGTAACTTATCTTCCTAGGCGGGAGGGTGGTCTATGGATGGTCAACCCTGTAGTCTTTTTCTCTCTAATGTTTGTGAAGTACAATCTTGGTAACATGTTGGCAGAGAGACCGCCTGGGTGGGTTGGTATTTTCCAGTCCTGGTTTAGGCCCTTTCTGCGAGACTGGGAGAATGGTGGGCCAGTGAAAAGCCTGAGGGTCAAGCATGAACAGCTCCCGGCTTATGTTGCCCCGTGTTTGAAAATGCTTCGGCAGTGGCAAGTAACAGCAGGAGAAGTCACATCTCTTCCAAGGAAACTTCTTGAGAAGCGGATCATGAGCTCTGCTTTTTGCGAGCCACTGGCCTTGAGGGATTGCCTAAGCCTGGTTTTGGGGGTGGGTTTGCGATTGATTAATTTGGAGAGAATCCCAATGAAGTTTAGGGATCAGGCTTGGCTTGCCTTTCATGGAAAACTATATTCGAAGGGCAACTTGAAGTTTCTTTTTTTTTTTTTAATAATCAAAAATTTTATTGTTTATTTCATTTATATACACACCATTTATACAACATTCTATACCCCTTTGTTCAAACAATAGAAACATACTACACATTACATCCTACATCACCTACCCCCGTTTTCCCCCCTGTCCCAGTGGCCGACATTTACATATGCGAGGGTAAAAAAAAAAAAAAAAAAAAAAAATTTTTTTTTTTAAATACTTCCCCCTTATTCTAAATGGTGTCTAAGTCCCCTCCATTCCTTGTTATATATTGTGTGCAGAGAAAAAATAAATAAATAAATAAGTAAATAACAAAAATAAATAAATAAATAAATAACAAGATAAATAAATAAATGGTACCCACCCCACCGTGTTTATCGTGCTTATATTTATAAAGTGTTTAAAAATAAAATTATAAATAAGTTCCCCCTAATTCTTATTAGTGTCCTTAATCACTTCAATTCATAATTATATATTGTGTGAAGAAAAAAAAAAAAAAAAGAAAAAAAAGGAAAAAAGGGGGGGGCGAGGTGGGGTGGGGAGTTCCCCCCTTATTCTGATTGTGTCTTTAGTCCCTACAATTCTTTGTTATGTATTGTGAGGAGGAAAAAAAAAAAAAAATAATTCCCTTCCGTGTATATTCGTGTTTATATTTATATAATTTATAAAGTGTTTTAAAGATAAATTCATAAATACATTCCCCCCTTTTTCTAATTCGTGTCATTAATTACTTCAATTCATTATTAAATACAACCCCTGTATTCTAATTCGTGTCACTACCCACTAAAATTCAAAAAAAATAAATAAATAAATAAATAAATAAAAATAAAATTAAATAAAATAAAAGGGGGGATTTCCCCATAATTCATATTTGTTATTAATCGCGTGCCCATCTCCTTCCCCCCTCCACCTCCAATGTTTGTCAATACTGGGACAAGAGGGGAATAGTAAATAAAAAAAAAAAAAAAAAAAAAACACAAAATAAGCGAAAACCACATATACATTTACCCATACATTATCTTACCCCCAACCCTCTTTGATTAGCATTAGAGAAGTTATATAACTATTTTCATCTATCCTTCAGGGCCATTCTTCTTATGTTTCTATTCTAAATGACTATACCATTCCTTCCTCCTACCCATCTGTGTTTCCCTCTTCTATTATCTCCTCAGCACATTGTTCCCAGTTTGCCCATGTCGTTTCAAATTTCTTTCTTTGGTTTTTGACCACATGAACCCATCTCTCTGCTTCTTTTATTACATTAACCTCGTTTCTCCACTCTATGACTGACGGGATCCGGTCCTGTCTCCAGTACTTTGGAATTAGTTTTTTCGCTGCATTTAACAAATGTGGGGTTATACTTTCTCTATATTTTTTGATAGGTCCCGTCATTCCATGAAATAAATATTGTATGGGCCCAAACTCTATGTGCTCCATCGTCATTTTCTTAATCCAGGGGGCTACTAATTCCCAAAAACGCTTAATTATTGGACACGTCCACCATAGGTGAAGAAACGTTCCCCTCTGTCCACAGCCCCTCCAGCATTTGTCATTAGCTTCTGAAGAGATTTGTGCCATTTTAACTGGTGTCCTATACCATCTCGCTAGGAATTTATATGCCATTTCTTGCACCTTTGTGCTTATGGAGGTAGTAAATGTTAACGATATCATTTTATTTATTTGTTTATCTGTCCACACTTGGCCTAGCTCCCTCTCCCATTCTTTCATGAAGTATGGGGGTTTCTTTTCTTGTTCTCCTAGAATCATTCTGTACGTCCAGGATAGTGTATGCCCATCTTCCGATGTCTGTGCACACTTCCTCTCAAATGCGGTAAGTGTATTTATGGATCTTAACGGTTTTATTTTCTTAAGGAAGCTCGTCATTTGACGGTATTTCCATTCTGCCATTCTTGTCTCCCCAAATTTCAAGATCATCTCTGTCAGTGGTATTAAAACTCCACTTGGGGCGAACTTACCGCATCTAATATTCCCGTCTTGTCCCCACGCCCCCAGACTTCCCGTCTTCTCCCCCGGGGGGAACCACGGAAATCCCTCCAGAGGAGTCAGAGGGGAGGTCTGTGGGGCATACCTACCCTCTTTATTCATTCTATCCCATACTTCTAATGTATTCAGGGTTATTGGTGATGTCCATTGTGACAGCCCTCTCAGTGACCCTTGTATCCATGGTGCTCCTGCCAGGTTTCTCCCCGCCATCGTCATTTCTGCCTGTACCCATGGTTTTCTATCTAGGTCATGGCACCAGTCTATTATTCTAACTAGCGCCATGGCCTTATAATAGGATGTTATATCCGGGAGTCCTAGGCCACCCTCCGCTCTACTCCTTCTTAAGATGTCGTACGCCAATCTAGGCCTTTTATCGTTCCATACAAAGGCTATTAAAAGCCGACGCATTTGTTTAAGGAGATTCGCCTGCAACCTGATTGGCACTGTACGCAGCACATAAACTATTCTGGGCAGTATACTCATTTTTATGGCACTGATTCTTCCGAACCAGGTCAAGTATTTCCCCTTCCTTGAAGTTTCTTTCCATGAGTGATCGGGGCTGCCCGAGAGTGGAGTGTGGAGGAGTGGTGGAGTCCATGGATCACTTTCTACTTCAATGCCCTTTTAATATAGAGGTGTACAAGAGGGTGGGGAGGGTTCTGAGTATACCCTTCCTCCCCCATATGAGTTATGCAGAGTGGGTGTATGGGGCATTCCAGACTCGTCGGGATTATGATTTGGAAACACTTTTTTTAGTTAGTCTAGTAGTCCGTTATTTCACGTGGAGTGCACGGTGTCAGGTATCCTTACGGAGTAAAATCCTCCCTGTGGAAGTGGTGGTGCAGGACATTCTGGGTGAGGTTGGGAAGATTCGGGGTATTGAGAAAGGCAGGTGGCAGCAGGAGGCCTGGATAAGGGTGTGGAGGAATATCAGGACTCTGTAGCTGCTGCCTCTTGATCTCGGGGTGTGCGGCTTTTCTTTGTATTCTTGATTCACTCCCCTAGATTTTCAAGATGAAATATATTTATGATAAAAGGCTACATGCATGGTGACGGTGATGTTCCTTAGTCTTGCTCTCCCGTAGGGATTGTGTTGTGCGCAATTTGGTTTGTACCATTTATTATGTTCTTGTTTTGTATTATCATATTCAATTATTTTGTAAATATGTTTTATTTATTTATTATGGTTTTATTGTATATAAGTTGTTGTTTGTAAGAATTTTTAAATAAACAAAATTAACCCCTCATAATAGGCACAGCAGGTGTACAGATCCGGGTGTGGACTTGTGTCTGATCAGGCCTGAGCTCAACCGTACTGGACAGGAAAGGGTGTAACATTCAGGCCTATAAGTGAGAAAAAAATAGGAAGTTGCAGTATCTCATATGACCAGTAGGTGGGGCTCTACACCCAGTTTATTCTTCCAATCTAGACTGAGCAGATCATATCAATGATTGCTGTTCATACTGAGAACTGTCAGTGTTTGGTAACTGTTAGTATAGACAGGGAGATGGCAGGAGGAACATGAAACTAAATCAGAGAGGAGCACAGAAGAGACTTTCCTGGTAAATGTATCATTTTGGCAAAAAGTGAAACTTGATTGCTCAGTAATTGCAACATTTTGGCTTTTCTCTCCAGTTCTTATAAATGGAGTCTGACCTCTGCCTGATCTCTTGTGTGGAGCTTCACAGGGTATTATAATGCTTTGGTAATGGTCTCCTTCTACCCATAGGACCATGTGGACTGCATGTCCCCCCCCCTCCTCAATGGTCATCGGCCCGTGGGTGATGGACAGTATGGAGGATGGGTATAGGTGATGGTGTAGGAGCACTGTGCCATAAGGGCATTAATATCATTATCTGGACTTTACTTGATAATGGTGCGGTGCACAGCCTCATGGGGGAGTTCTGGACTTTACTTGATAATGGTGCGGTGCACAGCCTCATGGGGAAGTTCTGGACTTTACTTGATAATGGTGCGGTGCACAGCCTCATGGGGAAGTTCTGGACTTTACTTGATAATGGTGCGGTGCACAGCCTCATGGGGGAGTTCTGGACTTTACTTTATAATGGTGCGGTGCACAGCCTCATGGGGAAGTTCTGGACTTTACTTGATAATGGTGCGGTGCACAGCCTCATGGGGGAGTTCTGGACTTTACTTGATAATGGTGCGGTGCACAGCCTCATGGGGAAGTTCTGGACTTTACTTGATAATGGTGCGGTGCACAGCCTCATGGGGGAGTTCTGGACTTTACTTTATAATGGTGCGGTGCACAGCCTCATGGGGGAGTTCTGGACTTTACTTGATAATGGTGCGGTGCACAGCCTCGTGGGGGAGTTCTGGACTTTACTTTATAATAGTGCGGTGCACAGCCTCATGGGGGAGTTCTGGACTTTACTTTATAATGGTGCGGTGCACAGCCTCATGGGGGAGTTCTGGACTTTACTTTATAATGGTGCGGTGCACAGCCTCATGGGGGAGTTCTGGACTTTACTTGATAATGGTGCGGTGCACAGCCTCGTGGGGGAGTTCTGGACTTTACTTTATAATGGTGCGGTGCACAGCCTCGTGGGGGAGTTCTGGACTTTACTTTATAATGGTGCGGTGCACAGCCTCATGGGGGAGTTCTGGACTTTACTTTATAATGGTGCGGTGCACAGCCTCATGGGGGAGTTCTGGACTTTACTTTATAATGGTGCGGTGCACAGCCTCATGGGGGAGTTCCTGTATTATGCAATTCAATACAAAGCTATTTTATTGAACCTTCAGTAAACATTAATGTGCTGTGTAAGCACTGATAATGGTTATTAATTTGGGATATTCTCAGACCTGTAAATTCCACCAACAACTACTCACTGAATGGAAGTCGTCCTCACCTGCTGGGTTCATTGTGTTAAAGTGGAACTCCAGACAAAATACCACCACCCCCCCACCAGTAACATGCACTATATTACCAAAAGTATTGGGACACCTGCCTTTACACGCACATGAACTTTAATGGCATCCCAGGCTTAGTCCGTAGGGTTCAATATTGAGTTGGCCCTCCCTTTGCAGATATAACAGCTTCACCTCTTCTGGGAAGGCCGTCCACAAGGTTTAGGAGTGTGTCTATGGGAATGTTTGACCATTCTTCCAGAAGTGCATTTGTGAGGTCAGGCACTGATGTTGGATGAGAAGGCCTGGCTCATAGTCTCCACTCTAATTCATCCCTAAAGGTGTTCTATTGGGTTGACAGTCAGGACAGTCAAGTTCCTCCACCCCAAACTTGCTCATCCATGTCTTTATGGACCTTGCTTTGCGCACTGGTCCAAATCATTTGGTGGAGGGGGGATTATGGTGGGGGGGTTGTTTTTCAGGGGTTGGGCTTGGCCCCTTAGTTCCAGTGAAGGGAACTCTTAAGGCGTCGGCATACCAAGACATTTTGGACAATTTCATGCTCCCAACTTTGTGGAAACAGTTTGGGGATGTCCCCTTTCTGTTCCAACATGACTGAGCACCAGTGCACAAAGCAAGGTCCATAAAGACACGGATGAGCGAGTTTGGGGTGGAGGAACTTGACTGGCCTGCACAGAGTTCTGACCTCAACCTGATAGAGCACCTTTGGGATGAATTGGAGCAGAGCCAAGTCTTCTTGTCCAACATCAGTGCCTGACCTCACCAATGTTCTTCTGGAAGAATGGTCAAACATTCCCATAGACACACTCCTAAACCTTGTGGACGCCCTTCCCAGAAGAGTTGAAGCTGTTATGACTGCAAAGGGCGGAGCCAACTCAATATTGAACCCTATGGACTAAGACTGGGATGTCATTAAAGTTCATGTGCGTGTAAAGGCAGGCGTTCCAATACTTTTGACAAAATGTTGTAGTTTTATTACTTGTTGATCCCCCCATTAGATCCGTTATTTTTCCAGTTCTGCTAACAGAACAAGCTCTCCACAAGAGGATGGGGGGGGGGGGGGGCCGCAACATTTGGGTTTTATTTATTATTCATTTTTCCAAATTAAAGATTGTGCAGTAATCGACAGAAGCACCGAAGCCCAAGCTTATCTCAGCATTCAAAACCGTAGAAAGAGACCCTGTCATTCTGTCACAAAGCGTGAACCCTTCCTTGAACACCTATGTCACTTCAGGACTGAGCAGCCCCCCCCCCCCCCCCCTGCTTCCGTCTGTATGGCCCCATCTAAGGTTTCAATCAGTCAAAGCAAGCCAGAAGGCAGGAAGTTTCTGCTCAACTTTGTCTTAAAGTAATCCATGGTGCTCTGTGGATCCTACATCGTCATATTTTAAATGTTTATTTAAATTAAAAAAAGCTTGTTTATAAAAGCAAATAAATACAATTTGCTCCAAAGTATAGTCCAGATGGGTCTCTAAAGGGAGTCTGAAGCTTTATGTGACTCGGAAAGCAGAGATAAGCAATCTATGAACACTGTCATGAGATCAGAGATCTGTTGCTCTATCTAATCAGACCAGTGTGAGGGCGGGATCAGATCTTTGAGCTATTTTCTCTTTCTTGCTGCACAACCTTCAAATCAGAAAAACCTCCAAACCAGAATGGATATCACATTTACTGTGTACCAATAAAGTCACCAGTCTCTAGTGAATGGATAGGCTGCATTCTCTGTGATGTCACCGCTCTCTAGTGAATGGATAGGCTGCATTCTCTGTGATGTCACCGCTCTCTAGTGAATGGATAGGCTGCATTCTCTGTGATGTCACCGCTCTCTAGTGAATGGATAGGCTGCATTCTCTGTGATGTCACCGGTCTCTAGTGAATGGATAGGCTGCATTCTCTGTGATGTCACCGCTCTCTAGTGATTGGATAGGCTGCATTCTCAGTGATGTCACCGCTCTCTAGTGAATGGATAGGCTGCATTCTCAGTGATGTTTCCAGTCTCTAGTGAATGGATAGGCTGCATTCTCAGTGATGTCACCGCTCTCTAGTGAATGGATAGGCTGCATTCTCAGTGATGTTTCCAGTCTCTAGTGATTGGATAGGCTGCATTCTCAGTGATGTCACCGCTCTCTAGTGAATGGATAGGCTGCATTCTCAGTGATGTTTCCAGTCTCTAGTGAATGGATAGGCTGCATTCTCAGTGATGTCTCCGCTTTCTACTGAATGGATAGGCTGCATTCTCAGTGATGTCACTGGTCTCTAGTGATTGGATAGGCTGCAATCAGTGATGTCATCGCTCTCTAGTGAATGGATAGGCTGCATTCTCAGTGATGTCTCCAGTCTCTAGTGATTGGATAGGCTACATTCTCAGTGATGTCACTGGTCTCTAGTGAATGGATAGGCTGCATTCTCAGTGATGTCACTGGTCTCTAGTGAATGGATAGGCTGCATTCTCAGTGATGTCACCGGTCTCTAGTGAATGGATAGGCTGCATTCTCAGTGATGTCACCGGTCTCTAGTGAATGGATAGGCTGCATTCTCAGTGATGTCACCGCTCTCTAGTGAATGGATAGGCTGCATTCTCAGTGATGTCACCGGTCTCTAGTGAATGGATAGGCTGCATTCTCAGTGATGTCACCGCTCTCTAGTGAATGAATAGGCTGCATTCTCAGTGATGTCACCGGTCTCTAGTGAATGGATAGGCTGCATTCTCAGTGATGTCACCGCTCTCTAGTGAATGGATAGGCTGCATTCTCAGTGATGTCACTGGTCTCTAGTGATTGGATAGGCTGCATTCTCAGTGATGTCACCGCTCTCTAGTGAATGGATAGGCTGCATTCTCAGTGATGTCACCGGTCTCTAGTGAATGGATAGGCTGCAATCAGTGATGTCACCGGTCTCTAGTGAATGGATAGGCTGCATTCTCAGTCATGTCACCGGTCTCTAGTGAATGGATAGGCTGCAATCAGTGATGTCACCGGTCTCTAGTGAATGGATAGGCTGCAATCAGTGATGTCACCGGTCTCTAGTGAATGGATAGGCTGCAATCAGTGATGTCACTGCTCTCTAGTGAATGGATAGGCTGCATTCTCAGTGATGTCACTGCTCTCTAGTGAATGGATAGGCTGCATTCTCAGTGATGTCACCGGTCTCTAGTGAATGGATAGGCTGCATTCTCAGTGATGTCACCGCTCTCTAGTGAATGGATAGGCTGCATTCTCAGTGATGTCACCGCTCTCTAGTGAATGGATAGGCTGCATCCTCAGTGATGTCACCGCTCTCTAGTGAATGGATAGGCTGCATTCTCAGTGATGTCACCGGTCTCTAGTGATTGGATAGGCTGCAATCAGTGATGTCACCGGTCTCTAGTGAATGGATAGGCTGCAATCAGTGATGTCACTGCTCTCTAGTGAATGGATAGGCTGCATTCTCAGTGATGTCACCGCTCTCTAGTGAATGGATAGGCTGCATTCTCAGTGATGTCACCGCTCTCTAGTGAATGGATAGGCTGCATCCTCAGTGATGTCATCGCTCTCTAGTGAATGGATAGGCTGCATTCTCAGTGATGTCACCGCTCTCTAGTGAATGGATAGGCTGCATTCTCAGTGATGTCACCGGTCTCTAGTGAATGGATAGGCTGCATTCTCAGTGATGTCACCGCTCTCTAGTGAATGGATAGGCTGCATTCTCAGTGATGTCACCGCTCTCTAGTGAATGGATAGGCTGCATCCTCAGTGATGTCATCGCTCTCTAGTGAATGGATAGGCTGCATTCTCAGTGATGTCACCGGTCTCTAGTGAATGGATAGGCTGCAATCAGTGATGTCACTGCTCTCTAGTGAATGGATAGGCTGCATTCTCAGTGATGTCACCGGTCTCTAGTGAATGGATAGGCTGCATTCTCAGTGATGTCACCGCTCTCTAGTGAATGGATAGGCTGCATTCTCAATGATGTCACCGCTCTCTAGTGAATGGATAGGCTGCATTCTCAGTGATGTCACCGCTCTCTAGTGAATGGATAGGCTGCATCCTCAGTGATGTCACCGCTCTCTAGTGAATGGATAGGCTGCATTCTCAGTGATGTCACCGGTCTCTAGTGATTGGATAGGCTGCAATCAGTGATGTCACCGGTCTCTAGTGAATGGATAGGCTGCAATCAGTGATGTCACTGCTCTCTAGTGAATGGATAGGCTGCATTCTCAGTGATGTCACCAGTCTCTAGTGAATGGATAGGCTGCATTCTCAGTGATGTCACCAGTCTCTAGTGAATGGATAGGCTGCATTCTCTGTGATGTCACCGGTCTCTAGTGAATGGATAGGCTGCATTCTCAGTGATGTCACCGCTCTCTAGTGAATGGATAGGCTGCATTCTCAGTGATGTCACCGGTCTCTAGTGAATGGATAGGCTGCATTCTCAGTGATGTCACCGCTCTCTAGTGAATGGATAGGCTGCATTCTCAGTGATGTCACCGGTCTCTAGTGAATGGATAGGCTGCATTCTCAGTGATGTCACTGCTCTCTAGTGAATGGATAGGCTGCATTCTCAGTGATGTCACCGGTCTCTAGTGAATGGATAGGCTACATTCTCAGTGATGTCACCGGTCTCTAGTGAATGCATAGGCTGAATTCTCAGTGATGTCACCGGTCTCTAGTGAATGGATAGGCTGCATTCTCAGTGATGTCACCGGTCTCTAGTGAATGTACAGGCTGCAATCTCAGGGTAATTACCTTGTGTCTATAATGGTTGGTTAATAACATGTTTCAGGTGACTTTGTCAGATATGGGCACTGTGATGGTGTCACAGCTCTGTGGTGTTCTTAGGAAGGTCCGCGATGGTCTACAGTCAGAAGGAGAGGTGGCTCCAGCCCGCAGAATGGGTTGTGATCTTGTTCTCTTCCTGTCAGGAAGTCAGCTGCCGTTTGTTGTGTGTGAGATGACACAACATTGATCTGCTGAGGACATGGAGGCTGAAAACCTGATCACGTCACTATACCATGGAATTCGCTGTCAGTAACGGTAATGGACTGTGGAAGCGGCCTAAAGGTTCTGGAATTGGGGCTTCAATACCTGATCACTGCCTTGGAACAAGGATTTTGTGTTAAACCCTGGCATTGCTGCCACTTATGGTTTACTATAAGATTGATTCCCGTATGGGGTTGCCAGCTGGGAGGAGGAAGTCTCAGAAGATGCAGTTTCTGTGAAGTTCTGTGGTTTGCTCTTCAGGAGAGAGACAACTCTTAGAGGAAAGGAAACCTTTGACTGTCACATCTCACATGCCGCCTCATAGAACGGGACCTGATGATTCCATTCCACCCTCACACACCTTACAATCTGGTTGTAAGATTTCTTGCTTCGCTCTGATTGTTGTATGTCATCCCAGAGTTCTCCGAGGTATAGTTGTTGGACCGTTGGCTAATCTTTATCATCAATCTCTCGGGAGAACTTCCCCATGACTGGTGGGAATCTAATATTGTACCCTATCCATAGGAAGGGCAGTAGGAAGAAGCTGGAAATTATAGGCCAGTGAGTTTAACATCTGTAGTAGTAACATGAATGAAATCACTAAGAAGAAGGATTATTGATCATTCAAAAACACACAATTTGCTGCGCCCAAAGCAGCACGGCTTTACTTAGGGCAGATTATGACAGACCAGGGGCGGACTGACCACTCATGGGGCCCCTGGGCAATAGGAGATTATGGGGCCCCCAGGCAATAGGAGAAGATTATGGGGCCCCCGGGCAATAGGAGAAGATTATGGGGCCCCCGGGCAATAGGAGAAGATTATGGGGCCCCCGGGCAATAGGAGAAGATTATGGGGCCCCCGGGCAATAGGAGAAGATTATGGGGCCCCCGGGCAATAGGAGAAGATTATGGGGCCCCCGGGCAATAGGAGAAGATTATGGGGCCCCCGGGCAATAGGAGATTATGGGACCCCCAGGCAATAGATTATGGGGCCACACAGTATACACACACACACATACAGTATACACACACAGACACACACAGTATACACACACAGAATACACATACACACACTGAAAAGGTACTGGAGAGGCGGGGCAGCTATAATCTTGGGACCTTTAAAAAAATATGATTTTTACATACTGTCCCTGGTTTTATTGAGGCTGACAACCCTGATGGGGCCCCTTAGTGGCATGGGGCCCTCGGGCAGTGCCCGAGTGCCCGAATGGTCAGTCCGCCCTTGTGACAGACTATCACTGAGGGGATCTCCAGCAGGAGGAAGGAGGTTCTGATTCCTCTATATAGATCTTTATATCACTAGAGGAGTCACCAGTAGGAGGAAGGGGGTCCTGATTTCTCTATTTAGATCTTTATATCACTAGGGGGATCACCAGCAGGAGGAAGGAGGTCCTGATTCCTCTATATAGATCTTTATATTACTAGAGGGATCACCAGCAGGAGGAAGGAGGTCCTGATTCCTCTATATAGATCTTTATATCACTAGAGGGATCACCAGCAGGAGGAAGGAGGTCCTGATTTCTCTATATAGATCTTTATATCACTAGAGGGGTCACCAGCAGGAGGAAGGAGGTTCTGATTTCTATATTTAGATCTTTATATCACTAGAGGGGTCACCAGCAGGAGGAAGGAGGTCCTGATTCCTCTATATAGATCTTTATATCACTAGAGGAGTCACCAGTAGGAGGAAGGAGGTCCTGATTTCTCTATTTAGATCTTTATATCACTAGGGGGATCACCAGCAGGAGGAAGGAGGTCCTGATTCCTCTATATAGATCTTTATATCACTAGAGGGATTACCAGCAGGAGGTCCTGATTCCTCTATTTAGATCTTTATATCACTAGAGGAATCGCCAGCAGGAGGAAGGAGGTACTGAGTCCAATACAGTTGTGCTCAAAAGTTTGCATACCCTGGCAGAAATTGTGAAATTTTGTCATTAATTTTGAAAATATGACTGATCATGCCAAAAAAACTGTCTTTTATTTAAGGATAGCAATCACAGACCTGCGTAACAAGGTAATGAAACTTTACAAAGATGGAAAAGGATATAAAAGGATATCCAAAGCCTTGAATATGCCAGTCAGTACTTACAATCACTTAATTAGAAGTGGAAAATTTAGGGATCTCTTGATACCAAGCCAAGGTCAGATAGATCAAGAAAGATTTCAGCCACAACTGCTGCAGGAACTTTTCGGAGTACAAAGAAAACCCCACAAGTAACCTCAGGAGAAATACAGGCTGCTCTGGAAAAAGATGGTGTAGTTGTTTTTAAGGAGCACAATACAATGATACTTGAACAAAAGAGAGCTGCATGGTCAAGTTGCCAGAAAGAAGCCTTTACTGTACAAGTTCCACAAAAACGCCTGGTTACAATATGCCCAACAACACCTTGACACGCCTCATTGGCTTTTTCATGGTATTGGCGCAGTAAAGGCTTCCTTCTGGCAGCTCAACCATGCAGCTCTTTTTTTTTTTCCAAGTATCGATGAATTGTGCTCCTTAAAAACAACCACGCCGTCTTTTTGGGGAGCAGCCTCTATTTCTCCTAAGGTTACCTGTGGGTTTTTCTTTGTTTCCTGAGCAATTCTTCCGCCAGTTGTGGCTGCAATCTTTCTTGGTCTACCTGAACTTGGCTAATTATCAAAAGAGCCCCGAACTTTCCACTTCTTAATAAGGGATTAAACAGTACTGACTGGCATTGGATATCTTTTTTTATCCTTTTCCATCTTTGTAAAGTTTCATTACCTTGTTACGCAGGTCTTTTGACTGTTCTTTTCTACCTCCTCATGGCTCAGTGTCTAGCCTACTTAGTGCATCCATGTGAGAGCTAACAAACTCATTGACTATTTATACACAGACACTAATTGTGATTTAAAAAGCCACAAATGTGGGAAATTAAACTTTAATTGCCATTTTAACCTGTGTGTGCCACCTTCTGTGTAAACTTTTTATCAGGGCCATTTGGGTGATTTCTGTTATCATTATGATTTCAAAAGGATCCAAAAAACTATGTGACAATAAATGGCTTCACGGGATCGCTATCCCTAAATAAAAGACAGTTTTTTGGCATGATCAGTCATATTTTCAACATTAATGCCAAAATTTCAAAATTTCTGCCAGGGTATGCAAACTTTTGAGCATGACTGTATATAGATATTTAGAGGGGGTCACCATTTGTGGAAGGAAAGTCATGTATTATATAGTATTGGTGTTGGGGACGTAATTACAGTCTCAGAAAATGTGGTCTCTCGGTAAATAATAATCTCCTTAGGTAAGCCGACTCCACATGTAGATGAACCATAATATGGGAGCCCATTACTAATCTGTGGGCTCCAGTGCTGTCATCTTAATCTTGGCTTCACTACCAGGTAAACCCGTGACCTGGGACTAGCATGCGACAAGTGAAGTCTGACAGATCTGCATTTCCAAATACCGTATATACTCGAGTATAAGCTGACCCGAATATAAGCCGAGGAACCTAATTTTACCACAAAAAAACTTATCGACTTGAGTATAAGCCTAGGGTAAGAAATGCGCAGCTACTGTAAGTGGAAAAGATGGTCAACAATGCCCACTTGCAGCCTCCCTGTGCCCATTTGCAGCTATAGGTCCCCTGAACCTCAAACTCAGTAGTTAAGGGTTCCTAGATGCCCCCTAGCTGCAGCCAAAATTTGGGGTCTCTGGACCCAAAGGGTCCTGAAATGACATTGCTGCAGATGAGCGCAGTTGACCATCTTTGGGGCCCCGTATCTCGGGGCCACTTGGTGCAAGGAACCCTAAATGTGCAAACCCAGTGGAACTAGCACTACAACATATCTAGCACTGCAACTAAGCTGGGGTTCTTAGCACCAAGTGGCCCCCGAGATACGGGGCCCCAAAGTTGGTTCGTAAAAAGTCAAGCACTTTTCTGTAGCAGAGAATGACATTTTCCGAAACAACTTTGGGGCCCCGTATCTCGGGGCCACTTGGTGCTAAGAACCCCAGCTTAGTTGTAGTGCTAGATATGTTGTAGTGCTAATTCCACTGGGTTTGCACACCAAACTTGGGGTTCCTAGCACCAAGTGGCCCCGAGATACGGGGCCCCAAAGTTTGGAAAATGTAATTCTCTGCTGCAGAAAAGTGCTTGACTCGAGTATAAGCCAAAGGGGGCATTTTCAGCACAAAATGTGCTGAAAAACTCGGCTTATACTCGAGTCGAGTATATATGGTACTTGAGTTTTTCCTGTGTCAGGAATGAGAACGGTCATCTGAATTGTTTCTAAACTGAACAAGTATGATTGAATTAAGATTTTTACTCACATTAAATGTTCCTCTTGCAGTCCATCACCAGCAACAGATGAAACAAAAGTGTCTGAAGATCTGCCGGTCTTTCCTTTGCTCTCTGTTCCGAAGCCGCTACCTCGTGTGTTACCACGGGATCCGCCCTCCGCTCCTGTACAGCCTCCGCCCCGTGACGGTAAGAGGAACCTTACGATGTGAACTTGCAGCTCATTGAATGTGCAGCGAGGTCAACTTTTGTTTAGTGAGGGGGTTAAAGTGTCATCCCAGCCAATGGTGTCCAATGGTGTCATCCCAGCCAATGGTGTCCAATGGTGTCATCCAAGCCAATGGTGTCCAATGGTGTCATCCCAGCCAATGGTGTCCAATGGTGTCATCCCAGCCAATGGTGTCCAATGGTTGTCCATTCTACTATTTTAAAGCGAAATTGTCAGGTGCAATCAGTCACTATAGATGCACTATAATAGCTTTATTAGAAAAGCCTCCCCTGTGTGCCTCTCTGAAACCAGTTTCACTTTATTACTTGGGCCTGACTTTCCATGATTCCATAACCCCACCAAGTTTATATATAATTTTTAGCTTACAGGTGGAGATTTCCTTTACATCTCATTGTGGGTTCCGGGGGGCCCTCTCTTTTTTTTCACTTTGTTCTGATTCTGAATTTTCTTCAGTATTTTTAGGTTTCCACAGGTCGGAAATCATGGATTACGACACCGGGAACATCTATGAATTTAACAAAGATGTGAGTACCGCTCTTTACTCGGCAAGTGTGATGTCATAGAAGGACCTGGACCAGATTGATTATTCCAGAAATGCTGCTTGGTTCTCCAAGCAGGCCACACACCATACATTCTGATTGTACAATCTCTGTACAATCTCCTTAAGATATGCTAGAACTATGTGATTTGAATACAAACCTGAACAATCTTTTTAATTTGTATCCAGTCAGAAAAGGGCCTTGCAATATATATATATATAGTCCTTAGAGCTGAACTCAATTTTACAATCAGATTGTATTGTGTGTGGCCAGCATAAGACTTACAGTTGCACATTTTTAAATTATTTCTGCTCCCACACCCACTTTGGTCCAAGTCCAAGATCAGGATCTACTCCCACACCACTCTTCATAGTTACATAGTTGGTAAGGTCGAATAAAGACACCTTGGTCTAAGGTCAGGATCTGCTCCCTCACCCCTCTTGGTTCAAAGTCAGGTTCAGTTCCCTCACCCTCAATGGTCCAAGATTAGGTTCTGATCTTCTTTCCCCCCTTAATCCAAGATCAGGTTCTGCTTCCTTACCATCCTTTGTTCGAAATCAGGTTCTGATGCCTCATCCCTGTTGATACAAGCTCAGATTCTGCTCTTTCATCCATCTTGATCCAAGATCAGATTCTGCTCCCTCACCCCTGTTATTCCAAGATCAGTTTCTGCCCTCTAATCCGTCTTGATTCAAGATTAGGTTCTGCTGTCTCACCCCTCGTGGTCCAAGATTAGGTTCTCCTCCATCCACATCCCTCTTGGTCCAAAATTTGTTCTGCTTCATCACCCCCTTGGTCCAAGATCAGGATCTGCTCCCTCACCCCTTTTGGTCCAGGTTCAGGTTCAGTTCCCTCACCCCCAGTGGTCCAAGATTAGGTTCTGCTCTCTTTTCCCTTTTGGTCCAAAGCCAGATTCTGCTCATCTCTCCGGCTTGGTGCAAGATCAGGTTCTGTTCCCTTACTCTTGGTCCAAGATCAGATTCTGCTCCCTTACAAGCCTTGATCCAAGATCAAGTTGTGCTTCCTCACCCCCATTTGATCAAGATCAGGTTCTGCTCTCCAATCTGTCTTGATCCAAGATCAGGTTCTGCTTCCCCGCCCCTCTTGGTCCAAGATCAGGTTTTTCCTCTATCACCCTCCTTGGTCAATGATCAGTTTCTTCTCCCTTACTACCCTTGATCCAAGATCAGGTTCTGCTTCCTCACTTCCCTTTGATCAAGATTAGGTTCTGATCCCTCATCTCTGTTGGTCTAAGATCAGATTCTGCTCTCTGATCCGCTTTGATTAAAGATCAGGTTCTGCTTCCTCGCCCCTCTTGGTCCAAGATCAGGTTTTTCCTCTATCACCCTCCTTGGTCAATGATCAGTTTCTTCTCCCTTACTACCCTTGATCCAAGATCAGGTTCTGCTTCCTCACTTCCCTTTGATCAAGATTAGGTTTTGATCCCTCATCTCTTTTGGTCTAAGATCAGATTCTGCTCTCTGATCCGCTTTGATTAAAGATCAGGTTCTGATTCCTCAACCCTAGATTCACCCCTAGGTCCAAGGTTAGGTTCTCCTCCTTCACCCTCCTTAGTCCAAGATCAGGTTCTCCTTCACCAGTCTCCTTGGTCGAAGATGAGGTTCTCCTCCATCACCCTCCTTGATCCAAGATCAGGTTCTCTTCCCTCACCCTCCTTGATCCAAGATAAGGTTCTGCTCCCTCACCTCCCTTGGTCCAAGATCAAGTTCTGCTCCCTTACCCCTGACTTGGTTAAATTAATGATAGGCAACTCCTATCCTCATATTGATTAGTGGTTCCAAATTAATAACAACTACTGCAGTAGGGAACAGACACAAAAGATACGCTCAGCATCTTTCCAAATAACTGTTCTGCTTTATTATGATGCAATTGAAGGTTTTTATGCACATGATTACGTAGGTATCACATTAATATTACAATTCTACGTTTATGGTAACAAGGGGCGTTACATAGGCAGGCTAATTCTAATCAGGACTAGAAAGAATGTAAACATTTACTGAAAACATTATTAGTGCTGTGTGCACAGTGAGGGCAATGTGCAATACATACAAAATACAATACAATTATATACAGAACGTACAATTTCCATTACACCCCCCTTGGTCCAAGATCAGGTCCCCTCACTCTACTTGGTGCAAGATGAGCGTCTGCTCTCCTCCCTACTTGGTTCAGTTCAGCTCTGCCTCACCTTCCCTGTGATCCATATTCAGGCTCTTTCTTCCCTTCCAAGCCCAGGATCAGGTCCTTCTTCTTACATGGGTCCACAATCCCGATTAATCCAGGATCTGGCCCCCCCCGTCAGTGCAGCACCAGGTTCCTCAACACTGAGGTAATTCAGGCTGCACTGATTCATTGCAGTTCATTGTGTTACCAATCCATGTGCGTGTGAGAAAGTGGTGTTTGTGCATTAGAATGCAGTTCAAGCCCCAGATCAACCCCAAGCCCTGAACCTTTAGGAATGCTGTAGGTGGGTGCACCCATATCCTCAGCCACTTTTGGGCTTTCAGTGATGCCAGAGAGGTGGATGGGCCAGGCTGTCAATGGCAGCGGGTACCTGGGCTCAGAAAAAGTTGGTTGAATGGTGCTGGCCATCAGACCGAGGACATTTTTTATCATGTTATATTTGTCTGGAGTTCTGCTTTAATGGTCACCACTGATTTTTCTACACTTGTAACATATGCCAAAGATGTACTGTATGCGAATGAAAGCCCACTGGGTGTGTCTCCAGCTCTCCACCCTGCAGATTGAACCTAAACGCGTCTTTCTCTTGCCATACAGATAGACGGGATTGCTCTCACTGGATTCCGGCGGCTGAAGACGGATGATGACGTGATAGACAACAGTGCCGAGGACTACGATGATGCCCAGTCCTTGTAAGTCTGGCCAGTCTTTTACTTTTACTTGGTGTATTGGTGAAGGTCCGGTGTCCCCGGCGTGGGGATAACTAGTAGTTGGTCGCCATTGGACTTCTGTTTTGTGATGCTGAAGACGTTTGGTGGCTCATCAGAGGACCTTCCTCATTTCTGAACATAAAAACATAGTTACATACATAGTTACATAGTAGGTGAGGTTGAAAAAAGACACAAGTCCATCAAGTCCAACCTATGTGTGTGATTATGTAAAAACGTTTTCTTTGTGATAGAAGAATGAATTGCGTCTAAATACTACCAGGTGTTTTATTTGGTCTTTTTCGGTTATTTTACACAATCAGCACCATGAATTTAACCAATGCACTGCATGACCAGACTGTGAAAAACTCACGCAGTATCCCGCTGGTCTCTAATAGTCTCTTGTATTATCTGGGTGGTCTCTGAAAGTCTTATGTAGTATCTTGGTGGACTCTAATGCCTCGTACACACGATCGGACTTTCCGACAACAAAACCGTGGATTTTTGTTTGAAGGATGTTGGCTCCAACTTGTCTTGCATACACACGGTCACACAAATGTTGGCCAACAATTACGAACGTAGTGACGTACAAGACGTACGTGATATCTCCATTACGAACACTAGTTATATCTCCGGCTCGTACTTGATTCCGAGCATGCGTGGACTTTTGTTCGACGGACTTGTGTACACACGATCGGAAAGTCCGACAACAAACACTTGTTATCGGAAAATTTGAGAACCTGCTAGCCAACATTTGTTGGCGGAAAGTCCGACAACAAATGTTCGATGGAGCATACACACGGTCGGACTTTCCTCCAGCAAGCTCACATCCAACATTTGTTGTCGGAAAATCCGATCGTGTGGACGGGGCATAATAGTCTCTTGGGTTATCTTGGTGCTCTCTAATAGTTTATTGTAATATCTCAGTGGTCTTTAATGGTTCCTTATATTATCCTGGTGGTGTCTGATAATATCTTGTATTATCCGGGTGGTCTCTGAAAGTCTTATATAGTATCTTGGTGGTCTCTAATAGTCTCTTGCAGGAGCTCAGTGGTCTCAGTCTCTTGCAGGAGCTCAGTGGTCTCTAATAGTCTCCTGCAGGAGCTCAGTAGTGTCTAATAGTCTCATGCTGGAGCTTAGTGGTCTCTTATAGTCTTGCAGGAGCTTAGTGGTCTTTAATAGTCTCTTGAAGGAACTTAGTGGTCTCTAATAGTCTCTTGGAGGAGTGTATTGGTCTCTAATAGTCTCATACAGGAGCTTAGTGGTCTTTAATAGTCTCTTGAAGGAACTTAGTGGTCTCTAATAGTCTCTTGGAGGAGTGTATTGGTCTCTAATAGTCTCATACAGGAGCTTAGTGGTCTCTAATAGTCTCTTGGAGGAGCGTATTGGTCTCTAATAGTCTCATACAGGAGCTTAGTGGTCTCTATTAGTCTCTTGGAGGAGCGTATTGGTCTCTAATAGTCTCATACAGGAGCTTAGTGGTCTCTAATAGTCTCATGAAGGAGCTTAGTGGTCTCTAATGCTGTGTACACACGAGCGGACTTTTCGACAGGACTGGTTCGACGGTCTATCCGACGGACTTCCGGCGGACTTCCGACGGACTTTCCTAATGAACGGACTTGCCTACACACGATCACACCAAAATCCGACGGATTCATACGTGATGACGTACGACCGGACTAAAATAAGGAAGTTGATAGCCAGTAGCCAATAGCTGCCCTAGCATCAGTTTTAGTCCGTCGGACTAGCATAAAGATGAGCGGTTTGTTCGACCGGACTCGAGTCCGTTGGAAAGATTTGAAACATGTTTTATTTCCAGGTCCGTCTGACTTTTGGGGAAAAAAAGTCCGCTGAAGCCCACACACAATCAAATTGTCCGACGGACTCCGGTCCGCCGGACCAAGTCTGCCAGAAAGTCCGCTCGTGTGTACGCGGCATTATAGTCTCTTGCAGGAGTGTATTGGTCTCTAATAGTCTCTTGCTGAAGCATAGTGGTCTCTAATAGTCTCATACAGGAGCTTAGTGGTCTTTAATAGTCTCTTGCTGGAGCGCATTGGTCTATATTAAGTCTCATACAGGAGCTTTGTGGTCTCTAATAGTCTCTTGCTGGAGGGTAGTGGTCTCTAATAGTCTCTTAAAGGAGCTTAGTGATCTCAAATAGCCTCTTGTAGGAGTGTATTGGTCTCTAATAGTCTCTTGCAGAAGCTTAGTGGTCTCTAATAGTCTCTTGCATGAGCTAATTGGTCTCTAATAGTCTTGTAGGAGCTAAGTGGTCTCCAATAGTCTCTTGCAGGAGCGTAGTGGTCTCTAACAGTCTCTTGCAGGAGCTAAGTGGTTTCTAATAGTCTCTTGCAGGAGTATAGTGGTCTCTAATAGTCTCTTGAAGGAGCTTAGTGGTCTCTAATAGTCTCTTGCAGGAGCTAAGTGGTCTCTAATAGTCTTGTAAGAGCTAAGTGGTCCCTAATAGTCTCTTGAAGGAGCTTAGTGGTCTCTAATAGTCTCTTGCAGGAGCGTAGTGGTCTCTAATAGTCTTGTAAGAGCTAAGTGGTCTCTAATAGTCTCTTGCAGGAGCGTAGTGGTCTCTAACAGTCTCTTGCAGGAGCTTAGTGGACTCTAATAGTCTCTTATAGGAGCAGTGTCCTGGTGGTGTCTAATGGTATCTGCAGTGTCCTGGTGGTGTCTAATAGTCTCTTGCAGTGTCCTGGTGGTGTCTGATGGTCTCTTGCAGTGTCCTGGTGGTGTCTGATGGTCTCTTGCAGTGTCCTGGTGGTGTCTAATAGTCTCTTGCAGTGTCCTGGTGGTGTCTAATAGTCTCTTGCAGTGTCCTGGTAGTGTCTGATGGTCTCTTGCAGTGTCCTGGTGGTGTCTGATGGTCTCTTGCAGTGTCCTGGTGGTGTCTAATAGTCTCTTGCAGTGTCCTGGTGGTGTCTGATGGTCTCTTGCAGTGTCCTGGTGGTGTCTGATGGTCTCTTGCAGTGTCCTGGTGGTGTCTAATAGTCTCTTGCAGTGTCCTGGTGGTGTCTGATGGTCTCTTGCAGTGTCCTGGTGGTGTCTGATGGTCTCTTGCAGTGTCCTGGTGGTGTCTAATAGTCTCTTGCAGTGTCCTGGTAGTGTCTGATGGTCTCTTGCAGTGTCCTGGTGGTGTCTGATGGTCTCTTGCAGTGTCCTGGTGGTGTCTGATGGTCTCTTGCAGTGTCCTGGTGGTGTCTAATAGTCTCTTGCAGTGTCCTGGTGGTGTCTAATAGTCTCTTGCAGTGTCCTGGTGGTGTCTGATGGTCTCTTGCAGTGTCCTGGTGGTGTCTGATGGTCTCTTCCAGTGTCCTGGTGGTGTCTAATAGTCTCTTGCAGTATCCTGGTGGTGTCTGATGGTCTCTTGCAGTGTCCTGGTGGTGTCAATGATCAATGCTGGGGGTTATAACTGTTGGCAGTAATTGCATGTAACAAATCCGACAGGCTGGTTGTACTGAAGCCCATCGATGGATCAACTCCAGTACAACCAGCCTGCCCATAGATGGATCCAATCTCGGCTAGTCTTTGCTGAATTAGCCGAGATTCTATCCATCTACGGCTGGCCTAAAACTTTGCAGTGTAGGACCTAGCTAATCTATCCAATCGATTTGTATCTAATCATGCAGATCCCGGCACTACATAGGTGCTAGACGATCTGAAGGAGATTGGAACATGTCAATCAGATTGTAACATGTGTGGTGAGCTTTACATTTGATTGTTGAGCCCAGGCCAGGTGTGTGTTCTCCTCTGACATGTACAGTAGAAGGCGGGGGGGGGGGGGGGGGGAAAGATATTCTAACCTGCAACATTGAGAAATTCTGAGCAAAGTGGTGATCCCCCCCGTACAGGAAACCCGAGGAGCGTCATCATCACCGACCACTACTGACCGTCTGTATTTATAGACACAGCCACACCACACCTATCTACTACATCCATCTACTCCATATATCATCTATCTATCTATCTATCTATCTATCTATCTATCTATCTATCTATCTATCTATCTATCTATCTATCTATCTATCTATCTATCTATCTATCTATCTATCTATCTACTCTATATAGAGTCAGGTCCATAAATATTGGGACATCAACACAATTCTAATCTTTTTGGCTCTATACACCACCACAATGGATTTGAAATGAAACAAACACAATGTGCTTTAACTGCAGACTTTCAGCTCTAATTTGAGGGTATTTACATCCAAATCAGGTGAACGGTGTAGGAATTACAACAGTTTGTATATGTGCCTCCCACTTTTTAAGGGACCAAATGTAATGGGACAATTGGCTGCTCAGCTGTTCCATGGCCATGTGTGTGTTATTCCCTCATTATCCCATTTACAAGGAGAAGATAAAAGGTCCAGAGTTCATTTCAAGTGTGCTATTTGCATTTGGAATCTGTTGCTGTCAACTCTCAATATGAGATCCAAAGAGCTGTCACTATCAGTGAAGCAAGCCATCATTAGGCTGAAAAAACAAAACAAACCCATCAGAGAGATAGCAAAAACATTAGGTGTGGCCAAATCAACTGTTTGAAACATCCTTAAAAAGAAAGAACGCACCTGTGAGCTCAGCAACACCAAAAGTCCCGGAAGACCACGGAAAACAACTGTGGTGGATGACCGAAGAATTCTTTCCCTGGTGAAGAAAACACCCTTCACAACAGTTGGCCAGATCAAGAACACTCTCCAGGAGGTAGGTGTATGTGTGTCAAAGTCAACAATCAAGAGAAGACTTCACCAGAGTGAATACAGAGGGTTCACCACAAGATGTAAACCATTGGTGAGCCTCAAAAACAGGAAGGCCAGATTAGAGTTTGCCAAACAACATCTAAAAAAGCCTTCACAGTTCCGGAACAACATCCTATGGACAGATGAGACCAAGATCAACTTGTACCAGAGTGATGGGAAGAGAAGAGTATGGAGAAGGAAAGGAACTGCTCATGATCCAAAGCATACCACCTCATCAGTGAAGCATGGTGGTGGTAGTGTCATGGCGTGGGCATGTATGGCTGCCAATGGAACTGGTTCTCTTGTATTTATTGATGATGTGACTGCTGACAAAAGCAGCAGAATGAATTCTGAAGTGTTTCAGGCAATATTATCTGCTCATATTCAGCAAAATGCTTCAGAACTCATTGGATGGCGCTTCACAGTGAAGATGGACAATGACCCGAAGCATACTGCGAAAGCAACCAAAGAGTTTTTTAAGGGATGAAGTGGAATGTTATGCAATGGCCAAGTCAATCACCTGACCTGAATCCTATTGAGCATGCATTTCACTTGCTGAAGACAAAACTGAAGGGAAAATGTCCCAAGAACAAGCAGGAACTGAAGACAGTTGCAGTAGAGGCCTGGCAGAGCATCACCAGGGATGAAACCCAGCGTCTGGTGATATCTATGCCTTCCAGACTTCAGGCTGTAATTGTCTGCAAAGGATTTGCAACCAAGTATTAAAACCTGAAAGTTTGATGGATGATTGTTAATCTGTCCCATTACTTTTGGTCCCTTAAAAAGTGGGAGGCACATATACAAACTGTTGTAATTCATACACTGTTCACCTGATTTGGATGTAAATACCCTCAAATTAAAGCTGAAAGTCTGCAGTTAAAGCACATCTTGTTCGTTTCATTTCAAATCCATTGTGGTGGTGTATAGAGATAAAAAGATTAGAATTGTGTCGATGTCCCAATATTTATGGTCCTGACAGTACAACTCCATGTCCTCCGCTCCTCTTCCTCTCTCTGTTGGGGTACTCCAAGGTTCTGTCCTTGGGCCCCTCCTATTCTCGCTCTATACCTCTTGGGCCAGTTGATAACCTCCCATGGCTTCCAATACCACCTCACGCCGATGACACCCAGATCTATCTCTCCACTCCTCAACTCACCCCCTCGATCTCCTCACGGATCTCAAAATTACTGAATGACATATCGGTATGGATGTCACAAAACTTTCTCAAACTAAATCTTTCTAAAACTGAGCTTGTTATATTTCCTCCTTCTCGCCCACCCCCCCCCCCCCCCCCCCCCATGACTTTACCATTAATATCAACAGCACAACCATTGGTCCCTCCACACATGCCAGGGTGCTGGGTGTAATCCTTGACATTGACCTCTCCTTCAGCCCCCACTGGCTAAATCCTGCCGCCTTAACCTCCGCAACATCTCCAGAAATCGACCCTTCCTGACTAATGACACCACAAAGCAACTTATTTACTCCTTGATTATTTCCCGCCTCGACTACTGCAACTCTCCTTAATGGTCTACCCTTACGCGGGCTATCCCCCCTTCAGTCTATTATGAATGCTGCTGCTAGACAAATACACCTCACTAATCGATCCGTAACTGCTGCCCCTCTTCGACAATCCCTTCACTGGCTTCCCCTACCTCACCGTATAAAATTCAAAATGCTAACCATAACCTACAAGGCCATCCACAACATCGCCCCCAGCTACATCACCAACCTCATCTGCAGATATCGCCCAAATGGCCCCCTCTGCTCCTCCCAGGACCTCCTACTCTCTAGCTCCCTTGTTACCTCCTCTCTTGCTCGCCTTCAGGACTTCTCCAGAGCCTCTCCCATCCTCTGGAACTCCGTGCCCCGGTATACCCGATCAGCCCCTAACCTGTCCACCTTTAGGAGATACCTGAAAACTCACTTATTCGGGGAAGCCTATCCCACACCCACCTAACAACTGTCCCTGAGCCACCCCCATCAAATCATGCCCCACATCTATTACTTTTTGTACCACCACCCCCTCCCTTTAGAATGTAAGCTCTACGAGCCGGAACCCTCCTGTACCTTCTGTATTGAACTGTACTGTAATTGTGTTGTCCCCCCCTCTACATTGTAAAGCGATGCGTAAACTGTTGGCGCTATATAAATCCTGTATAATAATAATAATATGTATATTATTATACAGGATTTATATGGCACTAACAGTTTGCGCAGATTTGACACCAAGAGTGCAGACAGTACAGTTACAACACAGGAGGAATCGGAGGTCCGGCTCGTTAGATGTAATGTGTAAAGTGACTTTCTGCGGTCGGCGGAATGTGGTCGGTAATTGGGATAAAGTTGTCACAGAAGCCTCCATGGAAGTTTCCCTGCACACTGTAGAAGTCTCTGGTATTGGACGCCCCCCCTCCCCCCTCTTTGGGGGGGTTACAGGAAGAGGACAGTCCCCGGTATCACAGAATGGTGTGATGTGTACACAGTCCCTAAGGACACAACAGAAGATGCTTCTTCTCCATGAGTGGCCCTGGTGCAGTGTGAGCCCCAAGAGCTGACAGTCGGTAAGAAGTGTAAACGCTCTGTCCCTTTTAAGGCCTTAGATTTGCATATTTTATAAGGAAATCCTGGATTGTTCTTTAGAGTTTTTTCCCAGCTGGGGATTTCCTTGTGTGAGTGGAGACGTCCTGGGCCATTCCCAGATTTCTTTGCTCCTGGCCGGCTCCTTCAATGAAGGTTAACTCTGTAGAAGGTGATTGGAGCCACATGGGTGCACTTGTAACAGAGGAGTTCTGTCTGCGATCCTTTTTATAATTTGTAGTAACAATTTCAGGAGAAGATCCTCCAATTCACGCTGTGCCCGGTGTGTTCAAAAACCTTTCCACGCTGCAAGTCCTGTCTGATGTGGCGGACATACACGGGACAATTTTACAGAAGATCAAATTGTCATTCACTTTCCTGTTCATAAGATCGATGCGATCATTCAATGCACCACACAATCAACGATCATCCATCTTCTTTCCTTTTGATTGGATTTTTTAGCCCAGGCCAATCACAATAATTTAGATGAAATCAATCAATTTAGGTCAAAATCCAAGGCACAGTAAGGGATCTATTCATTAAAAATTTGCATGACGTTCCTTATGCTGGTATTCATCATAAAATCAGCCTCTTTGCTGATGATACCCTCTTGACCCTGACCAATCCCCTGACCACCCTCCCTAATCTCCGATCCCTACTCTCCCGTTTCTCAGTTTTCTCAGGGCTTCAAGTCAACCCCCCCCCCCCCCAAGACCACTGCCTTCAACATTTCCTTCCCACCCTCTTTGGTGATACAGCTGCAAGCCTTTTTCCCATATCGCTGGAAATCCTCCTCCCTGGATTACCTTGGCATCAAGCTGATTCCACATTACCGGTCCCTTTTTTGCCACCAATTTTACGATCACTTACGTCCTTAATGCAATCCTGGAGGCAATCCTTGACCGCATCCATGCGGTCAAGATAACTATCCTCCCCAAAGTCCTTTCCTATTTTCGTACCCTCCCAGTTCACGTTCCTTCCCTTTTTTCTACGTTTATTTCAGAATAAGATTCTATCCTTTATCCGGGCTTTTCAGCGTCCTCGAGTGGCACGTTCCACCCTTTATAGACAAAGAGGAGGCCTAGGAGGCCCCAAACTTAGCCAAGTACTATCAGGCGGCCCAGACCTCCCGGTTAACCTTACTCCATGCAGTTTGACATCCTGTTATGGGTGCTCCTTGAATTCCCTAATAGAGCCCCCATTACCCTCTTGGCCCTAATGTGTCTTCCTCACAAGCTGTACCCCACCTCTCTTAGCCCACTTATGCGTTATAGCTTAAAACTCTGTGACTCTATACGCTACTCAGGTAACCTTATGTCCCCCTTTCTACCACTCCTCCCTCTTCTCAATAACCCCCTGGTCCCGTCGGGCCTGGACCAACCAGACTCTTTTTCTTGGTGGTCCACCCATGGCTTCACTGAGGTCCGACATTTCCTCTCGTCCTGTACTCTCTCCTCCTGGTCTTCCTTCCAAGATACCCATGAGGCACCCTCGTCGGAATTCTATTGATATGCTCAAATATGCCATTGGGTTTCCTCATTGAGGCGCAACTCCTCCTACCCTTTTCATTTTTTGAACACCTTTGCCTCCACTCCCCTGTTGCTATCTCGAACATCTACGCTATTGATTTCCCCGGGGCGTGTCCTATAAGGTGCGGTAGGAACAGGACCTGGAGGCCCCTATCTAACCAGAGGACTGGAACAAAGCTTGGTCTTCTGTGGCTAAGTGCTCCTTCAACATGGCTACTCTTGAAGCTGCATGCACAGTCCTCCTAGGATGGTATTGGGTACCGGCCCAGATTGCAAGTTCAAAGCCGTCCTAGAGCGACCAGTGCTTTAGAGGGTGTGGCCTACTGGGCGATGTAGTACACATTTGGTGGGCTTGTCCTCGCCTCATAGGGTTTTGGTCCAGGGTGTTCAGACTCCTACATTCCCTATTTCACATATCCATAGGCAGAGATGCTAAAATCGCCTTGTTGCACTGCCCGATTTAGGGCTTGTTCTCATACTCACAGAAACTGCCATCTTATTTGTTCATTGCAGCCAAGAGGGTTATAGCCAGAGCACGGAAGAGGCCCTCTGTTCCGTCTGCAATGGTGAAGAACACCCTAACCGATCTTGTGATCAACGAGAAAATGTCAAGCATTTTCAAATGATTCTCACTCTAAATTCCTTAAAGTATGGTCACCTTGGTGGTCCTATGCTCTTCCCTCTCCTGAGAGCAGACCTGCCACCTCCCCCTACTGCAGGACACCCCCCCCCCCCCCCCACAATCTCCTTTTTTTTTCTCTCTTTCTTCATTTCTTTCCTAAACCTTATTTTCTTGGCTCTATTCTTTTCTCTTTCCTTCTTTTTGCAATCAGGGATTGTGCCCGGGGCCGGCCTTGGTCTTTCTTGCCTTAAGGTGACCCTGGATCCCCTGATTTAGGACTACCTTCAGTTGACAAGCAACTACTGCTGCTTCTTAGCAAATTTTATGTATCCCTCCACCGAATGTTCGCCCCCCCCTGACCTGTACCGGGGGTATCCAAGAGACCAGTACACACCAGTGCCCCTGCACCTAGGGTCCCAGTTAGTTGGCCCTCATGCTCTGGAATTTAAATGAACCCTTGGTTTATCCCATGCGGTCGCCCAGTGGATAGCTACTACCAATAATAGTTACTTGATTGTTTTACTCACTGCACTGGTTTGAATCCCAACCACGACACTACCTGCCTGGAGTTTGCATGTTCTCCCTGTGCCTGTGTGGGTTTCCTCCGGCTACTCCGGTTTCCTCCCACACTCCAAAGACATGCTGGTAGGTTAATTGGCTTCTGTCCAAAATTGGCCCTAGTATATGAATGTGAGTTGGAGACCTTGGATTGTGGGCTCTCGATGTATGTGTGGAGCGCTACGTAAATTGACAGCGCTATATGTGTACCAGAAAATAATGATATAATAAATGAGCATCTTAATGAGACATAATGTACAGGGATAGGGACAATTGTAGACACTCACTCAGGTTGCACTGGATGGACTGGTTCTTTATTCAACCTTACTGACTATGTGACTATGACTATGTGACTATGTGCACTATACCCCTACGCGGGTGAACGTTTGTCAAGATGTTATTCTTTTTACAATAAAAATTATTGTACCAGAAATATTCACTGGACGAAGGTCACAAACATTTGCCTAGTCCTCACAAATTATCTTACCTTATTTTACCAGCTCCATCTAGTGGCTAAGTGCGGTATTTTTTCCTGAAATAAGTCAATCAGATAGAATATCCCATAATGGCCACTAGATGGAGCTGACAGTCATAGGAAATCACAGTGCTAAACAAAATACGGCCAGAATTCGCATTGGGCTGGGCGAATGTGCGATATTTAGCAAGTGATTTTTAAAAAAAATATATTGACCCTTGTGTGTCTTCTCAGTAATTCCTACATTTAGTCACATTGCTCTTTTTGTCTCGATCGATCAGATCATTACACGTATGACCTCCATATAACTAGAGGTGCACCAAATAAAAAATTTGGGCGCCAAAACCGAAAATGGAGGATGCACTTAGTCAAAAACCAAAACCGAAAAAACTGCAACAAAAATGCACTTAAATGCATTAAAAATTCAGCAAGAATGCATCATTAATGCACCTGTTTTATGTTTTTGATGTGGCTTTTTGAGTCACGTGACCTATAAAAAAAATTGCAAAAAAATCACGTGCGTTTTCAGTGCCATTATCGGCACCTTTTTTTCTCGACTAAAACACGATTTTTGGCCGATATGTTTCGGGTGCCGAAATTTCCGTGCATCTCTACATAAAACAGACGTGGGAGCAATCTTCCGTATGAACGATCCTCCAATTAATGATCAGAAGTATGGAGATTACGGCAGTCCACATTGTTCTCTAGTGCCCCCGTTCTGTTTAAATCAAATTCGCCTGCGTAGTAGGGGGTAAATATTTGACACCCTTGTTAGGCCAGGTAGGTGTGTGTTGGGAATGTGCGCAAAATTACACGCTTTGCCGAGAGGCAGAGAAATCCGCTTCCATCTAGCAGACGCATGGCGGTACCATTAATTATTAATGGCTTCTCCACGCATTTGCAAACGTGCGTATTCTTGCGCACACCAAACTGCATGGCCTGTTTTTGGAAAGGAGTTGGCGCGTCTTTTTCTTGAAATAAATAGGCTACCCTGCACGCGACGCATGTAAAACACGTGGAAGCGCACACGCACCTGCCCACCCACAGTAATGTCCGCCAAGCCTTACAGGAAGTGAAATGTCACGCATGCATAGACTGTGCCTTAGGGCTTGTTCACGCTTGGTCTCTGAAGAGCGATTGCTTTGTATTGTCCCCCTCACCGCCTGCTTTAACCCAGTAAACCCCACATGAGCGCATGCATTGCACGTGGTTGCAGAGTGACCCAATGTCTTTATGGACCTTGCTTTGTGCACTGGTGTGCAGTCATGTTGGAACAGGAAGGGGCCGTCACCAAACTGTTCCTTCAAAGTTGGGAGCATGAAATTGTCCAAAATGTCTTATTATGCTGACACCTTAAGAGTTCCCTTCACTGGAACTAAGGGGCGAAGCCCAACCCCTGAAAAACAACCCCCACACCATAATCCCCCCTCCACCAAATGATTTGGACCAGTGTACAAAGTAAGGTCCATAAAGACATGGATGAGCGAGTTTGGGGTGGAGGAACTTAACTTCCCTGCACAGTCCTGAGTCCTGACCTCAACCTGATAGAACACCTTTGGGATGTATTAGAGCGGAGACTGTGAGCCAGGCCTTCTCATCCAACATCAGTGCCTGACCCCACAAATGCACTTCTGGAAGAATGGTCAAACATTCCCATAGACACACTCCTAAACCTTGTGGACGGCCTTCCCAGAAGAGTTGAAGCTGTTATACCTGCAAAGGGTTAGCCAACTCAATATTGAACCCTACGGACTAAGACTGGGATGTCATTAAAGTTCACGTGCGTGTAAAGGCAGGCTTGGTGGTGTGAACTGGCATAGTAGGGAACAAGGCCTTTTCACCTTACCTTGTGTTGGGACTGCCCTAAACAATGCTGTCTGGCGCAGTCCCAACCGTTAGGCTGCATTCACATTGGCGATTCAGGGCGATGCAAATTGTAGCGGCAGCGTGGAGACTTAGACCCTCTGCCAGGTTTTCATTGTTATGCAAAGAGGAAAAAAAAAAAAAACAAGCGCCACACACCGACAAGACCCGACAGTCACTGTAGTGAAAGCAAACTCAGCACGGCTCCGTCCAGGCCACGTTTCGCCCCACCCATGGGGCTTAGTCAAGAGGATGGGAATTCCATGTGGCAGGGGAGAATAAATACATCATCAGTTGCTGCTGTAATAAGGAAAATAATGAGCATGTATTTATTCTCCCCTGCCACATAGGATCCCCACCTTCATGTCTAAGCCCCGTGAGCAGGGACGAAACACGTTGGAGGGAGTGGCCTATAGAACCAGGATGTGGCTCTTTTCATTACAATGACTGTCGGGTTTTATTGGTGGGTAGCACCTGGGGTGTTTTTCCTCTTTGCATTGCATACATTGAGCCCCTAGCCTGCACCCTCATAGATGGTAAATACTACGTCAGCCTTTACAGGGGGACACACATGATCGATCGATCATTCAAAATACTGGCCACAATTCCCAGACTAGGCAATGGTGGAAGCCCACCCATCCTGGTGGTGCAGGGTCCACCCTGACCAGGGACAATACGTGTTGGTACTTTGTTCTGCAGTTTGTGGGTGGTCTCTATATCACTACACCAAGTAACATCAATAAATATTCAAATAATAACAATAACAATATGAGGGTTCTGCAAAAAGTTTCCACACTTTTTTAAAACTTTTTTTTTAAGAATTAAAAAAAAAAAATTACATCACTCATACTAAACTGCAAGGTCAGCTGGCTTGCCAGACAGACTGTCATGACTAGTCATGTGACACTCTCAGACCAATTACTCACCACCCACACAGTTCCCAAGGAAAATATAAAAGTGCATAAACTTTTTGAAGACCCCCTCGTATTAACAGCAAATAAATAATAATACTAAAAATAAATAAATCATTAATAATATACTGTACTACTACTACTACTACTATAATAATAATAATAACAATAAAAATAATAATAAAATAATAAATGCATTTATAAATGATAACATAATAATAATAATAGCAATAATAGAAATAATGCATTTTTTTCACACAGCTTCCCAAGATTTGCACATTTTCCCAAAAATATCAGTTTCCAATGAAAATATAAAAGTGCATAAACTTTTTGAAGACCCCTCGTATTAACAGCTAATAAATAATAATACTAAAAATAAATAAATCATTAATGATATACTGTAGCACTACTACTACTACTACTACTATTACTACTACTACTATAATAATAATAATAATAATAATAATATAAATAATAAAAATAATAAATGTATTTATAAATGATAACATAATAATAATAACAATAATAAAAATAATGCATTTTTTCACACAGCTTTCACCCAAGATTTGCACATTTTTCCAAAAATATTAATAAAAATAATAATATAAAAAATATATATAAATAATAATATAATAACAAAATAATAATAATAATAATAATGACAGCGGCTAAGTGGTTAGCACTTCCACTTGACCGCACCAGGGTCATTGGTTTGAATCTCAACCACAGCATTACCTGCCTGGAGTTTGCATGTTCTCCCTGTGCCTGCGTGGGTTTCCTCCGGCTACTCTGGTTTCCTCCCACACTCCAAAGACATGCTGGGGGAGGGTAAATAAATAATAAATATATAAATATAAAAATATTAAATAAATGTTTTCACACTGCTTTCACCCAAGATACACATATTAAAAAAAAAATCAATAATATAAATAATGTAATGTAGTGTTAGAAATAATAATAATGTAACAACAAAATAATAATAATAATAATTATATAAATAATAAAAATACAATCATGATAATAATAAAATATTAATATGAAAATAGTAAATATAAAATAACAATATAATAATACATGTTTTCACACAGCTTTCACCCAAGATTCACGTATAAAAAAAAAAATAATGTAATGTAGTGTTATAAATAATAATAATATGATGACAACAAAAAAAATAATAATAATAATTATATAAATAATAAAAATACAATCATGATGATGATAATAATAATAAAATAATAATATAAAAATAGTAAATATATAAATAAAATAACAATATAATAATAATAAATAAAAGTTTTCACACAGCTTTCACCAAAGATTCACATATTTTTCCCAATAATATAATAACGATATAATAATACATATAGTAATAATACAAATATAAAAATTCACAAATGTTTTCACACAGCTTTCACCCAAGATTTGCACATTTTCCCCCTTTGAATCCAAAGGGATTTGTTAATCCGGGGTGAAAGTTGTGTGAAAGCATTTTATAAATGGACCCCTAAGGGTTAATATGAGTGAAACTTCCGTCCCTGGCCATAGCCTGCCAAGTTTTTGAGTACAAGAGCTCCGTGTATATAATTGAGGAAGTTCCCGGTGAAGTAGAATGGAGATTGTGTTCTGTACATACAGCTGCTCGGGATTTGGATGAGGACATTGCTGAATTTCCTCCTGTTCCAGTATTTACATTTCAGCATTAAAGGTGACTTGTGGTTGGTTGCTGTGCGCCTGCTTTGTGGTGGTCCTCCTCCGCCATCTTACCACCTTGTCATATAATACCGATATCGATAAATTCGGTAAAGCAATATATGATCTGCAAAGCACAGACTCCTTCACACGCACACATTGGTAATATGGTGCTCTGGGTTTGCGCACCGTGTACTGCACTGCTAAATAATGAGACTAGAGGGCACTCTCAGTGGCTCAGGGCAATCACTCAACCTTCCTTTTTCTAACCACTGCCAAGATGAGATATTAGCCACACAGGGTGTGCATTGTTTTGAGTGGGTTGTCCTGTTCCACAATCCGGGGCTGGGTTTCCTCTCCAGTACATGGCCACCGACCCTTCTGGGTTTTACCTGAACACAGGCGCCACAACCAATAAGGCGGCAGCACTTCTAATTGGTGTCGGCTTCAAATGATAAAGTGATGTGCACATTGTCGTTTGAGCAATGCATCGCTAGCGACGCTACACCTAAACTGAGCCCCCAACTGCCATGTCCCCTGTGCTCCCCAGTCCTACAGTGACCCCAATGTTCCTGTGCTTCCAGTGACTCTACGTCCCAGGAGCACTCTAATGACCCCAGGGTCTCCAGTGACTCTACGTCCCAGGAGCACTCTAATGACCCCAGGGTCTCCAGTGACTCTACGTCCCAGGAGCACTCTAATGACCCCAGGGTCTCCAGTGACTCTACGTCCCAGGAGCACTCTAATGACCCCAGGGTTTCCAGTGACTCTACGTCCCAGGGGCACTCTAATGACCCCAGGGTCTCCAGTGACTCTACGTCCCAGGAGCACTCTAATGACCCCAGGGTTTCCAGTGACTCTACGTCCCAGGGGCACTCTAATGACCCCAGGGTCTCCAGTGACCCCAGAGCTCCTGTGACTCCTATGATTCCTGTGAACTCCTTTGTCTTCTGTGACCACAGAGCTCCTGTGACTCCTATGATTCCTGTGAACTCCTTTGTCTTCTGTGACCACAGAGCTCCTGTGACTCTGTGTCCTCTGTGCACTCCAGTGACCCCACATTTCCTGTGACTCCTATCATTTCCTGTAACTCCTTCATCCTCTGTGACCCCAGCGCTTCTGTGTTTACAGTGACTCTTTGTCCCCTGTGCGCTCCTGTGACTCAGTGAGTCTATGACCCTTGTGCAATCTCATGTCTCCAGTGACCCCAGGACTCTTTTGCCTTCATTGACATTGTGATCCCTGTGAACTCCTGTATTTCCTGTGACCCCATTGTCACCTGTCACCCCAGCCCGCCTGTGATTCCATTGACTCTGTGTCCCTTGGGCACTCCAGTTAACCCAGTTGTCTCCTGTGATCCCAGTACTCCTGTGTCTTCAGTGACTCTGTGTCCCCCGGGCACTCCAATGAACCCAGTGTCCTGTCTGACACCAGTGCTCCTTTGCTTTAAGTGATCCAGTGACCCTAGTGTCTCCAGTGACTCCAGCACTTTTCGCCTTCAGTGATCCCAGTGTTCTTCTGTGCCTTCAGTGACTCTATGTCCCCGGGACACTCCAATGATCCCAGTGTCCCAGTATCTTCAGCATTCTCCTGTGCCTTTAGTGACTCTGTGTTTCCGAGACACTCCAATGATCCCAGTGTCCCAGTATCTCCAGTGCTCCCCTGCCTTCAGTGACTCTATATCCCCAGGACACTCCAATGACTCCAGTGTCTCCAGTATCTCCAGCATTCTCCTGTGCCTTCAGTGAATTTATGTCCCAGAGACATTCCAATGATCCCAGTGTCCCGGTATCTCCAGCATTCTCCTGTGCCTTCAGTGACTCTGTTTCTCCGATACACTCCAATGATCCCAGTGTCCCAGTATCTCCAGTGATCCTCTGCCTTCAGCCACTCTATGTCCCCAGGACACTCCAATGACCCCAGTGTCTCCAGTGACTCCAGCATTCTCCTGAGCCTTTGGTGACTGTGTGTCCCTGAGACACTCCAATGATTGAGACAAAGACCCCAATGTCTTCTGTAACCCCAGTGACTCTGTGTCCCCAGGGCACTCCAATGACTCCATTGTTTTCTGTGACCGCAGTGACTCTGTGTCCCCAGGGCACTCCAATGACTCCATTGTTTTCTGTGACCGCAGTGGCTCTGTGTCCCCAGGGCACTCCAATGACTCCATTGTCTTCTGTGACCCCAGTGACTCTGTGTCCCCAGGACACTCCAATGACTCCATTGTCTTCTGTGACCCCAGTGACTCTGTGTCCCCAGGGCACTTCACTTACTCCATTGTCTTGTGTGATCCTAGCACTCCTCTGCCTTCAGTTATTCTGTGTCCCCAGGTCACACCAATAACCCCAGTATCTTCTTTGACTCCAGTGATCCTGTGCCCTAAGTGACACTTATTGATCCCATTGGGATCCCATTGATCCCAATGTCTCCAGTGACTCCAGTATTCTACTGTGCCTTCAGTGACTCTATGTCCCCGAGGCACTCCAATGATCCCAGTGTCCCAGTAGCTCCAGTGATCCTCTGCCTTCAGTGACTCTGTGTCCCCAGGACACTCCAATGACTCCATTGTCTTTTGTGACTCTGTGTCCCCAGGGCACTCCAATGACTCCATTGTCTTTTGTTACTCTGTGTCCCCAGGGCACTCCAATGACTCCATTGTCTTTTGTGACTCTGTGTCCCCAGGGCACTCCAATGACTCCATTGTCTTCTGTTACCCCAATGATTCTGTGTCCCCATGTCACAGCAATGACTCTATTGTCTTCTGTGACCCCAGTGACTCTTTATCCCCATGACACTCCGTTGTCTTCTGTGACCGCAGTGACTCTATGTCCATAGGGCACTCCAATGAACCCAGAGTCTTCTGTGATCCTACCACTCCTGTGCCTTCTCTTATTCTGTGTCCCTAGGTCACACCAATGACCCCAGTGTCGCCTTTGTCCCCAGGACACTCCAATGAGCCCCATGTCTCCAGTTACTCCAGCATTCTCCTGTGCCTTCAGTGACTCCGTGTCCCCGAGGCACTCCAATGATTCCAGTGCCCCAGTGACTCCAATTTTCCTCTGCCTTTAGTGACTCTGTGTCACCAGGACACTCCAACGACTCCATTGTCTTCTGTGACCCCAGTGACTCTGTGTCCCCAGGGCTTTCTAATGACCCCAGTGTCTTCTTTGACTCCAATGATCCCAGTGATTTCAGTGCTCCTCTGCCTTCAGTGACTCTGTAACCCCAGGTCACACCAATGACCCCATTGTCTTCTTTGACTCCAATGATCCCAGTGACTCCAGTGCCCCGCTTCCTTCAGGACACTCCAATGGCCCCAGCAGTCCTTTGCCTTCAGTGACTCTGTGTTCCCAGGGCCCGCCAATGCCCCCACTACAACGAACCTAGTGACTCCTCTGTACCTTTAATGACTCTGTGTCCCCAGGGCTCTCTGGTGACCTCAGCTCTCCTGTGACCCCTGAGCCCCTCTGGGACACCTGGGTCTCCATGCAGCATCCGGCACGCTCCTCTATCTCCTGGACTGTCTCCTCCCTTGTGGATACAGACCCTGGTCAATGACATTGTACTGTGTGGGGGGCAGGAAATATTTTGATTCATTCCCCTTAAAGTAATACTGTCATAAAAATTAAATTGCCTGAACCGCTGATTTGTTGAGGGGAACTGGGTTGCGGGGGGAACTGGGTGCGAGGGATGCAGGAGATGTAGGGGGAACTGGGTGCAAGGGATGCAGGAGATATAGGAAAATGTGGTTGCGAGGGATGCAGGAGATGTAGGGGGAAGTGGGTGTGAGGGATGCAGGAGATATAGGGGGAACTGGGTGCGAGGGATGCAGGAGATGTAGGGGGAACTGGGTGCGAGGGATGCAGGAGATGTAGGGGGAACAGAGTGCAAGGGATACAGGAGATGTAGGGGGAACTGGGTGTGAGGGATGCAGGAGATGTAGGGAGAAGTGGGTGCGAGGAATGCAGGAAATGTAGGGGGAACAGAGTGCAAGGGATGCAGGAGATGTAGGGGGAACTGGGTGCAAGGCATACAGGAGATGAAAGGGGAACTGGGTGCAAGGCATACAGGAGATGTAAGGGGAACTGGGTGTGAGGGATACAGGAGATGTAGGGGGAACTGGGTGTGAGGGATACAGGAGATTTAGGGGGAACTGGTTGCGAGGGATGCAGGAGATGTCAGGCAAAGTGAGTTCAGAGGATGCAGGGGGTATGGGGTGCAGGGGTTTCAGGAGATGTCAGGAAGGGAGTGAGACCAATATTACCCATATGGCTGGTGACTATGACCATTATCTATAGAGAGATATGGTGGAGGAGAGAAGGAACGGGTAGTTTGGGTTGGGAAGAGGTACACACGGGCCCTATGACCATTATTTATAGGGATGTATAGTGGAAGAGAGAAGGAACGGGTAGTTTGGGTTGGGAAGAGGTACACACAGGCCCTATGGCCGTTATCTATAGGGATGTATGGTGGAGTGGAGATGCAACGGCCAGTTTGGGTATGGAAGAGGTACACAGGGGCCCTATGGTCATTATCTATAGGGATGTATGGTGGAAGAGAGAAGGAACGAGTAGTTTAGGTTGGGAAGAGGTACACACGGGCCCTATGGCAATTATCTATAGGGATGTATGGTGGAGGGGAGAAGAAACGGCCAGTTTGGGTTGGGAAGAGGTACACACGGGCCCTATGGTCATTATCTATAGGGATGTATGGTGGAGTGGAGAAGCAACGGCAAGTTTGGGTTGGGAAGAGGTACACCTGGGCCCTATCACCATTATCTATAGGGAGGTATTGTGGAGGAGAGAAGGAACGGCCAGTTTGGGTTGGTAGGAGGTACACCTGGGCCCTATGACCATACATGTGAATCCAGGAACTGTGTATACACCTTTCTGTCCCTGGCACTCATCTGACGTCTCGTCATTGTGTACTTTATGTCTTGTTAATTATTATCAGGCCAGGGAAGAGGAAGGAAGGAATGTTCTCTAATAATCATGGCTCCTCCGAACCCCGAGTCCTCGCCTCCCTCCTGTGCCTGGAAGGGTTAATAACTCCTGGCTTTGGTCTGGTGCAGACAGAAGGTGCTGGGGAAACTGGCCAAACTGGTTTTTAGAACTTTTTTGGTCTGTACAGGAAGTTGAGGAAGAGATGTCCCTTCAAGGGGCAGGGGGACTACGTCGTCGGGTCTCTGGAGCAGTAAGTTGGAGCCGTGGATGTCTTAAATATCGGGTAGGTTGGCTGGCATGAAAGGGGGGGGGCTCAGTGTGTCTTCGCCTCATTACCACGCGAGCAACAGGGTTAGGCCTTGCAGTGCTGGGGTTCTGTGTTATTTCCAAACTAGTGCTCTGTCTGTAGGCTCATTAGATGGATTATTTAGGCTCCTCTGGTACAGAGACTGATGTGACTGGCTCAGTGATCTCTGTACAGCACTGCGGCATATGTCAGAGCTATATAAATGTATAATAATAATAATAGTGTGTGACTGTGGGGGGGATATTAGAGTGTAAGCTCCTCTGGTACAGAGACTGATGTGACTGGCTCAGTAATCTCTGTACAGCACTGCGGCATATGTCAGAGCTATATAAATGTATAATAATAATAGTGTGTGACTGTGGGGGGGACATTAGAGTGTAAGCTCCTCTGGTACAGAGACTGATGTGACTGGCTCTGTAATCCAGGCTTAGAAACATTTTGAGATTTAATTGCCGTCAGGATGCTTTAGATACACGCTTCTTAGCTTGCTCACCCCCCTCAATACTCGGAGATCCGTCACGTCTTATATTCTCTGCGTTTCCTCCTCCATAGAAGTCACCGACTTCTCAGCAGAAGAACCCTCACCCACCACCTCCAGAAAACACCTCAAACGTATTTGATACCTCCACCCTCGACGATTCTAAACCCCCCATTAACCCCTCTCCCCACATCATTCATCCTGACTTCCACATCATTCACTTTGCATTCTGCAGCAGCCACTCTCATTCCCTTCCCACCTCTTCCCCCCCCCACCATCATCCAATCCATCACCCCCCCCCCCCCGTGGTGTCTGCCGACCTCCAGCTGCACTTCTGCCACACCGAGGAAGAGGGGTTGGCACCACCATACACTCTAGTCCAGCACCCTCCGCTACTTTAGGAGAAACAATAGGTGCAGACACAGACTTGACAACCACACTTTCTGACACTGACTGGGAGACCACAGACTGGGGGGACACTGACACCACAGAGGGCCTCACAGACACAGATTCTGATGGGACAGAGACACTAGGATCCCCTGGTACAACCTCCGCCAACTCAGACTCTTCTCTACCTGGATGGAAGAATTCCTCCACTAGCTCTGGCTTATTGTGCAAAGTCTCAGGGCACCGGCTATAAGGGTGACCAACATAGGTTACATTTAATGATATTACAATCCCACCAGGTGCCCCAGTTCCTGACACAAAGAGCACTTCTGTTCTGGACATTTAGAGGAGAAATGTCCTTTGACTCCAAAATTATGGCACAGCTTAGGTTGACCAGGGTAGAAGACGGTAATTCTATCTCTAGAAATAAAGGCAGAGGAGGGCAAATGCTGGACCACATTCCCACACACACTCAACCTCATTGACACCGACCACCCACTCATCCAGATTCCTCTATCATCCATTATCTTTTTTAGGGGACACAACATTTCACCAAACCTCCTCAACCAGTTTCATAAATCCTCAGGGTGTATAGACTCACTCCTTGTCAGGATAGTCACATTTTTTATCAAAGACTGTCGTGAGATTACCTTGGGGACCTTACCTTCCAGTCCGGCTGGCCCCTATATACATGCTCCCAAAACAGATCCAGCGATTCTGGACACATGAATGATAAATCATATTCATAGGAACCAGCCGGACTAATAAGAGAAAAAATATCCTCCGCCTTAAATCCCATGGCTAGGATCTTATCCACAACCACCCTCCTGATAGGTGGAATACCTCCTCCTTCCCACCTGAGCTGTACCACATTTCTGCGTTTAATGGAAGAAGGTGCGTTAGGTGAAAGTCGCACAACTGGCTCCCTTCCAATAGCAGCATGACTTCGTCCCAACACTGCCTTAGCATTCCTAACTGGGACAGATGACACATTAACTGTCTGCATAGGAATATTAACTGGCTGCTTTGGAACCTCTGAAATCTGGTTAGAGAAGTTACCAACCATTTGATCCTCCCTCCTCCCCTCCAGCACAACAGTCCTGCTCACCATAGTCCCAGAAGTACCACAGTTACCAGCAGTCCCGTCATCAAGTAAAGTCTTCTTTTTAGAAAAAACACCAGCTGTTTCAGCGTTCATACGGCACTCCTGCTTTGCAGTTTCAATGTTCATGCGACATTCCTGCTCTGCAGTCTTAGTGTCCATGTGGGACTCCTTCTCGCCGCCAGCAGAAACTTCTCTGTCTGGATACACGCCATCTCCTCCTGCATTCTGTGCCGATTGCAAGGTTCTGTTGGCAGGTGCAATCTCTTTCTTTGTAGCAGCAATCTCAAGAAAATCCTCCACACACTGAAAATTTTTTTAGCAAGCACTCCTTTACCAAGATCTTCATCTGATGAGTCGGTGCCACTCAAGGGAGATTCCATTTCTGTTATGGTCTGTAGCTATCCACCATTTTCCTCAACCTCCTCCTGAGATGACCCAGGCCGCTGGGGAGGAAGGGGGACAGATACTGACTCAGACACGACAGATCCTGAGACAGGGGTAGTACTGGGGCCACCATGTGAAGCCACTTCCTTACCCCCCATCCATACTGTCACCATTGCTGTGACATCCACCCTCTGGCTGGTACTCACACAGGCACTCTCCTTCACCTGTTGGAATCTCTCCTCATTCTCATACTTCTCCTTGAACACACTGCTGCTTTGCTTCAGAGATGCGACCAATTGCTCCTGCTTTTTTAATGCCTCCTCCAGAGTCTTCAGCTTGGATTCCTCTTTCTTACTGCTTCCAGACTTACTATGCAGGGATTTCTTTTTCTGCTTTCAGGACAGCAAGCTTCTGTTCCTCCTTAGTCTGTTCACCACTCTATCCTGGAATGCTGGTAAGGACTCCCCTTGTATAGGGACAAGCCCAGGATCCAATTCACCTTGAGCACATGGTGTAGGCCTCAATGCCTCTGGAGAGCCTCCACCTTTGTCTTCTCCAGGCTCGGTCCATGCAGGCTGTGGAAAAGCCTACAGGAGAGGCCCCAGGCTTGCTGCTTCTCCCAGATGAGACCAAAGCAGAGTGAGCCAGCAGCACCCTGCAGAACAGCACCACCCGGTGGAGAAGTTCCTCTGGTACAGAGACTGATGTGACTGGTTCAGTGTCCTCTGTACAGCACTGCAGTATATGTCAGAGCTATAAACAGTAAATGTATAATAATAGTGTGTGACTGTGGGGGGACATTAGAGTGTAAGCTCCTCTGGTACAGAGACTGATGTGATTGGCTCAGTGGTCTGATTTTTGCTGAGTTACAATATTTTATTTTATTGATAAAACGGAATGCAAAAAATTACCTCGCCAATAAACGTTTTTTTTTTTTTAAATGGAAAACCTATTCCTTGCCCTTACAAAACCCTGGCAATTGCTGCAGCCACAGATCATAGTCGAAGCACAAGACCCAATGGGGAACGTAGTCTGAGGGCGGCATTGCATGTGATGATACCTGCGTTGCTCCAGCCCCAGCTTAGAAGTTCGAGGATGCCCAACCTTATTCTCTGAAAGCAGAGGCCCTGGAGAATAAAATAGTGGTAAGGTGCCATTTTTTAAATTCGGTTTGCACGGCTGTTTGCACTAAAATTAATCTTAGTGCAAACTAACACAATACTATACCCAATTTTTGTAGTAAAATATTAAAGATTGAGTTGTGTCACGTAAATAGATACTAAACATGTCAAGTGTTGGAAAATTGTGTACGGGAGTAATGAGAGTGCATTCAATTTTTATAGAATTTTCTTTTTTTTTTTCATTTTTATTGCTATCACAAGGAGGCTAACAAGCCTCAGTGTCTCCCCTGCCGTTCAATGAAGCTTTTCAAGCACAGATTGTGTTTGAATAGCTGCATCCTCGGCTACGTAGACAGGTAACAGGTCCTCTTTATGGAGACAAGAGGGGTCTATTGGACCCTCAACGTCTCCCCTGCCCCGTTTATAAACGTACCTTGGCACACAAGGGATTAATAAGCTGGTTATTGTGCTTTTGAAGTGATGGATGTGAAGGGCAGGAGAGCCTGGGTGACGGCAGCCACTGGCCGCTACAGGGATTGAACAATGGGCTTCCTATGGTGCCATCTACACACGTAGCAACAACTGGATGGACCCTGTGCGGATATTTGCTGCCACTTTCCTGTCTCCTCACCGTGTGACACACCTGATGATGATAAACATGTTATTTACCACATTCCAATCATTCCATGCAATCACAGAATACCACCCACCTACCTCCCAGCTGGAACCCCAACACCTCCCTCTTTGTATTCTCGGAAGAATTTGCCCTCATTGTGGGACGTTCCACAACAAGGAAATCATCTCTGAAAATCTCACAGAAATGGAACCCTGAGATCACAGGAATGTCACACTTACCAGAAAAAAGAAACAAAGATTTATTTTTATTTTTTTTCAATAGTGTTTGCTAAATTTGTCCAACAAACAAAAAGGACACAACACACATGAATTCTTTTCAAAGGTCCAAGATTGTAATTTACTGAAGTCAGTCACAGCCAGGCAATTCACATTTTCAGGAGACTCTCATCGGCGCCTCCGTATTCTTCTTCTAATATAAACATGATGTGCCGCGTGTGAATTCATACTTAGGTTGGGCAGGTCAGCGGATCGGACGTTTTTTTATTTATCGATCTAAAGAAGGATTGATCCAATGCATTAAAAAAAAAACACAATTTATTATTATTACTATTATAATTTCATAAATTTTATAATGTTATATAATTATTATTTAATTTTGATTATACAATGAATATTTTAATATTTATTATATTATTAAACAGGATTTATATATGATGATGATTATTATTTAATATTATATTATTAATTAATATAGTATATTCACAAAAAAAAAAAAGATATATTATATTATTATACAGAATTTATACATGATGATAATTGATAATGATAATGATGATTAATATGTAATATAGTGTTTTATGATATAGTAATTATATATCATATTATAATATTATACAGAATTTATATATCATGATGATGATGATGATTTAATATTATATTACTTTTTAATATAGTGATTTTATGTTATAATTATTATATTATATTATTATACAGAATTTATATATCATAATTGATGATGATGATGATGATTGATATTTAATATAGTATTTTATGATATAGTAATTATATATTATATTATTATATAGACTTTATATCATGATGATGATTATTTAATATTATATTACTTTTTAATGTAGTGATTTTATGATATAATTATTATATTATATTATTATACAGAATTTATATATCATAATTGATGATGATGATGATTAAAATTTAATATAGTATTTTTTATGATATAGTAATTATATATTATATTATTATATAGACTTTTTATCATGATGATGATTATTTAATATTATATTACTTTTTAATATAGTGATTTTATGATATAATTATGATATTATATTATTATACAGAATTTATATATCATAATTGATGATGATGATTAATATTTAATATAGTATTTTATGATATAGTAATTATATATTATATTATTATATAGACTTTATATCATGATGATGATTATTTAATATTATATTACTTTTTAATATAGTGATTTTATTATATAATTATGATATTATATTATACAGAATTTATATATCATAATTGATGATGATGATTAATATTTAATATAGTATTTTATGATATAGTAATTATATATTATATTATTATATAGACTTTATATCATGATGATGATTATTTAATATTATATTACTTTTTAATATAGTGATTTTATGATATAATTATTATATTATATTATTATACAGAATTTATATATCATGATCATGATGATTATTTAATATTATATTACTTTTTAATATAGTGATTTTATGATATAATTATTATATTATATTATTATACAGAATTTATATATCATAATTGATGATGAATAATATTTAATATAGTATTTTATGATATAGTAATTTTATATTATATTATTATATAGACTTTATATCATGATGATGATTATTTAATATTATATTACTTTTTAATGTATTATTTTTATGATATAATTATTATATTATAATATATAAATTATATATCATGATGATTATTATCATTTAATGTTATATTATTATTTTTTAATATAGTATTTTTATGATATAATAATTGTATATTATATTGTATTATATTGTCACTTACCTCCCAACTTTTTGCAATAGGAACGAGGGACACTTATTAGCAAAAGTATGTAGACATAGGACACACGCCCTGCCACACATTTAAAAATAAAAATAAGTTAAACCCACACAAGTGCTTTTTTTTTTTTAACCACTACTATTCCTTTTTACTGGTTTGTGAAATTTGCAGACATTTAGAAATCTGATGGAAGGTTTAGCACTGGGAAACACTTTTTGAAAGATAAAAAGTGCATTTTATATACAACTATAAAGATCAGAACAAAATGAGGGACAAATGAGGATGAAGAAGGGACAGAGGGACTTCAAATCAGGGACAGTTGGGAGCTATTTTATTATACAGAATTTATATATGATGACTATTTAATATTATTATTTAATATAGTATTTTTATTATATTATATTATATTATATTATATTATATTATATTATATTAGAAAGTTTCGGGCTGTCGTTTATAACTGTTCCTGTAGAAAATTCCCCTTAAAGCGGAACTTCAGCCATTTTTTCATCTTTTCATCTATTAAACCCTCCCCTTGTTGTTGTTGCTTTAACTTTGGATAGTAAAACATTTTTTTCTGCCAGTAAATCCCTTCTACAGCCCACTTCCTGTTTCTTGTCTGGTCATTGGCCTAGGCTTATGACATCATGCACAGCTCTCTCTCTCTCACTCCCTGAGAGCTTGCCAGGAAGGGAGGGGGAATGAGTCATAAGAGGGCCAATGAGAGCTGCAGAGCTGGAGGTGTGCCTTTGTGTGTCTGTGTAAATCCAGGAAGTGAACAGGCAGCAGCTTCAGCTGCCCACAGTTAAAATGGCTGCAGCCAGACTCAGTGGAGGGAGATTTCTGCAGCATATTTGGCAAGTACAGAATCACAGTATATATGAAATAATATGCAAAGTGGTTGGAGGGAAGCTTCAGAATGGCAAAGATGTTGTTTTATTACAAATGATGTGAGCAGACTGCAGTTCCTCTTTTAACGTGTAAAGATTTCTTTTTACTTCCTGTTGTGTCTCAGGGGACAGAAATCCAACAGTTGAAGGAGCGGCCATGTTTGTTTTCCTTTGCTGACCGCGTTGTCCTCTCTCTCCCAGCAGGCGCAGTGACAGTGACCTCAGCATGCGGCGCTCCACCGGCTCCCTCTCCTCTGGGATCTCCAGCTCACACAGCGGGAACATGGAGGACAACGATCCGTCCACACAGCAGACAACCGTCATCAGGGCAGGGTGGCTGGACAAGAACCCACCGCAGGGGTGAGTGCACACTGCGCGCCGCACCATTATACTGACAAATCTTAAAACAGACCTGTCATTCGATATATTGAGTAATGTGTCCATGAAAAGGCCCATACACACGATGCGAAAATCAGAGGTAAAATTCCGTCCAACGAACGATCGGGCAATTTTCAGATCGTTAGTACGGTGATTTTCGACGGCCGATTCCGTTTTTTCGGCAGACAAAAGCTGGATGTGTAGACTATACAATTTTTGTCAGACGTGAACACAACGTCCGATTTTCGTTTTCGTTGAAAGTATGAAAAAATCTTAAGAGCAAGACTAGGCATGCTCAGAAACGAAAGAACACATACAAAACTATTCAACGCGTTTCGTCACTTCTGACGTATTCTGTCGTACGAGAATTTTCGTATGGTGAGTAACCTATTCACTTTCAACATGAGACAACTAGCATGCCACAAAAAAAAACCGGACTAACGGTCGTCCGAAAATCTGATCGTGTTTACTAGGCTTTACTCTCCCGAGTATTTATTCCCTCTTAACCACTTCCGGACCGCCCGCCGTTGTTATACGTTGGTACTTTGAAGAGGGTTATCGTTGTTTTGGAGGCAGCTAGCTGCCATAACCCCGGTATCCTCTTCTTCAGCGAGCGGTCCACTTTCAGATAAAAGTGTTCTCAGCGGCAGATTCGCCGCAAGATCACTTTTATCGGGGGCAGGAGAGGGCCCCCCCCCCCGCCGCGCTCCGGTGCCCTCCCCTGCTTACCCGAGCCACCGGCAGCGGCAGAGGCGATCGTGTCTGCTCCCCTCTGTTGTATGGAGATGAGTGAGGGGGCGATGGCCCCCACCCGACTGGAAACATGAGATCTGAGGTCTTTTTGACACCAGATCTCATATTTAAGAGGTCCTGTCATGCTTTTTTTCTATTACAAGGGATGTTTACATTACTTGTAATAGGAATAAAAGTGACACATTTTTTTTTCTTAAAAAGAACAGTGAAAAATAAAGAGTAAAGTAAATAAGAAAAAACATTTTTTTTAACAAGCCTCATCCCGACGAGGTGCAGAAGTAAACACATATGTACCTGTAATAAATAATAATTGAAAAAAATTAATAAATGCAGTGTCTGTCATAAAAAAAAAAATAAGTGTCCATTAGTAATTAAATAAATAAATTCAGTGTCCATTAATAAATAAATAAATAAATAAATAAATAAATAAATGTAGTGTCCATTAATAAATAAATAAATAAATAAATAAATAAATAAATGTAGTGTCCATTAATAAATACATTCAGTGTCAATTCATCAAAAAGGGAATTTATGCATTCTTTATTAATGGACACTGATATTTTTAGTAGATATCTACTAAAAGTAGATATGTTTTTATGTTATTTATTAACATATTTTATTTACTTATGTACATCTTTTAGCTATTTTTGCATTTGTTATAAATTATATGCATAAAGGAGAAGTTAAGATAGTAATATATTTTTGATAGTAAAAGATCCTAGTTCTTTAATTCGTGTCCAAAAAATTAATTCATAAATAAGTTCAGTGGTCATCAAATAAGTTCAGCTTTTGTAACATGTGTACATGTTACAACTGTATATAGGGTCTATGCACTTAAACTGTATTACCAAAAGTATTGGGACGCCTGCCGTTACACACACATGAACTTTAATGGCATCCCAGTCTTAGTCCGTAGGGTTCAATATTGGGTTGGCCCACCCTTTGCACCTATAACAGCTTTAACTCTTCTGGGAAGGCTGTCCACAAGGTTTAGGAGTGTGTCTATGGGAATGTTTGACTATTCTTCCAGAAGCGCACTTGTGAGGTCAGGCGCTGATGTTGGATGAGAAGGCCTGGCTCGCAGTCTCCGCTCGAATTCATCCCAAAGGTGTTCTATCGGGTTGAGGTCAGGTCTCATTTGGTGGTGGGGGGATTATGGGTTGGGGCTGATTTTCAGGGGTTGGGCTTGGCCCCTTAGTTCCAGTGAAAGGAACTCTTAAGTCGTCAGCATACCAAGACATTTTGGATAATTTTATGCTCCCAACTTTGTGGGAACAGTTTGGGGACGGCCCCTTCCTGTTCCAACATGACTGCGCACCAGTGCACAAAGCAAGGTCCATAAAGACATGGATGAGCCAGTTTGGGGTGGAGGAACTTGACTGGCCAGCACCTCAACCTGATGGGATGAATTAGAGAGGAGACTGCGAGCCAGGCCTTCTCGTCCAACATCAGTGCCTGACCTCACAAATGCTCTTTTGGAGGAATGGTCAAACCCATAGACACCCTCCTAAACCTTGACGGCCTTCCCAGAAGAGTTGAAGCTGTTATAGCTGTAAAGGGTGGGTCAACTCAATATTGAACCCTACAGACTAAGACTGGGATGTCATTAAAGTTCATGTGTGTGTAAAGGCAGGCGTCCCAATACTTTTGGTAATATAGTGTACAAGAAGACAATGTAGTAAACGTCTGATGCTATCACAAGATTTCCAGCCTTCCTCCTCGTTCCTCCTGCGTTCCTCCCCATGTACATCTGCTGGAGGTTTTCTCAGTCTCCGCACATCTGCACGCTCTGCTCCACCCACATATGCTTTGCATTAGAGATTCTTCAATCCGCCGGGGATTTCTGTCTGACCACCACACCCAGCATCCTCCTCCGATCGTGAGACAGCGCAGCTGGAGTCCCATCCTCCGTGGCCCGGAGTCCGCGCATCTTTCCAATATCTCCTCTTGCACTGTCAATATTCCGACACGTAGAAAGATCTTTTTATGGAGAGAACCTGCCATATTTACTTAGAACAAGTGCAAATGAAAAAATAAAAAAGGGATAAAGAGAAAAAAGAGAAAAAAAGAGAAAAAAATGTAAAATTGTACCTTCCTGTTGTCTATCCTATTTCAGGTACTCATAGTGTACACTCCCAGTTACCTAGTTTGTCCTGGCCATAAGCGCTCCTAATTTCCTGTAGAGACATCTCTGCCAGCTAGACTACAGAACTCCAACAGGCATTTATAAGATATAACAAATGGTTAGGGGTGCAACGGATCAAAAAACTCATGGTTCGGATCGTTCCTCGGATCAACAAAAAAAAAATCTTCCCCACTGTAATATCCACAATCTCCCTATTGGCAGGGTGAGGCAGAGTATTGGCAGAGTATTGGCAGAGTATTGGCAGAGTATTGCAGGGTATTGGCGGGTATATTGGCAGGGTATTGGCAGGGTATTGACAGGGTATTGACAGGGTATTGGCAGGGCATTGCAGAGTATTGGCAGGGTATTGCACAGTATTGGTAGGGTATTGCAGCAGAGCATTGCAGAGTATTGGCAGGGTATTGCACAGTATTGGCAGGGTATTGCACAGTATTGGTAGGGTATTGCAGCAGAGCATTGCAGAGTATTGGCAGGGCATTGCAGAGTATTGGCACTGCTGCCATCCGATCTCTCCCCTCCACTGTACAGATCAGTACACAGAGGGGAGAGAGGAACCGGCGTCATGACATGACGCGGGTTTGTTACAAGTGATCGCTCCGTCATTTGACGGAGTGGTCACGTGCTAAACAGCCGCCGGGTGTACCAAGATGGCCGCCGCTCTGGAGCTAGGCCGAAGCCGTGGCCTTTCCTATGGCCGAGGCCACAGAGCGCTCCGTGGATCGCGGGTGTCCTGTACGGATCAACCTCCGCGTATCGGATCGATGACGATCCGTTGCACCCCTACTAATGGTATATTTAACAGATCAGTAGAAAGCAAATAGGAGACGTTCAGTGTTGGGGTTGATGGACTCTGCCCTAATGGGCCATAAAGGTTTGAAGGGGGCTGGAGGAAATGACCACGTTTTGTGGTGTCGTTAGTCAGGAAGGGGCAAATTCTTGAAACGTTGCGAAGGTGAACCACTTGCCTACCGCAGATATACTGTGGCAGGTTGGCTCTATTACGTGAAATGACTTACCTGTACGTCATTTCCTGCAATAGACAGGGGGGGGGGCGCACGCGCGCTGATTGGCCAGAGTGCCTGCCGATCGTTCCCCAGAGAGGCAGAGCACTGTTCTGCCTATGTAAACAAGGCAGATCACTGTTTTGATAGGGGAAAAGCAGAAACACGGATCTCTGTTTCTGGTGCAAAAAAATTAAAACCGCAGAGGTGAATAAATACCACCAAAAGAAAGCTCTATTTGTGGGGGGAAAAAAAGGCACACATACTATTTGGATACAGCGTCGCACGACCACGCAATCGTCAGTTAAAGCAACGCAGTGCTGTATCTTAAAAAATGGCCTGGTCATTAAGGAGGTAAAACCTTCCGGGGCTGAAGTGGTTAGGGCTGCAAGATGTACCCAGTGATTGGATGTGGGAGCCGAAGGAGAGGTCAGAGCCTAGGATTACCCCCAGCACCCTGGCATCTGTAGAGGAACCAATGGTCGTGCCGTTGATCTTAATGGTAAAGTCACAGGGAGGGGATCAGGGAGGAGGAAATATTACCAACAAGTGTCTGGGGAATGCCCAGGAAAAAGCCAAAGTCTACTTACCACCAGCTTGCAGACAACCAAATTGACCTATCTAACAGTAAGCGTTAAAAAAGGGGTTTAGTCCGCACGCATTTGCAAACGCATGCGTGAGCCACAGAGCCACGTCACGGCACCCTTGTATCTGTGGTCCTAACACTAAAGTATAAGTGTCCCCACAGTGGAGGCACATGCATCTAATGGATAAATGAGAGCAGGTGGCTGGAGGGGAGCCCACCCCTCCTTAAAGGTACAGGAGCACACCAAACACCCAGCAATAGCACAATGGCTGCAAAGGTGTTGGTGCACTGCTGGAGGAAATATTACAAGCTCAGTTTTAGAAAGATTGACTTTGAGGAAGTGGTGTGGCTTCCATACTGATACGTCACCCAGTAAATTTGTGATACGTGAGGAGATTGAGGGGGTATGTTGAGGAGTGGAGAGATAGATCTGGGTGTCGTCAGCATTGAGGGAAGAGGTATAGAGAAAGAATTGGAGGGGCCCAAGGACAGAGCCTTGGGGTACCCCAACAGAAAGAGGAAGGGGAGCGGAGGAGATGATGTTGTATGTGACCCTGAAAGTGTGCTGAGATAGGTAGGAGGAGAACCATGAAAAAGCAGAATTACGGGGGACCAAGAGAGCGGAGTTTGTTGGTGGTCAACTGTGTCAAAGGCAGCAGAAAGGTCCAAGAGTATCAGTACGAAGTACTGGCCATTGGTTTTAGCAGTTAGTAGGTCATTGGAGAGTTTTAATTGGGCAGTTTCAGTGGAATGTTGTGGGCGGAAGCCAGAGTATAGGGGATAGAGAGGGTTGTTGTCAGTGAAGTAGCAACTCATACGGTTGTGGACAAGGTGTTCAAGAAGCTTGAAGGCAAACGGGAGCAGAGAGATGGGTCTTAAGCTATTCAAACAGGTGAGGACCAGTGAGGGTTTTTTAAAGTCTGGGGGTAACCAGTGCATGTTAGAGCTAGGACGGAAAGGTGCCAGAGGAGAGGAAGAGGTTGAAGATTTGGGTTAGAGAGTTTAGGATAGAGCCGCAATTGTAGTTGTTCCAGTTTGACATAGATGACCTCTATCATACCACTTGTGAGCCAGTTGTCCTCTTTGCCAAAAATATGTACCTCCAGTGTCCTCCAAAGAATATCCCTTTTCCTTGAGGTGTAGGAAGACTGCCAAGTCTTGACCTGTAGAATTTTTTCCCCTCCTATGTTGGACCATTGGTTTCTTGAGATTATTTTGCCTCCCCAATACAGGTCCGTGAATTCCCCACAAGTCCAGTTGACTGTAACTAACTGCCACTTGCTAGGTAAATAGGCAATTATTATCTTAATTAGTTTCTAATCCAGAACTCTCCCTAAGATTTAAGCCATGTTTTGTTTCCTTTTATTCTTCACATTGATTTCCTTTTTATTCCTCACTATCTGCTGACATTTATTGTGAAATATTTCTTCCTTGTTCTCATTCTTCTTTTCTTCCTGTCCAGCTCATACATATTCCAGAAACGTTGGGTGAAGCTGGACACAGACTACCTCCGATACTTTGACAGCGACAAGGTGCGTTAACGATGGTTTGCACTAATCCGACATTCTGATATTCCACAAATATTTCTTGGCTTTGATGGTGTCATCTGGGAATTGAAAACTGCTTAGCTCCTAAATTTCCTTTACATGACTCAGCTGACCTACTGCCAAATTAGTCCCTGAGAGATAGAAGGAACCACCAGAGGGTTCAATACTGACCTCTAATCTTCCTTGATGTTGGGTGCTCCTCTGCTGGACTGAAATGGCTTACTCTGATTTCACTGCATACTGTGAGCTTCTCACAATGTGCATTATGCCGCGTACACACGGTCGGACTTTTCGTCTACAAAAGTCAGACAGCCTGTCCGACAGACTTCCGGCAGACTTTCGGCGGACTTGTGGCGGACTTGCGGCATACTTTCTAACGAACGGACTTGCCTACACACGATCACACAAAAGTCCGTCGAATTCTTACGTGATGACGTACACCGGACTAAAATAAGGAAGTTCCTAGCCAGTAGCCAATAGGTGCCCTAGCGTGGCTTTTTGTCCGTCGGACTAGCACACAGACGAGCGGATTTCGGGGTCCGTCGTAGTTACGAAGTAAAGATTTGAAGCATGTTTCAAATCTAAAGTACGTCGGATTTGAGGCTAAAAAAGTACGTTGAAAGTCCGGAGAAGCCCACACACGATCGGATTACCAGCCAGCTTTAGTCCGTCAGCGTCCGTTGGACTTTTGTAGACGAAAAGTACGACCGTGTGTACGCGGCATTAGAGATGCTTTAGCCATTTCTTGCCCACCCTTTTCATTCATGGAATTCAATCATGGAAGCTCAGCATCACATGTTGGTGTTACTTAGGGTGGTTTGCATGCAGGTACAGCTTGCCTAGAAACACCCAATCCTCCAGGCCAACACCAACCCATCAAAGCACGTCTCCTCCTAGGGGCCAGCCCATGGCTTGCATCAGAACTGAGGGTTCTTAAGGCAGGGTGCTGTCGTGTTCCCAGGAAGCTATGCACAGAGACCCAGTGATGACATCACTGGGACCAAAATACGTTTTATGTCATGAAAACAGAAAGGTTTTATTAGCATGTTCATGGAGTTGGGGAGGGAGGAACCAGGAAAGGTGAACTGTAAGCAGGATAAAGTTTAGTTTTCACTGTCCAGCATCTACCAAAAAAATATGGGTTTTGGGTGGACTGACCATTTTATTCTCTCATCATCGATGTATAAGTTATGGACACCATTTCTCATGAAGCCAGCATGAATTATAAATATGGCCCTGCTTGCAGATGGGGGTGGTTGGACATGGTCCCTAATGGGACCAACAACCCATACCATAAAAAAAAAAATAATTCTTGTAAGGTCCTTGATGGGCTGTAGCTTAATGGGATAAAAAAAAATGAGAATTGGCATAAGGTGGCCAGCAGTTATTTTACATAGGCCCCTATAGAGGGCGAATTGTTGACCGGCAAAGTAGCCAACTAATATTTTTCAATGTATTTGCCTCTTCTGCAGGATGTGTACTCAAAGCGGATGATCAAGACAAACTCCATAGCCAAGGTGGCTTCCATGGGAGAGGAGAAATTCGAGGTGGCAACGTCTAATAGGAACTTCATGTTCCGGGCTGAGAGTGATGGTAAGTTGGCTTCTTCCAATGGATTTCTGGTATCTCCCGGTTCCTCCATGATGTTACCACTTTACATTGTATCTGTTTCTTAGATTGGAGGGTGCTTCTTTAGGCATCCATGGAAGGTGCCGAGCTTAGTCCTACTTGTCAAAATAAGGCCTCATGATGGCATTTTAAAGGACACTTTTCCTTAGAAAAAACATGGAGGGCGATTGCTCATTCTGAAGATGCTGATTGCCTGGCTGGTCTTCTTGCTTTGATACTTTGAGTCCCTGGTTAGGAACCCATATGCAGATGAGGACTTCCAATTTTATTTCTGAATTTCCTTAACTGTTCCAGGTCAGTGGATCAGAAATTATCGAAGCCAGTTGGTCAACTTAAATAGCCAGGAGAAGTCCATGTTCAGCAGTGGCAGCCCCCCAGGTTTACATTAGAGTGGTGTTTAATCTCCACTTGCAGCTGGTGGACCTGTCATCAGATATATATTTATCATGTAAAGCGCAGCGTGCTCAGTAATATAAACGAATGCAACTCAATGATGTAGTGCTTACAATTACCGGAACCCCTAAATACCATAAGAAATGTGTACATTTATTGGTATCACCCGATACAGAGAATATCCAACTGCTCCACTTACGCGTTTCACTCTGAGTCAAAGAGAGATTTTCTCTGTATCAGGTGATACCAAGAAATGTACATTGGACTCTTTGAAGTTGAGTAGCTCCATTTTTGAAGCATATACAGCTCTTGCTTGTACCTCCAATGCATTTCATCATAGACGACTTTCTTCAAGGGGCACTAATACCCATGAATGTCATACAAGTGTGATTTTATTTATATGCAAATACAATTCTTCAACTGAACTAAACTTTTAACTCTTCCATCAGCTCATCCCCTACAGTTTTTACCTTTTGTGCCACTTGCTGCACCCAATTAGATTGTAAGCTATTATAAGCCGGGCCCTCTTAACCCTTTTGTATTTTATTGTATTGTAACTGTTCTGTCTCCCTTTAGATTATAAAGCGCTGTGCAAACTATTGGCGCTCTATAAATCCTGTATAATAATAATAATAATAATTTTATGCCATGTGTGATCTTCTAATCCAGTGGTCTCCAACCTGCGGTCCTTTGCCTACTTTTATCCGGCCCTTGGGGCAATACTTCATCCTATGACACCAACGATGGGGCACATTTCCTCCCAATGACAGCAACAATGGGGCACAGTTCCTCCCAATGACGCCAACAATGGGGCACTATTCCCCCACTGACACCAATGATGGGGCACTATTCCTCTCACTGATGCCAATGTTGGGGCACTATTCCTCCCACTGACACCAATGTTGGGGCACTATTCCTCTCACTGATGCCAATGTTGGGGCACTATTCCTCCCACTGACACCAATGTTGGGGCACTATTCCTCTCACTGATGCCAATGTTGGGGCACTAATCCTCCCACTGACACCAATGATGGGGCACTATTCCTCTCACTGATGCCAACGTTGGGACACTATTCCTCTCACTGACACCAATGTTGGGGCACTATTCCTCCCACTGACACCAATGATGGGGGCACTATTCCTCTCACTGATGTCAATGATGGGGCACTATTCCTCCCACTAATACCAATGATGGGGCACTATTACTCCCACTGATACCAACAATGGGGCACTATTCCACCCACTGATACCAACAATGGGGCACTATTCCTCTCTGACACCAAAGGTGGGACATTTTCACACTGGCCACAGTCCGGCCCCCCTAAAGTCTGAAGGGCAGTAAACTGGCCCTTTGTTTAGACAGTTTGGAGACCCCTGTGTAATCTATGGAGATGATATGGAATGGTGATTGAATGGATCTCTTTGAGGGGATGGAACAGTACTGAACCATTGGATCATAAAATGTCTGTGGATAAAGAGCACTTTTGCCTGTCTTTAGTAGGGATGAGCTTCGTGTTCGAGTCGAACCCATGTTCGACTCGAACATCGGCTGTTCGGTCGTTCGCCGAATTGCGAACGATATGGGCCGTTTGCGCCAAATTCGTGTGGCGCGTCACGGCCCATAATTCACTGCGGCATCGCAGTGCATTGCTTGCTGATGATTGGCCAAGCATGCACTATGACCCGCATGCTTGGCCAATCACAGCGCCGCCTGAACAGAGAGCCGTAATTGGCCAAAGCCAAGGAGGCTTTGGCCAATTATGGCTCAGGGGACAGGCCCGGATTCGCCATAGGATAAACCGGGCATTCGCCCGGTGGGCCGCGGCTGCCTGGGCCACCAGGCTGCAAGTCCTTGCGGGTCACAAGGCTCTTTGAGCCCACGCCGCTCACGCAGCCTCTCCGCGGCCGCCCGGCTGGCAGTTAAACTCCATCGGCGCTGGGGGGACGTAAACATAGAGGGGGGGTGGAGCTAGAGCCTTCTGCGGCCGCCCGCATAGGTCAGCCGTCAGCCGTCGGTGCCAGGGGGCGTGACTGCGAAAGGGGGAGGAGCCAGAGCAGACACCTGCTGCTGCTAACATCTTGAAGCCGATAACAGAAAACGTGAGTGCAGCCCCGTGCTCTCCGCCACCCACCTATAACCTGGATAGGAGGAGCGGTGGGGGCGGCTGCATATAGAACAATCATTCTCTCCATCTTCCTCCTGCAGTATCGGAATGCCTGCGAGAGGTAGAGGAGAAGCAGGAGACTGCAGGAGGAAGATGGAGAGAATGATTGTTCTATATGCAGCCGCCCCCACCGCTTCTCCTATCCTTCTTATTTCTGCTGCCCCCCCTAGGCTCTCCACACCACCCATACTCTTTGCCTCCTCATGCTCTTTGCCACCCCCCCCCCCAGTGCTCCCCACCTTCCCCATGCTCTCTGCCACCCCCCCAGTGCTCTCCACCTCCCCCATGCTCTCTGTCGCCCCCCAGTGTTCTCCACCTCCCCAATGCTCTCTGCTAACCCCCCCTCCCAGTGCTCTCCACCTCCCCCATGCTCTCTGTCGCCCCCCAGTGTTCTCCACCTCCCCAATGCTCTCTGCTAAACCCCCCCCTCCCAGTGCTCTCCACCTCCCCCATGCTCTCTGCCACCCCCCAGTGTTCTCCACCTCCCCCATGCTCTCTGCCACCCCCCAGTGCTCTCCACCTCCCCCATGCTCTCTGTCGCCCCCCCGTGTTCTCCACCTCCCCCATGCTCTCTGCCCCCCCAGTGCTCTCCACCTCCCCCATGCTCTCTGTCGCCCCCCCAGTGTTCTCCACCTCCCCTATGCTCTCTGCCCCCCCCCCAGTGCTCTCCACCTCCCCCATGCTCTCTGCCACCCCCCCGTGCTCTCCCCCTCCCTCATGCTCTCTGCCGCCCTCCCTTTGCTCTCCACCTCCCCCCATGCTCTCTGCCACCCTCCCTGTGCTCTCTGCCACCCCCGTGCTCTCCGCCACCCCCCCTGCGCTGTTCATATCCCCCCACGCACTCTGCTTCCCCCCTATTCTCTCCACATCCCCCCATGCTCTCCGCTGCCCGCTCATGCTCTCCGTTGCCCCCCCTGTGCTCCCCACCTCTCCCCATGCTCTCCGCCGCCCTCCCTGTGCTTGCCACCCCCCATGCGCTCTTCACATCCCCCCATGCTCTCCACCAGCCCCCCTGTGCTCTCCACCTTTCCCCATGCTCTCCACCAGCCCCCCTGTGCTCTCCACCTCCCCACATGCTCTCCGCCGCCCTCCCTGTGCTCTCCATCTCCCCCCATGTTCTCCGCAGTCTTCCCTGTGCTCTCCATCTCCCCCCATGCTCTCTGCCGCCCTCCCTGTGCTCTCCACCTCCCCCCATGCTCTCCGCTGCCCTCCCTGTGCTCTCCACCTCCCCCATGTGCTCTTCACATCCCCCCATGCTCTCTGCCGCCCTCCCTGTGCTCTCCACCAGCCCCCCCCCATGCTCTCCACCTCCCCCCTGTGCTCTCCGCTGCCCTCCCCGTGCTCTCCACCAGCCCCCCCATGCTCTCCACCTCCCCCCTGTGCTCTCCACCTCCCCCCATGCTCTCTGCCGCCCTCCCTGTGCTCTCCATCTCCCCCCATGCTCTCCGCTGCCCTCCCTGTGTTCTCCACCTCCCCAATGCTCTCTGCTGCCCTCACTGTGCTCTCCATCTCCCCCATGCTCTCCGCCACCCTCCCTGTGTTCTCCACCTCCCCCCATGCTCTCTGCTGCCCTCACTGTGCTCTCCACCTCTCCCCCATGCTCTCCACCAGCCCCCCTGTGCTCTCCACCTCCCCCCATGCTCTCCACCTCCCCCCATGCTCTCCCCGGCCCTCCCTGTGCTCTTCATCTCCCCCCATGCTCTCCGCCGCCCTCCCTGTGCTCTCCATCTCCCCCCATGCTCTCCGCCACCCTCCCTGTGCTCTCCATCTCCCCCCATGCTCTCCGCCGCCCTCCCTGTGTTCTCCATCTCCCCCCATGCTCTCCGCCGCCCTCCCTGTGTTCTCCATCTCCCCCCATGCTCTCTGCAACCCTCCCTGTGCTCTTCACACACCCCCATGCTCTCCACCAGCCCCCTGTGCTCTCCATCTCCCCCCATTCTCTCCGCCGCCCTCTCTGTGCTCCCCACCTCCCCCCATGCTCTCCGCTGCTCTCACTGTGCTCTCCACCTCCCCCATGTGCTCTTCACATCCCCCCCATGCTCTCCACCAGCCCCCTGTGCTCTCCATCTCCCCCCGTTCTCTCCGCCGCCCTCTCTGTGCTCCCCACCTCCCCCCATGCTCTCCGCTGCCCTCACTGTGCTCTCCACCTCTCCCATGTGCGCTTCACATCCCCCCCATGCTCTCCACCAGCCCCCCTGTGCTCTCCACCTACCCCCTTGCTCTCCGCCGCCCTTCCTGTGCTCTCCACCTCCCCCCATGCTCTCAACCTCCCCCCATGCTCTCCATTGACCCTTGTGCTCTTCTCTTCCTCCCTGTGCTCTCGTCCCACCCCATGTTCTCAAGGTTCTTCCCTGTGCTCTCCATCCCACCATGCTCTTTCCTGGTCCCACCTCACCTCCCCCCCCCCCCCACACCTCTGCTGGGTTCCCCCTCCCCTCTCTCAGGGAATCTGTCAGGGTGGAGAGTGGGGAAGGGGCCGGTTAACATGTCATGGGCTGCTCAATCCAAAATGCCCGGGCCTATTTTTTGTCCCAGTCCGGGCCTGCGCCCCACACTATATAAGGCCGCCTGCACGGCGGCCCTGTGCAGTGTGTTCCGGTGTGCTTAGAGAGAGATAGAGACAGTGTCATTTGATTTGAGCTAGATTAGGCAGGACAGTCAGTCAGTTAGCTGCACTTAAAGTGTATTGTGTATATATATGCATCCCAGGTGTTGCATATATATATATATATACACTGTATTCAGTTTAGCTAGATCCGTTCCTGTTATCTTCTAGACTATTTACATTTAGTGCAGTGCGTCCTGCTCACAGTGTTCAGCTAGATCCGTTCCTGTTATCTTCCTACTGACAGGCAGGCTTGTCTTGTTACAGTATATAAAGCTACCTAAAGAAAATTACTGGTGTTCTTTTGATACTATTAGTACCACGGTCAGGCAGCTAGACTATTTACATTTAGTACAGTGCGTCCTGCTCACAGTGTTCAGCTAGATCCGTTCCTGTTATCTTCCTACTGACAGGCAGGCTTGTCTTGTTACAGTATATAAAGCTACCTGAAGAAAATTACTGGTGTTCTTTTGATCCTATTAGTACCACAGTCAGGCAGCTAGACTATTTACGTTTAGTACAGTGCGTCCTGCTCACAGTGTTCAGCTAAACCTACAAGTTAGTGGGGTGCGTCCACCTCACAGTGTTCAGCTAAAGCTACCTGTAGAAGGTTGGTGGTGTTCTCATACTACAGGCAGGCAGTTGATTTTGCTAGCTGCAGTATCAGTACATATATATATATATATATATATATATATATATATATATATATATATCCCAGCTTAGTGCAGCTACAGGCCATTAGTATGTCTGGAAGGCCAAGAAGGAGAGGCAGACAGTCACAAGCCAAAAAGAGAGGGCAAGCAGGCTCTGTGTTTAGTGCTGGTCATGGAGACGGTGCATCCTCATCAGCACGTGGCCATGGGACACGCTTGGCCTTTTTTTCGGCAGCTGGCCGTGTTGAGCCGCAACATGCGGAAGACTTGGTCGAGTGGATGACCAAGCCGTCCTCATCCTCCTCATCCTCTCTCACCCATGCCCAGGGTGCTTTGTCTGGCAAAGCAGCGGCCTCTTCCCTCGGCTCAATGTCATCAGTGACTCCTTCCCTAGCTCCACCATGTCCTCCTGAGGAGTCCCTCGAACTGTTTGACCACAGTGTTGGGTACATGCTCCAGGAGGATGCCCAGCGTTTGGAAGGCTCTGATGATGATACTGAGCTCGATGAAGGCAGTAACATGAGCATGGACAGAGGGGGTGCCCAAGAAGGACAGCAATCTGGCAGTCATGCTCCCCCTGCTGCAGCATACTGCCAGGTTTGCTCCAGTGATGAGGAGGGAGGGGATGATGAGGTCACTGACTCAACGTGGGTGCCTGATAGGAGAGAGGAGGAGGAGGAGGAGGAGGAGGCGGCACATCACCAATGAGGCAGGATGCCCTCCAGGGGCCAGCCTAAGGGCAGCACATTGACTGCATCACACCCCAAAGCTCCACATGTGCAGGGCGCTGCAGTCTCTGCGCGTTATTCAAAAAGTTCTTTGGTGTGGGCCTTTTTTGAGACGAGTGCATCAGATCGCACCGCTGCTATTTGCAACATATGTCTCAAGCGTATCTCACGTGGCCAAAACATCTTCCGCTTGGGTACCACATGCTTGACCAGACATATGTTGACCTGCCATGCAGTTCGTTGGCAAGCGTATCTAAAAGACCCACACCAAAGAACAAAGAGGACCTCTCCTTGCTCCTCATCAGCTGAGATTTCCAACCCCACTAGACCTCCAGTCCTCTCTGAGACCTGCACTGAGAGGAATGAAGGTGTAGAATTAGGTCTGTCACAGCCAAGTACTTGTGGGCAATCTGCTTTTGGTACACCAACGTCAGATTGTACCAGGCAAATTTCCCTGCCCCAGCTGCTGCACCGTCGGAAGAAGTTTGCTCCCAGCCATCCACATGCCCAGCGGTTGAATGCTAGCTTGGCAAAATTGCTAGCACTTCAACTGCTGCCTTTTCAGTTGGTAGACTCTGCCCCCTTCCGTGAGTTTGTGGAATGTGCGGTTCCTCAGTGGCAGGTACCCAAACGCCACTTTTTCTCACGGAAGGCGATTCCGGCTCTCTACCGGCATGTGGAAGGCAATGTCCATGCCTCGCTGGACAGGGCGGTCAGCGGTAAGGTGCATATTACCGCTGACTCATGGTCCAGCAGGCATGGACAGGGACGTTACCTAAGTTTCACGGCGCATTGGGTGACTCTGCTGGCAGCTGGGAAGGATGCAGGACAAGGTGCAGTAGTGTTGGAGGTTGTTCCACCACCACGCCTCCAAAATGCTAATGATTGTGACACACCTCTCTCCTCCACCCCCTCCTCTTCTTCTTCCTCCATGGCCTCTTCCTCGGAACCAGCGGTACTCCGTAGTCGTTCAAGGGGCTACGCAAGTACGCAGGCCAAAAGATGCCATGCGGTGCTTGAGCTGGTGTGCTTGGGGGACAGGAGCCACACTGGGGCAGAGGTTCTGTCAGCTCTGCAGGGGCAGGTTCAGAGGTGGTTGACGCCACGCCAACTTAAGGCAGGAATGGTGGTTTGCGACAATGGCACCAACCTCCTCTCTGCCCTCCGACAGGGACAAATGACCCATGTGCCCTGTTTGGCTCACGTCCTTAACTTGGTGGTGCAGCGGATCTTGGGCAGGTACCCGGGCTTACAGGATGTCCTGAGGCAGGCCAGGAAAGTCTGTGTGCATTTCCGCCGGTCATATAATGCCAGTGCTCGGCTGACGGACCTCCAAAAGGAGTTTAACCTGCCCAAGAACCGCCTAATCTGTGACATGCCCACCAGGTGGAACTCAACGTTGGCCATGCTGCAGTGGCTGCACACGCAGCAGAGGGCCATCAATGAGTACCTGTGCGACTATGGCACCAGGACAGGGTCAGGGGAGCTTGTTTTTTTTTCCCCACGCCAGTGGGCCATGATCAGGGATGCATGCACTGTCCTGTCACCATTCGAGGAGGCCACGAGGATGGTGAGCAGTGACAGTGCATGCATCAGTGACACTGTCCCCCTTGTCCACCTGTTGGAGCACACGCTGCGTGGAATAATGGACAGGGCACTTGTGGCAGAACAGAGGCAGGAAGAGGAGGACTTCCTTAGCTCTCAAGGCCCCCTTTATCCAGACAGTGTTCCTGCGTGCCCGCTGATCACACAGGAAGAGGACGAGGAGGAGGAGGAGGAGGAAGATTGTGTCAGTATGGAGGTGGAGCCTGGCACTCAGCATCAGCAGCAGTCTTTAAGGGATCAGTCCCAAGAAACACATGGACTTGTACGTGGCTGGGAGGAGGTGGCTCCGGACATTGTCGTCCTTAGTGACCCAGAAGACTCCGGACCGAATGCCTCAGCAAACCTACGCTGCATGGCCTCCCTGATCCTGCGAAGCCTGCGTAAGGATCCTCGTATTCGTGGTATCAAGGAGAAGGACCAATACTGGCTGGCAACCCTCCTTGATCCACGTTACAAGGGTAAGGTTGCGGACCTTATCCTGCCATCGCAGAGGGAGCAGAGGATGAAACATCTTCGGGAGGCCTTGCAGAAAGGTCTGTGCAACGCGTTCCCAGAGACTGGGAGGTTACAAACTCCTGTTTCTGGACAACGTGTTGCTGAGGCTTCGGTCAGTCAAAGAAGGAGCGGTGGAGAAGGTGGCCGTCTGACCGATGCGTTCAGACAATTTTTTGGTCCGCAGCCCCAAGGTATGATCGGTTCCAGCAACCATCGCCAGCGTCTGTTTTACATGGTGCAGGAATACCTAGGGGCAAGATCAGACTTGGACACCTTTCCCACCGAAAATCCTCTGGGTTACTGGGTCTTGAGGATGGATCACTGGCCAGAGCTTGCACAGTATGCAATTGAGCTACTGGCCTGTCCTGCATCCAGCGTTCTTTCGGAACGCACATTCAGTGCTGCTGGAGGCGTGGTAACCGATCACAGGGTGCGTCTATCCACCGACTCGGTCGATCGACTGACCTTCATAAAAATGAATCAGTCTTGGATCACCACCAGCTACCAAGCACCTGATGCTGATGTAACCGAATAATTTTTTTTGAAATCTCAGATCCCTTCAAAGACTGCCTATGCTGATGCTGAGTGACTATCCCTGAGTAATTATCCTCTTCCTCCTCAATCATCACGCTGATAGCTTGTAAGAACATTTTTGGTTCTGGGCGCCACCACCAGTGCCTAAGGCACAATTTTTCAGCCCCTGTTTAACAGGGGCGTGTAATTACAATTTTTGATGTAATACTTTGCAGCAGGGCTCGTTCCTGCATTCCAACTAGAGTGTCTGTGAGGGGTTGCAGTGTTGTGGCACCAGCACCAGTGCCTAAGGCCTAATTTTTCAGCTCCTGTTCAACAGGGGCATGTAATTACAATTCTTGATCTAATATTTCACAGCAGGGCCCTGTGAGGGCTTACAGTGTTGTGGCCACAGCAACACCTAAGGCCCAAATTTCTGCTGAGTATATAGGGCAGGACCCTACTTTCAAACATCTAACTTACAAACGACTCCTACTTGCAAACGGAAGGAGACAACAGGAAGTGAGATGAAATCTACCCATAGGAAGGGAAATTCTCTCCTGTAAGAGTTAATATGGGAAAAAAATTCTCCTTTCCACTGATGCTTTCCAATCCTTGTTCCACAAAAAAACCCAAATTTTCAAAAAACATTTTTCATTGGGACAAAAAGTGAGGTGAAATCTTCTGAAGAGGAGGAAAAACAGCAAAACAAATGTCACAAGGGTGATAACCCTTCCCTATGTTTTCCAAAAAGCTTAAAATAGATTTTTTGGCTGGAGCTAAACACGTTAAAAATGTACCCGTTCAAAATTACAAACAGATTCTACTTAACAACAAACCTACAGTCCCTGTCTTGTTTGCACCGCCTGTATACTGCTGTTCAGAGTATATAGAGCCTGGTGGCCCCACACCTTTCCTTATTTTAATTTGGGTGCCGGGTTCCCCTTAATATCCATACAAGACCCAAAGGGCCTGGTAATGGACTGGGGGGGTACCCATGCCGTTTGTCTCACTGATTTTCATCCATATTGCCATGACCCGACATTACATTAAACCCGCAAGCAGTTTTAAATGAGATTTTTTCCTTTGAAAATGACATTTGGTGCAGGGACTGTTCTAAACACGGGAAACACGCGTCACTTTACAGGCATACTATAGACACCCCCCAGGTACGATATTTAAAGGAATATTTCACTTTTTTTTTTTTTACTTTAAGCATCATTAAAATCACTGCTCCCGAAAATACGGCCGTTTTTAAAAGTTTTTTTTGCATTGATACATGTCCCCTGGGGTAGGACCCGGGTCCCGAAACCCTTTTTAGGACAATACCATGCAAATTAGCCTTTAAAATGAGCACTTTTGATTTTGAACGTTCGAGTCCCATAGACGTCAATGGGGTTCTAACGTTCGTGCGAACTTTCGGTCCGTTCGCAGGTTCTGGTGCGAACCGAACCGGGGGGTGTTCGGCTCATCCCTAGTCTTTAGCAGCCCATAGATTATGCAATTGTCTTTCTTTCCACCATAGAAAGGAAAGAAAATAGCTTGATTCCCCCATCAGCACATTCAGCGTTGATGGGGGAATCCCTCCCGCATCGCTATTGTGATCTGCCAGTAAGGGAACCTTCCCACTGACAGAATACAATGATCACTGCTGGACTGCTGGCTGTGGTCACGTGAAAAAAAATCTGACAGGCTGGTTGTACTGAAGTCAATCGATGCAAGTACAACCAGCCTGCTGATAGGTGGACTGAATCTTGGCCAGCCTTGCTGAACCAGCCGAGAGATTTGATCCATCTATGCCGGTGTTCTGCCGAGAAAGTTCCGCTCGGCGGATAAGGACCCCCCTCTACTGCGCAGGCTCTGCACCTGCGCAGTAGGATTCGGCTTGCCACGCTTCGCTCGCCATGCTTCGGGCACGGCCTCGCTGCGCTCTGCTCTTTTTTATTCCCCCTCTAGGTCCACCTGGATGGTGGGGAAGGAACCTGGACCTAGGGCGCAGGCGCCGTGTACAGCTGATTTGTAGATTTTGTGCTTCGGCTATCTCCGGCGGCTGATAGTAGTTCGTACTGCGCAGGCGCTGCGCCTGCGCAGTACAGGGGGGGAACTTATCCGCCGAGGGAACTTTCTCGGCAAGACACCAGCTTTAGTCAGAAAGAGAGGGTGAGTGTATTCTCAGCTGCGGGTGGAGGTGCTTCATGGTGTCTAAAAAAAGAAGACTGCATAAGTTGTTTGCACTATGGTGGAAGACGATCGATGGTGTCATTTTCACAAGCCTTTTTAAAACATTGTTTAGCTATAGTCTGTTTTATTGTAACTTTTTTTTTTTTTTTCTAATAACTATAACTGAATGAGATGGAAACTTTATAAGTTGTTATATTTTTTTACTGAAGGAAGAATAATATTGTAATTTCTGCTTATTGTGATTTTTTTTTGTTGTGCTTTTGGTGTTTTCACATTTTTTATGGCATTTAGGGGTTCAGGTAATTTTAGGCTCTCCGTCACTGAGGTTTTTTTTAATATATTAGTTTAAATCACATTGGGGTTGATTTACTAAAACTTAGACATGTGAGCCGTCAATAAATTTGTTTCGTTTTGTTCCGTTTAGTACGAAAATTAATTCGTATTTCGTAATTTGTGTCCGAAATTCAATTCGGATTCGTACGAAATACCAATTTTAGTTAGATTCGTAAACTTTTCGCAAAATAACAACGTTATGATGAATTTATCATTATGAGGGGCTCCCACCATCCCTGTGCTGTGCTGACTTCCTCTGATTGGTGAACAAAACAGCAGTCACGTTTCTGTTGGAACGGAATTTGGATCTCGTAACGAAATTTCGTATTTCGTATAAAATTCGTAAGCATAGAAATTCCCATAGGGTTCCCACCATCGCTGTGCTGAGTTCCCAGGTCTGTACACCTGCTGTGCCCATTATGGGGGGTTCCCACCACCCCTGTGCTGAGTTCCTGGGTCTGTACACCTGATGTGCCCATTATGAGAGGTTCCCACCATCCCTGTGCTGAGTTCCCAGGTCTGTACACCTGATGTGCCCATTATGAGAGGTTCCCACCATCCCTGTGCTGAGTTCCCAGGTCTGTACACCTGCTGTGCCCATTATGAGGGGTTCCCACCATCCCTGTGCTGAGTTCCCAGGTCTGTACACCTGCTGTGCCCATTATGAGGGGTTCTCACCATCCCTGTGCTGAGTTCCCAGGTCTGTACACCTGCTGTGCCCATTATGCGGGTTCTCACCATCCCTGTGCTGAGTTCCCGGGTCTGTACACCTGCTGTGCCCATTATGAGGGGTTCCCACCATCCCTGTGCTGAGTTCCTGGGTCTGTACACCTGATGTGCCCATTATGAGGGGTTCCCACCATCCCTGTGCTGAGTTCCTGGGTCTGTACACCCGCTGTGCCCATTATGAGGGGTTCCCACCATCCCTGTGCTGAGTTCCCGGGTCTGTACACCTGCTGTGCTCATTATGAGGGGTTCATTTTGTTTATTGAAAAATCTTACAAACAACAACAACTTATATACAATAAAACCATAATAAATAAATAAATAAAACATATTTACAAAATAATTGAATATGATAATACAAAACAAGAACATAATAAACGGTACAAACCAAATTGCGCACAACACAATCCCTACGGGAGAGCCAGACTAAGGAACATCACCGTCACCATGCATGGAGCCTTTTATCAAAAATATATTTCATCTTGAAAATCTAGAGGAGTGAATCAAGAATACAAAGAAAAGCCGCACACCCGTTATGAGGGGTTCCCACCATCCCTGTGCTGAGTTCCTGGGGTTTTAACTTTTAGGTTCGTTAACTTTTCGTAACAATTACGAATGTTTGTTATGAATTTGGATCCGAAATTCGTAAACGAAATTTCCTATTTCGTACAGAATTTATATGCATAAAAATTCGTATTTCGGATTCTTACGAATGTACGAATTTCCGGAAGTTCGTACGAATTTTCAATTCGTACGAAACTAATCGCACATGTCTACTAAAACTGAAGAGTGCAAAATCTGGTGCAGCTCAGCATAGAAACCAATCAGCTTCCAGGTTTTTGTTTTGTCAAAACTTATTTGAAGTTAGAAGTTGATTGGCTACCATGCACAGCTGCACCAGATTTTGCACTCTCTAGTTTCAGTAAATAAACTTCAATGGGTTTTAACATTAGATGCAGCAGCTGATTGTGGTGAGTTTTGAATGGTTGCAAAAAAATGGAGAAACGATACAGTAAATGAGCTAAAGTAGCGGCACGCTCTGATGAAAGTACAAAAATGGAAAAGATTTCCCTGTGGGGTTTTGTATCGAAGAAATAATAGAGTCCACGATATTGGTAAAATTATTTTATTACAAAAATCGATAAAGTTACAAAGGCATAACCATCTGTTAAAACATGAGCTCTGTGACAGAGGCTAGCAAACATGCAAAAAATGCATAAGAAATACAGCTGTATAGTGTACATTAAAACATAGCATGATATGTGTCAGAAACCATACTAAATGAGCACCGACGCGTTTTGACCATATGTAGTAGCAGTCTTCTTCAGGGGAAAAGAATTACAGATTTCTAAAAGATACAGTATTAAAGTAAGTACATTAAGAGATATACAGTAACACATACTGATTCCAAAATGGTACATATAGTTATATAGTAAATAATTACCACTGATTGTTTTGAATGGTAATTAAATTTACCATAAAAGACTTCGGAAATGCTTCCACTTACCAGCAGCTTACTGATGACATCATCTCAGCCTAGACAAAGTCACTGCTTCCCAGCCTAGGCAAAGTCACTGCTTCCTCCTGCCTGCAGCAGATTGATGACATCATCTCAGCCTAGGCATAGTCACTGGACTGGAGCTCAAGGATGACTTTTTAATGATAAAAGGTGGAGCTTTCGTGAAAAAAATATAAAAAAAAATGATACTGTTGCTGTTATTGTTATAGCGCCTGCATGTCTTTGTACAGTGCATTGGAAGATGAGAGCACTGGACAGGTGACTAGATGATTATTGATAATCAGTAAATTGCTGGTTAGTGCTGGAGTGTTGCCGCTCCAGGGTTCAATGTCCTCTGGGGCTTTGTGTTGACCATTTTTTTTCTATTTGTTCCAGCGGAAAGGAACGAGTGGGTTAAAGCCTTCCAGCAGATCCTGGATGAGAGAAAGATGAAGGCGTTCAATACCCCCACCCTGGAGAACCTGGACAAATATGGCCCCCTGGAAATGAAAGGGTGTAAGCCAAAGCTGTTTGTGGCGGTGGCAGCAGACAAGGTCTATCTGTACAAAAATGGAGAGGTCAGTACAAGGCGCTGTCCGCCTTCAAGTGCATCTACTTACAATGTCTTTATTAATTTTGGTCGGGGCTAAAAAAAATAAATATATTTATATTAAAAATCCTGAAATGTACAAATACAGATTGATTAGGCAGAGCAGTGACACTTCCCTGTCCAGAGAAGTAACTCCTCCCTGTCCAGGGTAGTAACTCCTCCCTGTCCAGAGCAGTAACTCCTCCCCATCTAGGGCAGTATCTCCCCCTGTGCCCCTGTATAACCCCATCCTAGGTTGAAATGAGAGGCAGAATGTGTGCCTCTTCCAAAATCTTTGACGTTGGATTCCATTCCTAATTTGGATTGAAGCCCTTTATGATAAGCCAACAGCATTCTTAAAATACAGCGGCTTCGAATAGGTTCATTTTCCCAAAAAAAGAGGGCTAAAGCAGGGGTGTCCTCTACCACTCATTTTATTTATACTCTCAATAGAGCTCTTAGCACAAATGATCCAACATCCAGACATCCAAGGTAGATCAATGGTCGAGGGTAACCAAAAATCAGTGTCATTTGCAGATAACATACTGATATGTTCCACTGAGACACATATCTCCCCTACTCAACCAGTCACAATAAGCTGGACTGTCAGGACTACATGTAAATGAATCAACGTCTGGAGCCCTAAATATTTTGACAAAACCTCAGACCCTGGCTACAGTCCAACTTTACCTTCCATTTGGGTACCAATCCCCCATACCCTGGTATACACCTCACCTACATACGACTCCCCGTCCAGAGAAGTATCCAGTATCCAGTATCCGGCCAATAATCTTTCCATACTTAATTCCTGACAGATTGTCAAAATGTACTGGTTTTGTAGAATCCATGCTAAAAAAAATGTTCCACCTGCTTAAGCTCAGTGGCAACTTCCCAACCCCATCCCATCCCATATTTTTTTTGTATTACCCAAAACAAAGTTCTAAAATGTATCTGGGGTTCGGTTAGATCCCATAATAATCAAACTGTTCAGATGCGCACTCCAAGGAGGCCTCGGGGTTCCACACCTTGATACATACTACTTTGTGGACCTTAATATTTGGGGCTGCCACCTAACGACTTTAGCCTCTTCACTATGGAGGTAACCCTCCAAAAACCTGTATCCTACACTTAAACATTCATTCCACATTTGCCACTCAGTGAGTTATTCCCGTAATCTCAAATCCCGTCATCTCCCTTTTGCAGGAATTGCTGGCTGCCCACTTTTTCCACCCAGGATGGAGGAGCCCTCCCCATTTTCCTGGTGGCTACAAAAAGGATACGGCATTGTCCACTTCCAGCTCATCCTCAATTGCATTAGTAACTTTTTTTCAGACTACAGGAGAAAAACCAGAATAGAGAACTTTCCATTAAGTCCAAATGTGATATTGTGCTGAATCTCTAATACATGGGAAGACCTCTCTTCTAACCCTTGCAGACTTTTAAATTTGTTGCCAGGATGACCCATATTCCCCAGGGATAATCTTTCTTCTATTTATCTCTCCTCCTCCATAATTCCATGATGGAATTTTCCTAAATGCGAGCCTGGGAGAGGCAAGTCGGATCTTCTTGCCTAAAAAACAAAGTAAAGAATCATGGTCCATCATCGTGAAGAGCTCGATCAATATAAATCCTCTAGAAAACTCATATAAAGTACTGTTTCAATGGTATTTAACCCCTGCTAGAAGCTCTAAATACATACAATCCTATTCCCCTCACTAATTTAGAGGGGGCCAACCATGTTCCACATATAGTGGACTTTCTCAAGACTCCAACACTAATGGATAAGATTCAATCACTGCATTATCTCCATCTTGCACCTCAATATTTCCAAAAACCCCTGGGAATCTCTCTACTTTCAAACTCCAATCAATTTCCCCCCAAAACAAATATATATATTTAATGTAATCAAATAAACTCTTGCCAGAGTTTGGAAGTCACCCAATGATACATTAATCGCTGTCACGATTTAGCCTGCAGTTTCCTGCCTGTGTAATTCCTGCCTCCTTGCTGCAGTGGTTCTTCTCCATTCACATGTGTTCTTTGGCTTCTGTGCTCTCCTATGGGCGTCACCTTCTACCTGGTGGTTTTAAAATTCCTTTCCTTCAATCACTTCCTGACCCGCCACCCAGTTTGCTTCCCTATATAAGACATGCTCAGTGAAGCCTGCGTTGCCTGAGCAACTTCCTAGTTTTCTGAGCTCCTATTGTCTAACTTCCTGTGTATCAGCCCCGACTTCTTCTTCCGTTTGTGCTTACCTTCCACTCGCCCTGACATTGGTTTGTTTCCTGGATCTTATTTTGTCTCCTGCACGCAAGCAGTCTCTGTATCGTCAGCTGAGGGCAGCGACCTGGTTCCAGTTTGCTGCAAAGTCCATCCCCACCATCAGGGGCCATGGTGAAGAAGCAGGCTGGGACCTAGACTCTGCACCCTGGGGAATCCCAGTTTGGCGTTCTACAAGGGCTCACTAACACAGAAACCTGACACACCTGACCCTGCTGGGTCTTCTAGGATTCCTAATAGGACACCTACTGGGATTTCCAGACCTCCACTACCTCTAGGAGTTCTAAGAAACAATGATAGGCATGTCCTCTGACCAGAAGGTTGTTTATGCTCCAACTTTTGAAGTGGCTGGTGCTGCATCTTATCACCAGCGAGCTAAAAGCTCTCTAATACCTAACCATTGCTTACCCATATTGACCTAACTACTCTCTAGCTTGTTGTCTGCCTTGACCCCTTCCTGGACCTTACTACTCTCCCCCGTCACTCAAATTGACCATGCCTGGACCAAACCACTTTCTCACCTGCTGCCTTCCTTGACCCCAGTGTGGAGTTGACTACTCTCTCACCTGCCAACTGCTTCGACCCCTTCCTGGACCTTACTACTCTCCCCCGTCACTCAAATTGACCATGCCTGGGCCAAACCACTTTCTCACCTGCTGCCTTCCTGGACCCCAGTGTGGAGTTGACTACTCTCTCACCTGCCAACTACCTCGACCCCTGGCTGGACCTGACTACTCCGTCCCCTCTCACCTGCCTCAACCCTTGCCTGGACCTGACTACTCTCTCCCCTGCCACCTGCCAAAACCTTTGCCTGACCTAACCACTCTCTTGTGCACAGCCTGTGAGCAGTCTCTGGACGGTAACCTTTCCATTCCAGCCACCCCCTTGGTGGGGCAATCCAGAGGGCCACAACCTGTTGGGAGTTTGCAGCAAAGAAAACTGGGGCCACATGCGTTCCTGACCCATCTCCACTATCAGGAGCCCTGGTATAGACCAACTGCAACTTAGGACTCCATCCCTCGGCAGAGCTTGTGTCACCTGCCAGGGAGAACCATAACACTTATCCTGAGCTTCCAGAAGTTCAGAATAAACTAAAAGACACCTTTGTAAATGAAAACTCACTGCCATCCTCCTAGACAAATGTGAGAATTTTCTGTTTGTATGGCAACAATGGATCGATCATTTCTGAACCTCAGACCTGGATAACTCCCTCCCATACCTGTATTTACCCCCATGCCTTGCCACTATCGGAGCTTCTGGTCCCTCCTAGCTGTCCTGGTCTCCGCATAGGGGAATGGAACGCCTGCTCCCCAACTCACTGATCCTAACTTTACTACAAGGCCTTCATTTCATATTGTACATCCTCCTCCATTCCCCCTTTTTTTCTCTCTTCTTCCCTATCTTATTCATCCCCCCTATTTGTAAGTTTCCCAAGCCTATACTGTCCTTCCACTTACTGCTCTGCCTAATCTCCACTCCAAGTTCATCCCCTGACAAATAACCCCATGCGTATTAATCCCCTCCCCCCACTGCCTTTTCCACCTTTTCCTATCCCACCGTCCTATAGTCCCATGTCTCTAGATCAGTGTTTCTGAACCTTTTTTTTTCAGTCAAGGCACCCTTTAAAAATGATGGACAGTCTCGAGGCGCCCCCATTCTAAAATGTAAAAACTATTCTAGTAGTTTTACATAACACAGCCACATCCACAAGTCCATATAGGACACCCAACGTTAGAGGTGATTTATTCTTCCAAAGCAAATACACTTTTTGACTGACTAGTATTCCAATGTTTCTCTTCTCCCTCAGTTTTTCTCCATCACTCAGCTAATGTGACCCCCAACGCTGATGGAGAGAGGCAGGGGAGGATGCTATGCAGGCAACTGACATGCTCCTTATCAATTGGTGAGGCCATTGGTCGTTAGGACGCCGGAAGCTAGAAGGTTGTACTGGTGCACAATGAAAACCTATGACTTTGTGTACCTAAAAGGAAGCCCTCATCCACACGCCGGCTTGTATACAGTTTTTGGGCAGTTTTTAGGCCTTTTGCCAAGGCACTGTAACAGAACTCTGTTGCGCTCCGCTTGAGTGCTTCCGTCAGTATATCGCTTCCTAAGCTCTGGAACACAAGACCAATGGATCTGGCTATAGCAAGCGCAAGAACCAGGCAACACCAGTCTTGGAGCACACCAGAAATTTGAACTGTTTATTAGAACAAGAATACAGTCTTATATACACTTGAGAAAGACATTCCCCCCTTTCCTGATCATATTACCCTAACAATATAAACTGTAACCAGAAACATAAATTAACATGAGCTAATTACCTAATCATTTAACCAGCCTAGGTGACTCCGAGGCCTGACCTTTCAAGTCAGCCTTGTTGTCTTCTAGCTCAGAAGACACAATCCACATTATTACAAGTATAAACACAGGTCACCTTCTCACAATAGCAGGAGTTCCCAGTAGCAGACTATCCGTCTCCTACATTGTACAGAGGCCAATGTGATCAGCTCTTTCAATTAACATGTATTGTTCAGAATCAAATAAACCAGGAATAGTCTTTGTATAGTTCCTGGGAGATATTGTGGATAAATATTACTGTTTCATTTGCTTGGTCACCCTGTGCCCCTAATAGACACATGGTGACTTAGACATAAGAGGGACATGGGGGGGCTGAAACAAAGGTTTCCCAGTTCTCTCCACAAGCCCCTGTCACAGGCACCCCTGAAGAAACCTCAAGGCACCCTGCTTGAAAAAGGCTTCTCTAAACCACATGTGTCAAACACAAGGCCCGTGGGCTGAATCCAGCCCGGTAAGGCCATTTCATGTGGCCCTCACACCTCTCCTGCTGCTGTGGCATCCCTCTTGCTTCCGCCTGCACCTTTTCGCAGCAGCAGAGAGGAGGACAGAACTCCTTCAAGAGATCCTGTGTTTTTCTGTGCAGCTGGAGCACCCCCGTTGTCTCCACCTCCCATGGTCTCAACAGTTAGAGGACTTTAGTCCTCCTCTGGTGCTCCTCCAGACCCAGCATTTTCTGCTTTCCAGCTTCTTCCCGGCAGCAGCACAAGTTAAGGGGCGTGCACTGGGATGTAAGAGCTGGTGGGGGATTCTTGACTTAGACTTGACATCTAAGGGGCGGTGGGGTGTTCCGGGCATCTAGTCTTACAGATAAAACTGGCCCTTTTGAGGGCAACCATAATGCTGTTGCAGCCCGCAGTGAAATTGGGTTTAATACCCCCACTCACACACCTACCTATGTATGCAGTCACTTTGCTGGAGACACCCTCATTTCCGCCCCCCATTCAACTACATTAAACACTTTATACTTTACACATTATAATCCTTCCTGTTGCTAAACCCTTATGGCAAACAGAGGAATGGCTACACAGAGTTTCCATTTTCCCCAACCCTACAAATCTGTGATTGTCTTATTTTATGATTTACTTTCTTAATTGCAATACTCGTTACTCGATGTAACACCTGTCTTTGTATTGTTTGCATTTCATTGTTTATCAAACTAATAAAAATTCTCGTAAAATCTGAACAAACAGCTCACAGGTTACAGGAAGCATTGCAACTTTGAAAAAGGTCAGAATATTTTTTTTTTTACACCGAGATCTCTGTGTGTAATACTTTGTGGCTATATGCCGCAGGCTTTTACATGGTGCTCCTGGCTTAATGCAACCTCTTGTCACATGACCCTGTCCTCGGCAGCTCACCGCTCTGTGAGCAGCACAGGGCAGTACCAAAATCAAGGGACACTGTGGGGTCTAATTATAAAAAAAAATAAAAATCTGCAGACCTATTGTTTTGTGAAACTGCATGTACTGTATATTTCTTCTGTGCGAATAGCGGCAAAATAGAAACGTTTTAGGCTATTTTCTTTCCAGGTTGAATGTGGTTCTTTCATAATGAATACAGTGAATCAGGAAAATACTGCACTATGGCCACTAGATGGAGCTGATAATCATAGTGGCTATTTATTTATTTCCTAAGGTCTTCAGCTCCATCTAGTGGCCATAATAATAATCCACTGCAACCAGACCTGGAGAGAAAATAGCCTAATAACTCGATTTTTTGCTCCTATTCGCACAGAACAAAGATATACGGTAATTCAGTTTCACGGGATGCATAGCTCTTTATTTTATTTTTTATAGATACAGCCCTGTCCTTTTCCCTTGCAAAGAGATTTTGGGTTGCTGCAAGAGAGCAACCAAAGCACCAGGTTACAGTGTAATACACAGGCAAGCAGAAGTCAGGGCAGTCGGAGTTCTGGCAAGGTTGCATCCTGTGTAGGTGGCTGATGGAAGGAAACAGGCAGTTGAATAACCAGAGGATAGTCTGGGGTTGTAAAAAAAGGAGAAAGGCGGGTGCTATGAAAGTCAGCTAAAACATTGTCTTATTATTGCATGTGAACAGCAGTCAAATATAAATCCAACGCGTTTCGGCTGTCAGCCATGATCAAGGCCTGAGGGCGTGAAACGCGTTGGCTTTCTTTTTGACTGCTGTTCACATGCAATAATAAAACAATGTTTTAGCTGACTTTCATAGCACCAGCCTCTCTCCTTTTTTTTGCATTGACTATATGGAGGTTTACAGAGACTTTACAAGCTGTGTTGTTGAGGCTCACCAGGCATTGCACAGGAGGTAGTAGCTCGGATGCACCTGCTCCAGTCTGGGGTTGTGCTGACAGTAATAGAAGGATCAGAGCAGGACAATAAAAAGTTTAAAAAAGAGGAGTCATTGCCTCTAGTGCTGTTTTGGAAGTACACCTGTGACAGGAGATACATTTAGGGATAGGAAGGTACACAGCACAGGAAGTGCACTCCCAGTAACCATGTAATTTGTTCTCAGGATTCTGGTTGCAGTGGATAGGAAGGTACACAGCACAGGAAGTACACTCCCACTAACCCTGTGAGGTTCTCTCAGAATTCTGGCTGTGCCCTACACACATTTGTGTGGGCAAGCCCTTGAAAGTTGAGGCAGCATTTGTTTTGCTTGGAAAGAAATCAATGTATGTATATGGAGCAGGACCACCATTAGAAATCATGGGGCCCAGTACAGCCTACCTGATAGCCCCCCCCCCCCACCCAGTGTCTCCCCATAAACTTTAAGCCCCTGCCCCCCTGTGCCTGATATCTCCTACACTGCAGAGGGTTGCTGCAAGAACAAAAGCTCCTCCAGACCAGTGGTCCTTTCCTGGGGCCCACAACTGGACTCCCCACACCCCAGGCTTCCCCAGTCCTGAAAAAAAAAAACTTTTAAAAAAGTGATTTACTGCTCCAGCAAATACTAACGAATGTTCCGCCTTTTGCTGCTCCTGGGAAAATCTTGCTCCATAATGCACTAGTTCAATAGAATGCTTCACAATACAGTGCCTTGAAAAAGTATTCATATGACATTTTCCACATTTTGTCATATTACAACCAAAAACGTAAATGTATTTTATTGGGATTTTATGTGATAGACCAACACAAAGTGGCACATAATTGTGAAGGGGAAGGAAAATTATAAGTGGTTTTCAAAATTTTTGACAAATAAATATGTGAAAAGTGTGGGGGACATTTGTATAGAGCCCCCGGAGTCAATACTTTGTAGAACCCCCTTTCTCTGCAATTACAGCTGCAAGTCTTTTTGGGGATGTCTCTACCAGCTTTGCACATCTAGAGAGGGACATTTTTGCCCATTCTTCTTTACAAAATATCTCAAGCTCTGCCAGATTGGATGGAGAGCGTCTGTGAACATCAATTTTCAAGTCTTGCCACAGATTCTCAATTGGATTTAGGTCTGGACTTTGACTGGGCCATTCTAACACATGAATATGCTTTGATAGAAACCATTCCATTGTAGCTCTGGCTGTATGTTTCGGGTCGTTGTCCTGCTGGAAGGTGAACCTCCGCCCCAGTCTCAAGTGTTTTGTAGACTCTAACAGGTTTTCCTCTAAGATTGCCCTGTATTTGGCTCCATCCATCTTCCCATCAACTCTGACCAGCTTCCCTGTCCCTGCTGAAGAAAAGCATCCCCACAATATGATGCTGCCACCACCATGTTTCACAGTGGGGATGGTGTGTTCAGGGTGATGTGCAGTGTTAGTTTTCCCCCACACATAGTGTTTTGTTTTTAGGCCAAAAAGTTCAATTTTGGTCTCATCTGACCAGATCACCTTCTTCCACATGTTTGCTGTGTCCCCCACATGGCTTCTCGCAAACTACAAATGGGACTTCTTATGTCTTTTTTTCAGCAATGTCTTTCTTCTTGTCACTCTTCCATAAAGAGCAGATTTGTGGAGAACACGACTAATAGTTGTCCTGTGGACAGATTCTCCCACCTGAGCTGTGGATCTCTGCAGCTCCTCCAGAGTTACCATGGACCTCTTGGCTCTTCTCTGATGAATGCTCTCCTTGCCGGGCCGGTCAGTTTAGGTGGACGGCCATGTCTTGGTAGGTTTGCAGTTGTGCCATACTCTTTCCATGTTCAGATGATGGATTGAACAGAGCTCCGTGAGATGTTCAAAGCTTGGGATATTTTTTTATAACATAACCCTGCTTTAAACTTCTCCAAAACTTTATCCTTGACCTGTCTGGTGTGTTCCTTGGCCTTAATGACGCTGTTTGTTCACTAAGGTTCTCTAACAAACCTCTGAGGGTTTCACAGAACAGCTGTATTCATACTGAGATTAAATTACACACAGGTGGACTCTATTTACTAATTAGTTGACTTCTGAAGGCAATTAGTTCCACTAGATTTTAGTTAGGGGTATCAGAGTAAAGGGGGCTGAATACAAATGCCCCCCACACACTTTTCACATATTTATTTGTAAAAAAAAAATTGAAAACCATTTATCATTTTCCTTCCACTTCACAATTATGTGCCACTTTGTGTTGGTCTATCACATAAAATACCAATATAATACATTCACGTTTTTGGTTGTAACATGACAAAATGTGGAATATTTCAAGGGGTATGAATACTTTTTCAAGGCACTGTACGTACCTCCCTCTCCTCCACTGCCAATCGATTGCGAAGGGAGGTGGAGGTATGCTTAGAGGGAGGGGAGGGGGGAGTAAGCAAGGGAGGGATTTAGCACTCTGCTGGTATGGTGCTGCACTAGGACAACCCACAGGCAGCCCCTGCCGGGCCCAGGCTCCTCTGATGGGGCCTGGGTCCGGTATTTTAGTACTCCCTGAAGGAAGCCCTGATGAGAAGAAGAACAGAGAGGGTCCAGGATGGGTGGAATTCTGTAGTCCAGCAGGCGGGGATTGAGATTTCACTGTGGTAGAGACATTGTATTGTCACCTCAAACAGGAAGTTAGGCGCACCCTGAAATTTTGGCTGCTAAACAGGTATTTGTCTGTACTTGCAGCATATTTAAGGAAATAAAACAGGGGAAAATGTGCTTGTATTGTAGAGATGTACTGCATATGTTTTCTGCTTTGTATTGTCCTGACATACACTTGAACTGTGTCTCCACGTGAAGATGGGTGCAGGTTAACTAGCATGGTGAAGATACAGCCACAGACAACGGCTTTCTAACCTACTTGCAATCCATGGCGCACCCTGCCAGGTTCTGTTCATGCAGGCATCTCTGCCAAGCGCCTTCCTTCCCTCTGGGCATGGGGTTGGCCCTGCCGTCATTTTGCAATATCCTATAAAAATGCTTATAGGACGCACAGCAGGGAGAACCTTTTGTCCTGAAAAACGATGATGACCGCTGCTTTGTGTCCTTGCAGGATTTTTGCTCCGGGGTCGGAATTACCTCCATTGACATGAACGTCGGCAACGTGAAAGAAGTGGACAAAAAATGCTTTGACCTGACCACGCCGTACAAGACCTTCAGGTGAGGAGAAGAGGTCTGGGCCTGTGGTGGGTTCTGCCTGGGTGCGAATATGCCTTCCTTTGGAAATTAGTTCTTGAAGAGGCTATCAGTGCCTCTGGAAAACCGTAGGGTATCAGCTAAAAATTACAGCCCTGCAGCATTTCCCACCTCTAATATCTACATCCAGCACGTTGGTAGGCTTTGGCCTTGTTTTTAAAATCAGTTTGAGACACTTCTGATATCATTCCAAATTCACTGATAGGTGCATTTGACCTGCAGTTGACTTCCTGACCCACAGTTGACTTCCTGACCCACAGTTGACTTCCTGACCCACAGTTGACTTCCTGACCCACAGTTGACTTCTTGACCCACAGTTGATCTCCTGACCTGCAGTTGATCTCCTGACCTGCATTTGATCTACTTCTGACCTGCAGTTGACTTATTGTCCCACGGTTGAATTAATGAATGAATGAATAATTTGTAAAGCACTGCAAATGCGAACTGAATCGCCTGCTGACTTGCAGTTAACCTACTTCTGACCTACTTCAGTCTGCTTTTGCATTCCTATAGACTTGCATGGGGTGAGAAGCAGCTCTGCCATGAACAAAAGCCTGTTGACACTGACCCTAATTCTGCCAGTTTTAGTGGCCTGACACAACACTCATCTAGCATCTATGGGTCAAAATCTGTATCTTGTTGTCACCCTAAGAATAGGAACCCCAAAATGGGTTGACCAATAACTGGTGTAATCACTAGTAGCACCATCCTAGAGTAGTGCAGGCTGTTAGCTAAATTTAGTTAGCTCCTCTGTAATCAGTGAAGCAGGGTTTGATTGTTTAGACCTGCTCAGTGTTCCACAGGCTGTTGCTCTGATTACTTCCCCCTGTATTCTAGAGAATTCTAGAAGTACAAGGAAAAAAACTGAGGAAGCAGCCTGAATATTTATGGAACTCCAGCCAATCCCTGGGGAGGTGTGCCCAGAAGGTGGTGGAAGAGCCCATAAATAGTCTGGGGCCTGAGGCTGGGGCAGCAGACTTCCTGGATCCAGTCCTGCTGGAGGAGACCGTTGATCAGGGGCTCTGACCCTGGGGCAGAATTTCTCAAGGTGCCATCTGAAGACATTGAGGTCCCAGCTGAGACTTTAGCTGGGGGGTCTATTTGCAAAAGCACAGTCCTGGAATTTGGGTCTAGAGAAGTTCACTGGAGATTGTCAGGAGAACCTTGAGGGGAAAAGTGTTCAGTTGTCCTATGGTGGAGTGAGTATGTGTTTCCCCCACTGGAGAGTGACCGGTAGACATCAGAAGGAAGCAACCAATGATCCTGTGGCTGTGTGATTAACTGACCCCCATGCTGGAAGTTAGTGACTGTGTGCAGCTTTATTCTTCAGCAAACTGTTTGCGGGCTTTCTCATCTTTAGAAGAGGATTCCTTCTGGGATGATAGCCATGCAGACCAATTTGATGCAGTGTGCGGCGTATGGTCTGAGCACTGACAGACTGACCCTCCACCCCTTCAACCTCTGCAGCAATGCTGGCAGCCCTCATACGTCTATTTCCCAAAGACAACCTCTGGATATGACGCTGAGCACTCAACTTTTTTGGTGGACCATGGCGAGGCCTGTTCTGAGTGGAACCTGTCCTGTTATACCGCTGTATGGTCTTGGCCACTGTGCTGCAGCTCAGTTTCAGGGTCTTGGCGATCTTCTTACAGCCTAGGCCATCTTTATGTAGAGCAAGAATTCTTTTTTTCAGATCCTCAGAGAGTTCTTTGCCATGAAGTGCCATGTTGAACTTCCAGTGACCAGTATGAGAGAGTGAGAGCGATAACACCAAATTTAACACACCTGCTCCCCATTCACACCTGAGACCTTGTAACACTAACGAGTCACATGACACCGGGGAGGGAAAATGGCTAATTGGGCCCAATTTGGATGTTTTCACTTAGGGGTGTACTGACTTTTGTTGCCAGCGGTTTAGACATTAATGGCTGTGTGTTGAGTTATTTTGAGGGGACAGCAAATGTATATATATATACATATATATATATATATATATATATATATATATATATATATATATATATATATATATATATATATATATATATAAAGAATTTTTAAGCTTGTGTACGTGTGTATACGGAAATATGCTTACTTGCTATACAGCCCATCCTCAGGTTTTTACACAGGAACTTTTTGCTGAGAATCTGATGTTCATACATCAGTGACGTGTACAAGCACCCTATAGGAGTTGGTTGGTCCTATTGGGTGACATCACAATTATTAAATATTTTTTGTATTGATCAGTCTTTGTACAACCCCCCCCTGGCCATGGAATACACTTTAAAGCTGAACACCCTCGCACTTGGGGCTGCACCTAAGGTCATCAGGACTGATGTAGGGGCCTATGGGGCCCTGCATTGGACATTAGGACACTGCCAGAATAAAGGGCCGCCTACCTGTTCAGGTAAGTAGAAGAGCTCTTACCATCCCCTAGACATATGTAATTATTCTGTGCAGTGCGGGGGCAGCCCCAGTGTAGTGGAAGACTTTGAGTTTTCCCGGAGTTCAGCTTTAATTCTATTAGAAGACTGCCATGAACTTTTATGCACGTCCAATGGTGCAGCCATCGTATATAATGTGTCTATGCAAAGGATATATAAACCAAAACTTCTATCAAAAGATTTTTACAAAGAGGCTGTGACCCGATCAAATCTTTACCCACACCAATAAAACACAATGATATTCACAGAGCCATAGAAACATTCCCCTACGGCTCCACCACATGGCCATGGACATCAGTCTACACTTACCGTATATACTCGAGTATAAGTCGAATTTTTCAGCACATTTTTTTGTGTTGAAAGTGCCCCCCTCGACTTATACTTGAGTCAAGCACTTTTCTGCAGCAAAAAATTTCATTTTCCGAACCGACTTTGGGGCCCCGTATCTCAGGGCCACTTGGTGCTAGGAACCCCAAATTTGGTGTGCAAACCCAGTGGAACTTGTTCCATAACATATCCAAAGCTGGGGTTCCTAGCACCAAGTGGCCCTGAGATACGGGGCCCCAAAATCGGTTCGGAAAATGTCATTCTCTGCTGCAGAAAAGTGCTTGACATTTTCTGAACCGAATTTGGGGCCCCATATCTCAGGGCCACTTGGTGCTAGGAACCCCAAATTTGGTGTGCAAACCCAGTGGAACTTGTTCCATAACATATCCAAAGCTGGGGTTCCTAGCACCAAGTGGCCCTGAGATACGGGGCCCCAAACCCGGTTCAGAAAATGTCATTCTCTGCTGCAGAAAAGTGCTTGACATTTTCTAAACTGATATTTGGGGCCCTGTATCTCGGGGCCACTTAGTGCTAGAAACCCCATCTTTGGAAATTTTATGGTGCTAGTTCCACTGGGTTTGCACTCCAAATTTGGGATTCCTAGCACTAAGTGGCCCCGAGATACGGGGCCCCAAATTCGGTCAACTGTGTCCATCTGCAGCAATGTCATTTCGGGACCCTTTGGGTTCAGAGACCCCAAATTTTGGCTGCAGCTAGGGGGCATCTAGGAACCCTTAACTACCGAGTTTGAAGTTCAGGGGACCTATGGCTGCAAATGGGCACACTAAGGCATGCAAATGGGCACAGTGATGCTGCAAGTGGGCATTGTTGACCCTCTTTTCCACTTACAGTAGCTGTGCATTTCTCACCCTCGTCTTATACTCGGGTCAATAAGTTTTTCCCATTTTTTTGTGGTAAATTAGGGCCTCGACTTATACTCGGAACGACTTATACTCGAGTATATACGGTACATACTGTATATCTATTTATATAACATATGTAACAATATACCAATATGTGCAAATGTATACTCCATGTAACACCATTCTCATACACAATGGGGGCCAAATATACCCTGTGGGCCTTATATTTAGATGTACCCTGTGGGCTATATACAAGGGGGATAGATATACCCTGGGGGCCAAATATACTGTGGAGGCAATATACAGTGTGGGCCAAATATACCCTGGGGGGTCATATACAATGGGGGGCAAATATATCCTAGGTGCCATGTACAAAAAGGGCCAAATAGACCCTGGGGGCCATATACAGTGTGGGGCCAAATATACTGTGCAGGCAATATACAGTGTGGGCCAAATATACCCTGGGGGGGGGGGGGGGGGTCATATACCATTGGGGACAAATACATCTGGGTGCCATATACAAACAGGGCCAAATATACCCTGGGGGCCATATACCATGGGAGCCAAATATACCCTGGAGGCTATATACAATGGGGGCCAAATATACTGTGGAGGCAATATACAGTGTGGACCAAGTATACCCTGGAGGGTCATATACAATGGAGGGGCAAATTTATCCTGGGTGCCATATACAATAAGGGCCAAATATACCCTGGGGGCCATATACAATGGGGGAAATTATACCCTGGGTGCTATATACAATGGGGGGGGCAAATATACCTTGGGGGCCATATACAGAACAATATGGGGGGGGGGGGCAAATATACTGTGGCAGCAATATACAGTGTGGACCAAATATATCCTGGGTGCCACATACAATTGGGGCCAAATATACCCAGTGGGCCAAATAAACCCTGGGGGGCATATACGATGGGGGCCAAATATACCCTGGGTGTCACATACAGTCGAGGCTAAGTATACCCTGTGGCCCCTATACAACGGGGGGCCAACTAAACCCTGGAAGCCGTATACAATGGGGGCCAAATCTACCCTAACTGTCCCTGGCTCACCTCTTTCATTTGTTGGATTTCAGATTTTGTAACCATGGAGGCTCAGCATCACAGGTGGGCCTTACCTAGGGTGGTCTGCATGCCTAGAAAATTCTGTTCCTTTTGGACAGAATACAAAGGGCATAGCTGGAGACCCCTAGACATCCAGCCTCCTTGTTGTGGTGCCCCCTGTAGGCATCTTCCTAGTGATATGGAGACAGAACTTCCGGTAGAACTCAGAGGACCTTGTGAAGTCTTGTGTTATGGGAAGGTGACAGACGTCTCATATGGTGAACCTTGGACCTTCAGATAATCTTCCAGGGCTGTTCAGTAGTTTGTTGACTTCCTTGATGGCCCTCATCACAGCGGACCATTGCACCCTCAGATGGGAGGAGGGATGGGAGTGTTCTTCCCAGATTGTGTGTTCTCATCACCTGAACCTTCTCTTCTCTCTCCAGTTTCATAGCAGACAACGAGCAGGAGCGGGGGGAGTGGGTGGAAGCCATGATGCAGTCTGTAGCCGGTGCGCTGTCCAACCCCGAAGTCGCCAAGAAGATCTGGTCGCTGGAAGCCAACAAACACTGCGCTGACTGCGATGCCCAGAATCCCGAGTGGGCCTCCATCAACCTTTGTGTGGTCATCTGCAAGAAGTGCGCAGGTGAGGGAGGCCACCCTATTGCTCATTATTCCTGCGCCTTGGTGGAGGTCATCCTTCTTATATAGCCAATTCTATTCTCAGGGGAACACCGCAGCCTGGGGCCCAACATCAGCAAGGTCCGGAGCCTCAAAATGGACAACAAGATCTGGACGGAGGAACTAATACAGGTAAGGCCGGCATGTATGGTGGGGGCATGTATTGTGGGGGCATGTATGGTGGGGGCATGTATGGTGGGGGCATGTATGGTGGGGGCATGCATTGTGGGGGCATGTATGGTGGGGGCATGCATTGTGGGGGCATGTATGGTGGGGGCATGCATTGTGGGGGCATGTATGGTGGGGGCATGCATTGTGGGGGCATGTATGGTGGGGGCATGCATTGTGGGGGCATGTATGGTGGGGGCATGCATTGTGGGGGCATGTATGGTGGGGGCATGCATTGTGGGGGCATGTATGGTGGGGGCATGCATTGTGGGGGCATGTATGGTGGGGGCATGCATTCTGGGGGCATGTATGGTGGGGGCATGCATTGTGGGGGCATGTATGGTGGGGGCATGTATGGTGGGGGCATGTATGGTGGGGGCATGCATTGTGGGGGCATGTATGGTGGGACTTGTTATATAAAGTGCCTTCATCATAATAGACTGGACCTCTAGGCAGTCATGGAGGACACCAATTAATGCAACTCTGTAATCATTAGTTCATCAGAAAATATCTATATTTTTTAAATACAGGCAGTGCAAGTATCTGAATTTGATTTGATATCAACCTCTTGCAGTCTCTGTGTAGCAGAGCTCAGACCGAAAGAGGGAGAAGCAGCACAAGCAGCTGATTAGCTTAGAAGGAGCGTTCTGATAGGAGGAGAGAGCAGGGCGTCCTAGAGATGAGCCCATCACTGTGGATGCTTCTCCTTTCAATGTCCTGTCATTGGCTAGGGAAAGGTGGGGGTCCATGGAACTGGGTTGAATGATGGTGCTGTTATTCAGCTTAGGACACGGAAGGACATCTAGTGGTAGAGAAGAAGTATTGCAGTGGATAGCTCCAGATTGAAGGATCTATTGCAGCAGAAACCGATTTTTTTATGTTGTCTTTTTAAAGGGCTATTCATTTTTATTTTTTTAAATGGAACTCTAATTTAAGCTTTTCAAAGGGCTTTATCATTAAAATACAAATTAGATGATTATATTTCTCATCTTGTATTTCTATTAGGTATTTATAAAGTGCCTATGATCAATGCAGTGCCTTATATATTGTGCATTCACATCAATCCCTGGCCTCAAGGAACTTAATAGCTAAACCCAGGAGTTAAATGGAGGCCCCCCCCCCCACCCCACCCCCGCTCCCCCCGACTTCCAGCTGAGCTGCAGGACACAATATAAGAGCTCCCAGTGTCACAGCTCTTTAGTGTTTTGGTTACAATGGAAACCCTGGTGGGGCTTTTCTGATGAAGATTTATTGGACGGTTCTGAAAACATTGTCCTCTCTGGAGCCGCTGGCTTCTAATACGTCTCCAACAATGAGATCTCCCTGCAATATAATTCCCCATTCTTGTGTTTCCCAACCCACCTTTATTTTCCAGCTCCTCTTGTTACATTCGTCATAATATAAAAGATATTCAATTGAGCAGGGATGGTGGGAACCCCTCATAATGGGCACAGCAGGTGTACAGACCCGGGAACTCAGCACAGGGATGGTGGGAACCCCTCATAATGGGCATAGCAGGTGTACAGACCTGGGAACTCAGCACAGGGATGGTGAGAACCCCTCATAAAGGGCACAGCTGGTGTACAGACCCGGGAACTCAGCACAGGGATGATGGGAACCCCTCATAATGGGCACAGCAGGTGTACAGACCTGGGAACTCAGCACAGGGATGATGGGAACCCCTCATAATGGGCACAGCAGGTGTACAGACCCGGGAACTCAGCACAGGGATGGTGAGAACCCCTCATAATGGGCACAGCAGGTGTACAGACCCGGGAACTCAGGACAGGGATGGTGGGAACCCCTCATAATGGGCACATCAGGTGTACAGACCCGGGAACTCAGCACAGGGATGGTGGGAACCCCTCATAATGGGCACATCAGGTGTACAGACCCGGGAACTCAGCACAGGGATGGTGAGAACCCCTCATAATGGGCACATCAGGTGTACAGACCCGGGAACTCAGCACAGGGATGGTGGGAACCCCTCATAAAGGGCACAGCTGGTGTACAGACCCGGGAACTCAGCACAGGGATGGTGGGAACCCCTCATAATGGGCACAGCAGGTGTACAGACCCCAATAAAAAGACAGCAAATTTTGATCCCATTAGGCCTCATGTAGTTACTAACTCAAGCGGGCATTTTGGCTGACATGTTTCAAGGATGGTCCCTCTTCCTCAGAGCCTGTAGATCCTGTTAGTCAATGCCGCAACTGAACATTCCCTGACACATTTCACGGGTGGATCTTCTCCTTAGAATTCTGAGGAAGACAAACCACCCTTGAAATGAGTCAGCCAGGACACGATTGAGGTGATGGCTATGAGATAGCTAATGGGATCAACCATTGATTATTTCCTGCGTCCATTTGGTAGAGCAGATGGATCTTATGATACAGTATATGCTATCATGCTGATTACCATTGTAAGTATATAGTAAGATACAGGCTTTACACGCACATGAACTTTAATGGCATCCCAGTCTTAGTCCGTAGGGTTCAATATTGAGTTGGCTCCGCCCTTTGCGGCTATAACAGCTTCAACTCTTCTGGGAAGGCCGTCCACAAGGTTTAGGAGTGTCTCTATGGGAATGTTTGACCATTCTTCCATAAGCGCATTTGTGAGGTCAGGCACTGATGTTGGACGAGAAGGCCTGGCTCGCAGTCTCCGCTATACTTCATCCCAAAGGTGTTCTATCAGGTTGAGGTCAGGACTCTGTGCAGGCCAGTCAAGTTCCTCGACCCCAAACTCGCTCATCCATGTCTTTATGGACCTTGCTTTGTGCACTGGTGCTCAGTCATGTTGGAACAGGAAGGGGCCATCCCCAAACTGTTCCCACAAAGTTGGGAGCATGAAATTGTCCAAAATGTCTTGGTGTGCTGATGCCTTAAAGCGGAGTTCCACCCAAAAGTGGAACTTCCACTTTAAGCACTCCTTGCCCCCTTGCATGGCACATTTGGCACGTAATTTTTTGTGGGGGGGGGGGGGAATGGGTGACTAGTTTTGAGTGGGACTTCCTGTCCCACTTTCTACTTCCCACTACGGGCCGCCTAGGCGACTCCTCCTCTCCCCCTAGGCGGCCCTCCTTCTCGGCAATCTTCTGGGATACGCCACAGGTCCCAGAAGATTGCCTGTCCTCTCGGAGAGCGTAGTGCGACTCGCGCATGCGGCTTCATGGCCAGGTGCCCACAGTTTCAATGGAGGAGCCGCGGAGAGGAGGGGGAGAGGAGCGAGGCTCCGTGCGGCCGCATCGCTAAACTGTGGGATGGGTAAGTGTCTGTTTATTAAAATTTAGGCGCTACACTTTTTGTAGCTGCTGACTTTTAATAAACAAAAAAAAAAGCCCGGAACTTCGCTTTAAGAGTTCCCTTCACTGGAACTAAGGAGTCAAGCCCAACCCCTGAAAAACAACCCCACACCATAATCCCCCCCTCCACCGAATGATCTGGACCAGTTCACAAAGCAAGGTCCATAAAGACATGGATGAGCAAGTTTGGGGTGGAGGAACTTGACTGTCCTGACCTCAACCTGATAGAACACCTTTGGGATGAATTACACTGTGAGCTAGGCCTTCTCATCCAACATCAGTGTCTGACCTCACAAATGCTCTTCTGGAAGAATGGTCAAACATTCCCATAGACACACTCCTAAACCTTGTGGACGGCCTTCCCAGAAGAGTTGAAGCTGTTATAGACGAGAAGGCCTGGCTTGCAGTCTCTGCTCTATTTGATTCCAAAGGTGTTCTATTGGGGTTAAGGTCAGGACCCTGTGCGGGCCAGTCAAGTTCCTCCACCCCAAACTCGCTCATCTATGACTTTTTGTGGACCTTGCTTTATTGGTGATTTATTGGTGAATGGTGACTCCTAAACCTTGTGGACGGCCTTCCCAGAAGAGTTGAAGCTGTTATAACTGCAAAGGGTGGACCAACCCAATATTGAACCCTACGGACTAAGACTGGAATGTCATTAAAGTTCATTAAAGGTAGGCGTCCCAATACTTTTGGTAATATAGTGTAATATTATACAGGGGAGTTTTATTGAGGATATCATGCAATGTTTTTGCACATTCTATTTGTTCTGTGGTCTTGTGCAGAGATTCCCAGTCATGGATATCATTATCTCTTAGATAGATATTCATTGAGGTATTCCCTAGTAGAAGTTCCTGTTATCTATCTTCGGTTATCCTCATCATCTTCATCTATTTACTATAGGGCTTCCCGGCATGGTTAGATAATGAGGGATTCTGGGAAGAGGCACTGGGGGGGTTAATGAGCCATGAACACGTCCATACATCGGAATGTTCTTTGTGGCCGGCCCGTCCCTCTGGTCAGATGATATTTGTGCTGGATCAGTCTGTTGCAGTGTCTGGACAATCGGTCTGCGGAGACTGCGCAGTGCGCTCGGCAATTCAGGGCGACATTTAGAGGGTCACCGACTTTCAGGGGGGGGGGGGGGGTTTACCGAAGGATAGAAGAGACAAGGGTGGGGGGGGGGGGGGGGGGGACAAATAAAACAAGTGTGTGTTAGAATTCCAACAGATCACAAAATAGGAACCCAGAAGCTCCACCTGGTCTGATGCCAACAACAGTCGGGGGAGCACCACAAGTCCCAGCAGTCCCTGTGTCCACATAGCAACACACAGCCAATACAGAACTACAAGTATTTCTTCTTTATATATAAGGTCGGTGGGAAGACCTGTTTTCTAACACTGAACTTAATGCTGGGTGCGGTTCTCCTCTGAAAATATATATATATATATATTTACAGTGGGGAAAATAATGATTGTATCCCCTTAGATTTTGGAAATTTGCCCACTTACAAAGAAATGAAGGGTCATAATTTTTATCATAGGTGTATTTTATATGATGGAGACAGAATATCAACCAAAAATCCAGAAAAAACACATGGTACAAATGTTATAAATTGAGTTGCAGTTCAGTGAGTAAAATAAGTATTTGATCCCCAAGTAAAACATGACTTAGTACTTGGTGGAGAAACCCTTGTTGGCCAGCACAGAGGTCAGATGTTCCTTGTAGTCGGTGACCAGGTTTTCACACATCTCTGGAGGGATTTTGGTCCGCTCTTCTTTACAGATCTTCTCTAAATCCTGAAGGTTTCTTGGCCGTCTCTTGGCAACTCGAAGTTTCAGCTCCCTCCATAAAATTTTCTATAGGATTAAGGTCTGGAGACTAGGCTGGCTAGATCACTCCATGACCTTAATGTGCCTCTTCTTGAGCCACTCCTTTGTTGCCTTGGCGGTATGTTTTGGGTCATTGTCATGCTGGAAGACCCATCCATGACCCCATATTCAGTGTTCTGGCTGAAGGAAGAAGGTTCTCATCCAAGAGAACATGGCGAGTCCCTTCTCCTCCAGAAGGCACATGTACAGCCAATGAACATCTAAATCAGGGGTCTCAAACTGGCGGCCCTCCAGCTGTTGCGAAACTACAAGTCCCATGAGGCATTGCAAGGCTGACAGTTACAAGCATGACTCCCACAGGCAGAGGCATGATGGGACTTGTAGTTTCGCAACAGCTGGAGGGCCACCAGTTGAGACCCCTGATCTAAATGATTCAGAGAAGGATTGCGAGAAAGTGCTGAGGTCAGATAAGACCAAAATTAGGCTCTTTGGCTTTAACTTGACTCACCGTGTTTGGAGGAATAAAAAATGCTGACTATGACCCTAAGAACACCATCCCTACAGTGAAACATGGAGGTGGAAACATTATTCTTTAGGGCCGTTTCTCTGATAAAGGTACCGGCTGACTTTGCCGCATTGGGGGGCCAATGGACGGGGCCATGTATTGTAAAATCTTGGATGAGAACCTTCTTCCCTCAATCAGAACACTGAAGATGGGTCATGGATGGGTCTTCCAACATGACAATAACCCAAAACATACCGCCAAGCCAACAAAGGAGTGGCTCAAGAAGAAGGACAGTAAGGTAATGGAGTGGCCTAGCCAGTCTCCAGACCTTAATCCTATAGAAAATTTTATGGAGGGGGCTGAAACTTCGAGTTGCCAAGAAAACCTTAAGGATTCAGAGAAGATCTGTAAAGAAGAGTGGACCAAAATCCCTCCTGAGATGTGTGCAAACCTGGTCACCGACTACAAGAAACGTCTGACCTCTGTGATCTCCAACAAGGGTTTCTCCACCAAGTACTACCGTAAGTCATTTTTTGCTTGGGGATCAAATACTTATTTTACTCATTGAACTGCAACTTAATTTATAACATTTGTTTTATGTATTTTCTCTGGATTTTTGGTTGATATTTTGTCTCTATCATATAAAATACACCTATGATAAAAATGATAGACCCTTTATTTCTATGTAAGTGGGCAAACTTACACAATCTGCAGGGGAGCAAATCATTATTTCCCCCACTGTATGTATATATATATAGTGTACATGTGTGTATATATGCAAGTATATAGTGTACAGTGTGTATGTGTGTGTGTATATGTATATATATATATATATATATATATATATATATATATATATATATATATATATATATATATATATATATATATACATACTATTGTCCAGCCATGATTTACACAGCTCTGCCACACTGTATAGTCCTATCTGGTAGGGAAGAGAACGCGTTTTTCTCCTGAACCAGAGGAGCTTACACTCTAATGTGTAATGGTCTGACATATACCGCAGTGCTGTACAGAGAACACTGAGCCAGTCACATCAATCTCTGTACCAGAGGAGCTTACACTCTAATGCCCCCCCCCCCCCCCCCCCCAGTCACACACTATTATTTTGACTCAGGACACCCAACGTCTGATGTCCTCTTGTGATTGGACGTTGGTTGTTATTGTCTGGGAAGAGTTACTGTCTCTAATTATCTATTTATCACCTCCATCTGCTGCGGGGATTAGTCTTCTCCTTCACGGGTTCTCGTGTCTCTTCTAATCCTTCCAGCTCTTCCTGGAGCTCGGGAATGAAGTCAGTAACAGGTTTTGGGCAGCCAACGTCCCCCCGAGCGAAGCCATCAACGTCTGGAGCGGGGTGCAGGAGAGGAAGATCTTCATTGCAGCCAAGTACCGCGAGGGCAAGTACCGCCGCTACCACCAGCTCTTCGGGAACCAGGCGGAGCTCAACAAGGTAAGAACACCTTCATTTCTGAAGTCAAAATATGTTTGTAGATTGAGAAAATCTCTATTCCTTCCTGTGCCGAGGCGCGAGTCACATGGTGTCTTCCAGGGAATCTAGGAGGACCGGCTTTGTCTCATCAGTGGAGATCATGTAACTAATTAAGAAATTGCATCGATGACTGGTAGCACTCTATACATGTAGAATCTGTTATCTAAATGCTCTCTGTTATGGGTGATTGTTGCCCCCAACATGTTTCGCCACCTGGTTGGCTTCATCAGGGGATAAAATGTATATTAATGTGTTGAGCTATATTATTAAATAATCAAATACAGTGAGTCCAAGTGCCAAAACAAATTCATAACAATAAGTCCCAAATGAGTGGTGATGAGTATAAACTGTCTTGTATTCCAAGATCAAACGACAAGGAGAATCAAAATTCACCGCCACCACAAGTAAGGATGTACTCCAGTGGCAGTGCGTCCATTAAGGGCACACGGGCGCCACCCCTTCTCTCCAGCCACCCCCCTCTATATATCATGGATAGATTCATGCATAGCATGAATCTATCCATGGCCGCTGTAGCCAACCCCTATTCAGGCATCCAGCCCCTTTTCGGACGCCGGGCGCCTGAATTACAGTGGCGGGGTTGTGTTTTTTTTTAAGCACCTGATTAGAGCCATAGGGTCTAATAGGCTTCAAAAAAGGTGAACATGGAGCGCAAAGCAATGTGCTTGCAGTCCACCCGGGTGTGTTAGAAAAGCAAATGTCTGACCCGCCACCACGATGGGGTAAGTGCCGAGCATACAGCGAGCGTCACTGTGGCTGCATATGATGGGCACAGTTGGCTCTATATGATGGGCACAGTTGGCTGCATATTATGGGGCACAGTTGGCTGCATATTATGGGCACAGTGGCTGCATATGATGGGCACATTGACTGCATTTGCTGGGCGAAGTTGGCTGCATTTGATGGGGCACAGTGGCTGCATATGATGGGGCACAGTTGGCTGCATATGAGGGGCACAGTGGCTGCATATGATGGGGCACAGTTGGCTGCATATGATGGGGCACAGTTGGCTGCATATGATGGGGCACAGTTGGCTGCATATGATGGGGCACAGTTGGCTGCATATGATGGGGCACAGTTGGCTGCATATGATGGGGCACAGTTGGCTGCATATGATGGGGCACAGTTGGCTGCATATGATGGGGCACAGTTGGCTGCATATGATGGGCACAGTGGCTGCATATTATGGGGCACAGTTGGCTGCATATGATGGGCACAGTGGCTGCATATGATGGGGAACAGTTGGCTGCATATGATGGGCACAGTGGCTGCATATGATAGGCACAGTGGCTGCATATGATAGGCACAGTGGCTGCATATGATGGGCACAGTTGGCTGCATATGATGGGCACAGTGGCTGCATATGATGGGCACAGTTGGCTGCATATGATGGGCACAGTTGGCTGCATATGATGGGCACAGTTGGCTGCATATGATGGGCACAGTTGGCTGCATATGATGGGCACATTGGATGCATTTGCTGGGCGAAGTTGGCTGCATATGATGGGCACAGTGGCTGCATATGATGGGGCACAGTTGGCTGCATATGATGAGCACAGTTGGCTGCATATTATGGGCCCAGTTGGCTGCATATTATGGGCCCAGTTGGTTGCATATGATGGGCACAGTTGACTGCATATGATGGGCACAGTTGACTGCATATGATGGGCACAGTTAGCTGTATATGATGGGCACATTGGGTGCATGTGATGGGCACAGTTTGCTGCATTTTATGGGCACAGTGGCTGCATTTTATGGGCACAGTGAGGCTGCATTTGATGTCTTTGTTTCAGTATTATTCTGAATTTTTCAGTTCGTTTGCGCCCCCCCAAAAAATTTTGAGCACCAACTGCCACTGATGTACTCTTACCAAAAAGTGTGGACCCCCTGTTTAGGGAGGTCAAACAGGCTAAGATATCTCGTCTGGCACTGCTCCAGCATGGAGGTATGGAGGTAGCATCCGTCCTCGATCCTCAAGCCGCTGTCCGTGATGGTGCCATAGACCCCAATGGATAAAATAAACGCTAATAGTGTAAAACCTCTTAAAAAAAACTGTGTTTATTACATTAGTTGCACTTACGTGGTTCAAAAAGAAAATGCGCATAAAATCTGTGTCTTCCAGTAGGTAGGATGGCAATTGCTTGTACATCCGGGTAGCGCGTTGACGTGGACATGTAGCTCCGACTGACGCGTTTCTTCACTAAAAGACTTCTTCCAGGGCAACTTAAAGTGCTTGTGAAAAAGTCATTGGCAGCAAAAACACAATGGCCTTGATTTACTAAAACTGGAAGGTGCAAAATCTGGTGCAGCTCTGCATGGTGGCCAATCAGCTTCTAACGTCAGCTTGCTGCAGTAAGTTTGGAGAATAAAACCCGGAAGCTGATCGATTTCTCTGCAGACCTGCGCCAGATTGTGCACTATTCAGTTTTAGTAAATAAACCCCATAGGGTTCGTTTACACGAGTTGGGGAGACGGTAAAACCACACGGCTGAGCCATATTTTTACTGCCTCTGAATCACTCCCCCTTTGTCTGTAAAGGCAGCAGCTGGAGGGGCGGGGGATCATCACGAGTGTAAATGAGCCCTATAGGCTCCATTCACACATAAGTGTTCCATGAACGTGTGCAAAGGAGCGCATCTTCTCACGTGTTCACAGAACGCACAATAAAGCACACGTCTTTTGTTGATGGCACCGCAAACACTCCTGGGAAACACGAGCCTCTTTCTGAGATTTGTTGTTTACACGTTAAAACTGTTTTTTTTTGCTAGAAAATTACTTAGAACCCCAAAACATTATATATATATATTTTCCTAACACCCTAGAGAATAAAATGGCGGTCGCAATACTTTTTGTCACACCGTATTTGCGCAGCGGTCTTACAAGCGCACTTTTTTTGGAAAAAATACGCTTTTTTGAATAAAAAAATAAGACAACAGTAAAGTTAGCCCAATTTTTTTTTTATATTGTGAAAGATGATGTTACGCCGAGTAATTGATACCCAGCATGTCACGCTTCAAAATTGCGCCCGCTCGTGGCATGGCGACAAACTTTTACCCTTAAAAAATCTCCATAGGCGACGTTTAAAAAAATTCTACAGGTTGCATGTTTTGAGTTACAGAGGAGGTCTAGGGCTAGAATTATTGCTCTCACTCTACCGATCGCGGCGATACCTCACATGTGTGGTTTGAACACCGTTTTCATACGCGGGCGCTACTCACGTGTGCGTTCGCTTCTGCACGCAAGGTCGGCGGGACGGGGCACGTTTAAAAAAATTTATTTTTTTCTTATTTATTTTACCTTTTATTTTTTTATTTTTACACTGTTCTTTTTTAAAAAAAAATTGTGTCACTTTTTTTACTGTTACAAGGAATGTAAACATCCCTTGTAATAAAAAAAAAGCATGACAGGTCCTCTTAAATATGAGATGCGGGGTCAAAAAGACTTCAGATCTCATATTTACACTAAAATGCAATAAGAGAAAAAAAAAAAATGTCATTTAAAAAAAATAAATAAAGGCCCTTTAAGAGCTATGGGCGGAAGTAAAGTTTTGTCGTCGCCTCCGTCCTGCAAAGATATGGAGATGGGTGGAGTCTCCATACCAAACAGGAGAAGGATCCGATCGCCTCCACCGCTACCGACGGCTCCGGTAAGCGGCGGAGGGCACTGGGGCGCAGCGGGAGGGGGCCCCTCTCCCGCCGCCGATAAAAGTGATCTTGCGGCGAATCCGCCGCAGAGACCACTTTTATCTTGAAGCGGACCGCCCACTGAAGAAGAGGATACCGGGGTTATGGCAGCTAGCTGCTCCCGTAACAACGATATTCCTCTTTAAAGTACTGATGTAAAACTGCGACGGGCGGTCCGTAAGTGGTTAAATCGCATGCCGCTCTATGCCCCAAAAGAAGAAGCTTCTTTGGCGAAGTTTTTGCCCATAGGGTAACCGATTCAAATAAATGGGCCGTCCTCTGTATATCACATGAAAACACGCAAAAAATAAGTGTAAAAAAACGTGCAAAACGGAGATGTGCATGGAACCTTGGCCTGCTTTCACGCTGATCTGCTGCGGGTTAACCTGCAATGCGGTGTACCCATGAATTTCATGCGGGTTACCCCTGCTGTCCCATAGATTTCCATTGGATCGGGCGTTTTTGGTGCGTCTTTCAGAAGACGCAGCCGAAAACGCCTGAGCTAATGGAAGTCTATGGGAAAGTGCAAGTAACCCGTACAAAAACTGTCTGTGCACCGCAGCGGATTAATGTGAAAGCAGTCTTAGAGCAGCTGTCCCTTTAGGAAAGAAGTCCACGAGATTGCACTCATTGGCAACATTTTTACATAACTTTGGGGGTGGAATCAAGAACAAAGGACAACATTTTCTCCTCTAATAGAATCCGTCTCTGTCTTGTTCTTCGAAAGGAAAAGGAAACTGCAACAGCCCCCAAGTCATGTGCAAGACTTCCAAAAAAATCATCATCCCCCTGCGCCTAACGCTTCCACGGGGCTCAAGCTAAAGGGTCACCCAATGCCACATTCCCAGGCTGAGCACTCCATCATTGTTAGCTGTTTACCTGGAGTTCAGCTTTAGGCTTGATTCACACTTAATGCGTTTTTTGATGCATTTTGCAGAAATGCAGAGAAATTTTTTTAACATGGGTTCCTATGGAACGTGTTCACATCAATGGATTTTTGTGCCTCTGCGTTTTTGGAAAGGGCCGGGGACTTTTTATCCCGCAAAATGCAGCATGTGATAGACTTCAACGGATCCACGTCCAAAACGCAAGTACAGCGATTTGTGTTTTGTTTTTTTTTTCTAGCTGTACATTCACTGTATATAACTGGTTGCTAAGGAGGGGGCTGTGAAGCCGGCCTCTGCGTCCTTAACAACCGATGAGTCATCAGCTGTCAGCGGGCTTCTCCACTGAATGTAAAAAAAAAGAATTGCTGGCTAAAAAAAAAAAAAAATTGTGAAAAAAAAACAGCGTGGGGTCCCCCCCCGGTCCATACCAGGCCCCTGGATCTAGTATGGATTCGGAGGGGGAAGAATTGCCGGCTAAAAAAAAAATTGTGAAAAAAAAACAGCGTGGGGCCCCCCCCTCAGGTCCATAACAGGCGCTTGGGTCTAGAATGGATTCGGAGGGGGAGCCCCCCATGCCAAAATTTTTGAAAAAAAATGGCGTGGGGCCCCCCAAAATCCATACCAGACCCTTATCCAAACATGCAGCTGGCAGGTCAGGAAAAGGAGGGGTCGAGCGAGCGCCCCCCCCCCTCCTGAACCATACCAGTCCGCATGCCCTCAACATGTTGATGGGGACAAGGGCCTCTTCCCGACAACCCTTGCCCGGTGGTTGTCGGGGTCTGCGGGCGGGGGGGGCTTGTCAGAATCTGGAAGCCCCCTTTAATAAGGGGGCCCCCAGAACCCAGCCTCCCCCTTATGTGAATGGGTATTGGGTACATCGTACAACTACCCATTCACCAAAAACAAGTTGTGTAGTGTGAAAAAATACAGTAGACAATTTTTGACAAGTCTTTTATTAAAATATCTTCATCTTCCCCCGCTTCTTCCTCCGGTCTTCCTCCATCTTCTCCCGCTTCTTCCTCCGGTCTTCCTCCATCTTCTCCCGCTTCTTCCTCCGGTCTTCCTCCATCTTCTCCCGCTTCTTCCTCCGGTCTTCCTCCATCTTCTCCCGCATCTTCCTCCTATGTGCTTCTCCTGCTTCTTCTGTGATAAGCCCGCAGCCCCCGACAACCACATGGGCAAGGGTTGTTGGGAAGAGGCCCTTGTCCCTATCAAGGTGCTTTGGGGTGGGGGGACACAGAGCCCCCCTTGTCCCAAAGCACCCACCCCCCCATGTTGAGGGCATGAGGCCAGCTATAGTTCCGCGGTAGAAACGCGTGTCCAAAAATGCGCCAAGCACCGCAAAAAGCACTGCAGAAACGCTTGAAAGCAACATGCATAGGTGTCAATGGAGCCTTAAGGCATGCTGAAGTGGCCTCTCAACCAGTTTTCCAATGTGCCTTTTTAGCATGCCTTAAGCTCTTTTAGCATTCCTCAAGTGATATTGTAGCTTGGGGTATCAAGACCCATCAAGCTGGCTGATTCCTTACAATCTCTCTATACTGTATATACTGTGTGTGTGTGTGTGTATATATATGTGTGTGTGTGTGTGTGTGTGTATATATATATATATGTGTGTGTATATATATATGTGTGTGTGTGTGTATGTATCTCACAAAAGTAAGTACACCCTCACATTTTTGAGACTGCTAGTGGGGCTGAAGCCTCATGTCATATGACACCTTGCTCTATAACTCCTATTCTGAGAGTGACTGTTATTTGGCCTTCATTTCCTCTGTATGTATTACACTGGGACTTTTACATTTCCTTGTTTTATTCGGTGAGATGTGGAATTTCCAGTGTGTCGGAATCAGTTATTTCATGAATGTGGAATATCCACTCTGAAGTGTCCGTAGACCTCAATCAAGCCAGTTGTATGAATTACTTTTTTTTTTTGTAGTGATGTTGTGTTAGTAGGACTGTAGCTTGTTGTCGCAGGACACCTAGTACAAAAGGCGGAGCTTAGATCCAGGGGGGCACTCAGCGTGGTCACCTAGCTTTTTGGGGCTCATGTCTTTTGTATTTATTGAACCCTTTTGTGTTTCCATGTTTTCATCACTGCCCTGTAGAGCTGGGATTATGTAAGAGTTATGTCATGAATGTGGACCATCCACTCTGCAATGTTTGTAGATCTCGGTGGAGATATTGGTGACTCACGTGTCGCTTCCTGTTCAGTTGGGTTCACATTCCGACACCCCGAGGTCAGATGTCCCCGGAGATTTGCTGACTGACCATCTCTATTACTGCGCGTTCCGCAGAGTCAGCTGATACCGTCCTGGCTTACTGTACACCGCTATTGTGTCCCCCCGTCATCCCACCCCAGACCTCAGCCATAGAGAACACCTAAAGAGGACCTCTAACTAACTGTACACCGCTATTGTGCCCCCCGTCATCCCACCCCAGACCTCAGCCATAGAGAACACCTAAAGAGGACCTGTCACTAACTGTACACCGCTATTGTGCCCCCCGTCATCCCACCCCAGACCTCAGCCATAGAGAACACCTAAAGAGGACCTGTCACTAACTGTACACCGCTATTGTGCCCCCCGTCATCCCACCCCAGACCTCAGCCATAGAGAACACCTAAAGAGGACCTCTAACTAACTGTACACCGCTATTGTGCCCCCCGTCATCCCACCCCAGACCTCAGCCATAGAGAACACCTAAAGAGGACCTGTCACTAACTGTACACCGCTATTGTGCCCCCCGTCATCCCACCCCAGACCTCAGCCATAGAGAACATCTAAAGAGGACCTGTCACTAACTGTACACCGCTATTGTGCCCCCCGTCATCCCACCCCAGACCTCAGCCATAGAGAACATCTAAAGAGGACCTGTCACTAACTGTACACCGCTATTGTGCCCCCCGTCATCCCACCCCAGACCTCAGCCATAGAGAACACCTAAAGAGGACCTGTCACTAACTGGCCACCGCTATTGTGCCCCCCGTCATCCCACCCCAGACCTCAGCCATAGAGAACATCTAAAGAGGACCTGTCACTAACTGTACACCGCTATTGTGCCCCCCGTCATCCCACCCCAGACCTCAGCCATAGAGAACACCTAAAGAGGACCTCTAACTAACTGTACACCGCTATTGTGCCCCCCGTCATCCCCCCCCCAGACCTCAGCCATAGAGAACACCTAAAGAGGACCTCTAACTAACTGTACACCGCTATTGTGCCCCCCGTCATCCCACCCCAGACCTCAGCCATAGAGAACACCTAAAGAGGACCTCTAACTAACTGTACACCGCTATTGTGCCCCCCGTCATCCCACCCCAGACCTCAGCCATAGAGAACACCTAAAGAGGACCTGTCACTAACTGTACACCGCTATTGTGTCCCCCCGTCATCCCACCCCAGACCTCAGCCATAGAGAACACCTAAAGAGGACCTGTCACTAACTGTACACCGCTATTGTGCCCCCCGTCATCCCACCCCAGACCTCAGCCATAGAGAACACCTAAAGAGGACCTGTCACTAACTGTACACCGCTATTGTGTCCCCCCGTCATCCCACCCCAGACCTCAGCCATAGAGAACACCTAAAGAGGACCTCTAACTAACTGTACACCGCTATTGTGCCCCCCGTCATCCCACCCCAGACCTCAGCCATAGAGAAGACCTAAGGAGGACCTCTCACTAACTTTACAAGTCTGCACAAATAGATTTAGACCCAAGCACTTAGCACCCCCCCCAAAAAAAAACAAATGGAATCACGTCTTAACGTCCTCCTTAAGCAGTGTCACTCCTCTTCCAGGTTCAATGACACCCAGCATCCTATCCATTTCCAGTCCCCTTTAAGCAGCACCGCTCCTTTTCCAGCTTCAGTGACACCCAGCATCTTATCCATTTCCAGTCCCCTTTAAGCAGCACCGCTCCTTTTCCAGCTTCAGTGACACCCAGCATCCTATACATTTCCAGTCCCCTTTTAAGCAGCGTAACTCCTCTTCCAGGTTCAATGACACCCAGCACCCTATCCATTTCCAGTCCCCTTTAAGCAGCACCGCTCCTTTTCCAGCTTCAGTGACACCCAGCATCTTATCCATTTCCAGTCCCTTTAAGCAGCGCCGCTCCTCTTCCATGTTCAATGACACCCAGCATCCTATCCATTTCCAGTCCCCTTTAAGGAGCACCGCTCCTCTTCCAGAATCAGTGACACCCAGCATCCTATTCATTTTCAGTCCCCTTTAAGGAGCGTCACTCCTCTTTCAGGTTCAATGACACCCAGCATCCTATCCATTTCCAGTCCCCTTTAAGGAGCACCGCTCCTCTTCCAGAATCAGTGACACCCAGCACCCTATCCATTTCCAGTCCCCTTTAAGGAGCGTCACTCCTCTTTCAGGTTCAGTGACACCCAGCACCCTATCTATTTCCAGTCCCCTTTAAGCGGCGCCGCTCCTCTTCCAGCTTCAGTGACACCCAGCATCCTATCCATTTCCAGTCCCTTTAAGCAGCGTCGCTCCTCTTTTAGGGTCAGTGACACCCAGCATCCTATCCATTTCCAGTCCCCTTATGGCAGCCCCGCTCCTCTACCAGGTTCAGTGACACCCAGCATCCTATCCATTTCCAGTCCCCTTTAAGGAGCGTCACTCCTCTTTCAGGTTCAGTGACACCCAGCATCCTATCCATTTCCAGTCCCCTTTAAGGAGCACCGCTCCTCTTCCAGGTTCAGTAACACTCTTTCCTGTAAAAACTGAGGTTGTCAGAGACACGTCCCCAAGGGGTGTTCTCAAGCTTACAGGAGGAGATTGATGCCGAGAACGGCGCTCACATTGAGATGAAATATTGCCACCTACGGTACCAGTCCTTAGATGTGGCGGCTGCATTCATTTTTTTTTCTTTGTTGTCACCTGATGATCCTGCCAGTAGCACACTTCCTGTCCTAGGGTGACAACGCTTGCTCACTGTACTGTATCTATGGAGCGTTGTCATCCTAGGACAGGATTACACAACACACTCCCCCTTCTTCTCATCTCCATAACAAGGAGGGAGGTGATCTGTAGTCCTCAGAGGGAGCCAGGAAGAGTGTAACTGATGACAGTGCAGCACAGGAAGATATCTGTTTCCTGGATTTCTGGCAGGATCAGCGGGTATATTTGGCACTTGTCAAACAGAAATCAACACTTTTAATGGCATATTTAACAGACAGACAAGGAGCAGAGAAGAGATGTTTGTTGTTCCGCTGTACAGCAAAGCTTAGAGAGGTGGAGGGAGAAGCAGCACAAGGAGCCAGTCAGGTGTGTTGCAGTGCAAAGGAGCATGCTGATAGAAGAGAGCAAAGAGATGAGCTCATTAGTCCACTGCTTCTCCTTGTACTGAGGGAGGAGCAGGCAGCACAAGGAGCCAATTAATTGTGCTACAGCACCAGGAGCATGCAGATAGGAGGAGAGAGCAGAGTGATAAAGTGACAAGCCTTTCAGTCTGCTGCTTTTACTGCCCAATCACAGGCTGGGGGTGGGACAAGACCTGTAAGTGTTACTAAACAGCAGAGACAAAATCAGGATCCCTTCCAGACAGGACTGTGTTGTGTGGCAGAGCTGTGTGAATCTCAGGACTGGATGGACAGAAATACAAATCCTTTGGCAGGTAAAAGCCACAGTGAGGGGAAAAAAGTATTTGACCCCCCGGCTGATTTTGCCCCACTGACAAAGAAACGATCCGTCTATAATTTTAATGGTCGGTTTATTTTACCAGTGAGAGACGGAATAACAACAAAAACATCCAGAAAAAAACGCATTTCAAAAAAGTTATAAATTGATTTGCATTTTAATGAGTGAAATAATTATTTCATCCCCTATCAATCAGCAAGATTTCTGGCTCCCAGGTGTCTTCTATACAGGTAACAAGCTGAGATTAGGAGCACTCTCTTAAAGGGAGTGCTCCTAATCTCAGCTTGTTACCTGTATAAAAGACACCTGTCCACAGAAGCAATCAATCAGATTCCAATCTCTCCACCATGGCCAAGACCAAAGAGCTGTCCAAGGATGTCAGGGACAAGATTGTAGACCTACACAAGGCTGGAATGGGCTACAAGACCATCACTAAGCAGCTTGGTGAGAGGGTGACAACAGTTGGTGCGATTATTCCCAAATGGAAGAAACACAAAATAACAGTCAATCTCCCTCAGTCTGGGGCTCCATGGAAGATCTCACCTGGTGGGGTTTCAATGATCATGAGAACGGTGAGGAATCAGCCCAGAACTACACAGGAGAATCTTGTCAATGATCTCAGCTGGGACCATAGTCACCAAGAAAACAATCGGTAACACACTACACCGTGAAGGACTGAAATCCTGCAGCGCCCACAAGGTCCTCCCTGCCCAAGAAAGCACATGTACAGGTCTGCCTGAAGTTTGCTAATGAACATCTGAATGATTCAGAGGAGAACTGGGTGAAAGTGTTGTGGTCAGAGGAGACCAAAGTCAAGCTCTTTGGCCTCAACTCGCCGTATTTGGAGGAGGAGGAATGCTGCCTATGACCCCAAGAACACCATCCCCCACCGTCATACATGGAGGTCCTATGACCCCAAGAACACCATCCCCCACCGTCATACATGGAGGTCCTATGACCCCAAGAACACCATCCCCCACCGTCATACATGGAGGTCCTATGACCCCAAGAACACCATCCCCCACCGTCATACATGGAGGTCCTATGACCCCAAGAACACCATCCCCACCGTCATACATGGAGGTCCTATGACCCCAAGAACACCATCCCCCACTGTCATACATGGAGGTCCTATGACCCCAAGAACACCATCCCCCACCGTCATACATGGAGGTCCTATGACCCCAAGAACACCATCCCCCACCGTCATACATGGAGGTCCTATGACCCCAAGAACACCATCCCCCACCGTCATACATGGAGGTCCTATGACCCCAAGAACACCATCCCCCACCGTCATACATGGAGGTCCTATGACCCCAAGAACACCATCCCCACCGTCATACATGGAGGTCCTATGACCCCAAGAACACCATCCCCCACTGTCATACATGGAGGTCCTATGACCCCAAGAACACCATCCCCCACCGTCATACATGGAGGTCCTATGACCCCAAGAACACCATCCCCCACCGTCATACATGGAGGTCCTATGACCCCAAGAACACCATCCCCCACCGTCATACATGGAGGTCCTATGACCCCAAGAACACCATCCCCCACCGTCATACATGGAGGTCCTATGACCCCAAGAACACCATCCCCCACCGTCATACATGGAGGTCCTATGACCCCAAGAACACCATCCCCACCGTCATACATGGAGGTCCTATGACCCCAAGAACACCATCCCCCACTGTCATACATGGAGGTCCTATGACCCCAAGAACACCATCCCCCACCGTCATACATGGAGGTTCTATGACCCCAAGAACACCATCCCCCACCGTCATACATGGAGGTCCTATGACCCCAAGAACACCATCCCCCACCGTCATACATGGAGGTCCTATGACCCCAAGAACACCATCCCCCACTGTCATACATGGAGGTCCTATGACCCCAAGAACACCATCCCCCACCGTCATACATGGAGGTTCTATGACCCCAAGAACACCATCCCCACCGTCATACATGGAGGTCCTATGACCCCAAGAACACCATCCCCCACTGTCATACATGGAGGTCCTATGACCCCAAGAACACCATCCCCCACCGTCATACATGGAGGTTCTATGACCCCAAGAACACCATCCCCACCGTCATACATGGAGGTCCTATGACCCCAAGAACACCATCCCCCACTGTCATACATGGAGGTCCTATGACCCCAAGAACACCATCCCCCACCGTCATACATGGAGGTTCTATGACCCCAAGAACACCATCCCCCACCGTCATACATGGAGGTCCTATGACCCCAAGAACACCATCCCCCACCGTCATACATGGAGGTCCTATGACCCCAAGAACACCATCCCCCACCGTCATACATGGAGGTTCTATGACCCCAAGAACACCATCCCCCACCGTCATACATGGAGGTCCTATGACCCCAAGAACACCATCCCCACCGTCATACATGGAGGTCCTATGACCCCAAGAACACCATCCCCCACTGTCATACATGGAGGTCCTATGACCCCAAGAACACCATCCCCCACTGTCATACATGGAGGTCCTATGACCCCAAGAACACCATCCCCCACCGTCATACATGGAGGTTCTATGACCCCAAGAACACCATCCCCCACCGTCATACATGGAGGTCCTATGACCCCAAGAACACCATCCCCCACCGTCATACATGGAGGTCCTATGACCCCAAGAACACCATCCCCCACTGTCATACATGGAGGTCCTATGACCCCAAGAACACCATCCCCCACCGTCATACATGGAGGTTCTATGACCCCAAGAACACCATCCCCACCGTCATACATGGAGGTCCTATGACCCCAAGAACACCATCCCCCACTGTCATACATGGAGGTCCTATGACCCCAAGAACACCATCCCCCACCGTCATACATGGAGGTTCTATGACCCCAAGAACACCATCCCCACCGTCATACATGGAGGTCCTATGACCCCAAGAACACCATCCCCCACTGTCATACATGGAGGTCCTATGACCCCAAGAACACCATCCCCCACCGTCATACATGGAGGTTCTATGACCCCAAGAACACCATCCCCCACCGTCATACATGGAGGTCCTATGACCCCAAGAACACCATCCCCCACCGTCATACATGGAGGTCCTATGACCCCAAGAACACCATCCCCCACCGTCATACATGGAGGTTCTATGACCCCAAGAACACCATCCCCCACCATCATACATGGAGGTCCTATGACCCCAAGAACACCATCCCCACCGTCATACATGGAGGTCCTATGACCCCAAGAACACCATCCCCCACTGTCATACATGGAGGTCCTATGACCCCAAGAACACCATCCCCCACCGTCATACATGGAGGTTCTATGACCCCAAGAACACCATCCCCCACCGTCATACATGGAGGTCCTATGACCCCAAGAACACCATCCCCCACTGTCATACATGGAGGTCCTATGACCCCAAGAACACCATCCCCACCGTCATACATGGAGGTCCTATGACCCCAAGAACACCATCCCCCACTGTCATACATGGAGGTCCTATGACCCCAAGAACACCATCCCCCACTGTCATACATGGAGGTCCTATGACCCCAAGAACACCATCCCCCACCGTCATACATGGAGGTCCTATGACCCCAAGAACACCATCCCCCACTGTCATACATGGAGGTCCTATGACCCCAAGAACACCATCCCCCACCGTCATACATGGAGGTTCTATGACCCCAAGAACACCATCCCCCACCGTCATACATGGAGGTCCTATGACCCCAAGAACACCATCCCCCACTGTCATACATGGAGGTCCTATGACCCCAAGAACACCATCCCCACCGTCATACATGGAGGTCCTATGACCCCAAGAACACTATCCCCCACTGTCATACATGGAGGTCCTATGACCCCAAGAACACCATCCCCCACTGTCATACATGGAGGTCCTATGACCCCAAGAACACCATCCCCCACAGTCATACATGGAGGTCCTATGACCCCAAGAACACCATCCCCCACTGTCATACATGGAGGTCCTATGACCCCAAGAACACCATCCCCACCGTCATACATGGAGGTCCTATGACCCCAAGAACACCATCCCCCACTGTCATACATGGAGGTCCTATGACCCCAAGAACACCATCCCCCACTGTCATACATGGAGGTCCTATGACCCCAAGAACACCATCCCCCACCGTCATACATGGAGGTCCTATGACCCCAAGAACACCATCCCCACCGTCATACATGGAGGTCCTATGACCCCAAGAACACCATCCCCACCGTCATACATGGAGGTCCTATGACCCCAAGAACACCATCCCCCACCGTCATACATGGAGGTCCTATGACCCCAAGAACACCATCCCCCACCGTCATACATGCAGGTCCTATGACCCAAGAACACCATCCCCCACCGTCATACATGGAGGTCCTATGACCCCAAGAACACCATCCCCCACCGTCATACATGGAGGTCCTATGACCCCAAGAACACCATCCCCCACTGTCATACATGAAGGTCCTATGACCCCAAGAACACCATCCCCATCATCATACATGGAGGTCCTATGACCCCAAGAACACCATCCCCACCGTCATACATGGAGGTCCTATGACCCCAAGAACACCATCCCCACCGTCATACATGGAGGTCCTATGACCCCAAGAACACCATCCCCACCGTCATACATGGAGGTCCTATGACCCCAAGAACACCATCCCCACCGTCATACATGGAGGTCCTATGACCCCAAGAACACCATCCCCATCATCATACATGGAGGTCCTATGACCCCAAGAACACCATCCCCACCGTCATACATGGAGGTCCTATGACCCCAAGAACACATCCCCACCGTCATACATGGAGGTCCTATGACCCCAAGAACACCATCCCCACCGTCATACATGGAGGTCCTATGACCCCAAGAACACCATCCCCACCGTCATACATGGAGGTCCTATGACCCCAAGAACAGCATCCCCCACCGTCATACATGGAGGTCCTATGACCCCAAGAACACCATCCCCACCGTCATACATGGAGGTCCTATGACCCCAAGAACACCATCCCCCACCGTCATACATGGAGGTCCTATGACCCCAAGAACACCATCCCCACCGTCATACATGGAGGTCCTATGACCCCAAGAACACCATCCCCCACTGTCATACATGGAGGTCCTATGACCCCAAGAACAGCATCCCCCACCGTCATACATGGAAGTCCTATGACCCCAAGAACACCATCCCCACCGTCATACATGGAGGTCCTATGACCCCAAGAACAGCATCCCCCACCGTCATACATGGAGGTCCTATGACCCCAAGAACACCATCCCCCACCGTCATACATGGAGGTCCTATGACCCCAAGAACACCATCCCCCACCGTCATACATGGAGGTTCTATGACCCCAAGAACACCATCCCCCACCGTCATACATGGAGGTCCTATGACCCCAAGAACACCATCCCCCACCGTCATACATGGAGGTCCTATGACCCCAAGAACACCATCCCCCACTGTCATACATGGAGGTCCTATGACCCCAAGAACACCATCCCCCACCGTCATACATGGAGGTTCTATGACCCCAAGAACACCATCCCCACCGTCATACATGGAGGTCCTATGACCCCAAGAACACCATCCCCCACTGTCATACATGGAGGTCCTATGACCCCAAGAACACCATCCCCCACCGTCATACATGGAGGTTCTATGACCCCAAGAACACCATCCCCACCGTCATACATGGAGGTCCTATGACCCAAGAACACCATCCCCCACTGTCATACATGGAGGTCCTATGACCCCAAGAACACCATCCCCCACCGTCATACATGGAGGTTCTATGACCCCAAGAACACCATCCCCCACCGTCATACATGGAGGTCCTATGACCCCAAGAACACCATCCCCACCGTCATACATGGAGGTTCCTATGACCCCAAGAACACCATCCCCCACTGTCATACATGGAGGTCTATGACCCCAAGAACACCATCCCCACCGTCATACATGGAGGTCCTATGACCCCAAGAACACCATCCCCCACTGTCATACATGGAGGTCCTATGACCCCAAGAACACCATCCCCCACCGTCATACATGGAGGTTCTATGACCCCAAGAACACCATCCCCACCGTCATACATGGAGGTCCTATGACCCCAAGAACACCATCCCCCACTGTCATACATGGAGGTCCTATGACCCCAAGAACACCATCCCCCACCGTCATACATGGAGGTTCTATGACCCCAAGAACACCATCCCCCACCGTCATACATGGAGGTCCTATGACCCCAAGAACACCATCCCCACCGTCATACATGGAGGTCCTATGACCCCAAGAACACCATCCCCCACCGTCATACATGGAGGTTCTATGACCCCAAGAACACCATCCCCCACCGTCATACATGGAGGTCCTATGACCCCAAGAACACCATCCCCACCGTCATACATGGAAGGTCCTATGACCCCAAGAACACCATCCCCCACTGTCATACATGGAGGTCCTATGACCCCAAGAACACCATCCCCCACTGTCATACATGGAGGTCCTATGACCCCAAGAACACCAGCCCCCACCGTCATACATGGAGGTCTATGACCCCAAGAACACCATCCCCCACTGTCATACATGGAGGTCCTATGACCCCAAGAACACCATCCCCACCGTCATACATGGAGGTTCTATGACCCCAAGAACACCATCCCCCACCGTCATACATGGAGGTCCTATGACCCCAAGAACACCATCCCCCACTGTCATACATGGAGGTCCTATGACCCCAAGAACACCATCCCCACCGTCATACATGGAGGTCCTATGACCCCAAGAACACCATCCCCCACTGTCATACATGGAGGTCCTATGACCCCAAGAACACCATCCCCCACCTGTCATACATGGAGGTCCTATGACCCCAAGAACACCATCCCCCACCGTCATACATGGAGGTTCTATGACCCAAGAACACCATTCCCCACTGTCATACATGGAGGTCCTATGACCCCAAGAACACCATCCCCCACCGTCATACATGGAGTTCTATGACCCCAAGAACACCATCCCCCACCTCATACCATGGAGGTCCTATGCCCAAGAACACCATCCCCACTGTCATACATGGAGGTCCCTATGACCCCAAGAACACCATCCCCCACTGTCATACATGGAGGTCCTATGACCCACTGTCATACATGGAGGTCCTATGACCCCAAGAACACCATCCCCCACTGTCATACATGGAGGTCCTATGACCCCAAGAACACCATCCCCCACTGTCATACATGGAGGTCCTATGACCCCAAGAACACCATCCCCACCGTCATACATGGAGGTCCTATGACCCCAAGAACACCATCCCCCACTGTCATACATGGAGGTCCTATGACCCCAAGAACACCATCCCCCACTGTCATACATGGAGGTCCTATGACCCCAAGAACACCATCCCCCACCGTCATACATGGAGGTCCTATGACCCCAAGAACACCATCCCCCACCGTCATACATGGAGGTTCTATGACCCCAAGAACACCATCCCCCACCGTCATACATGGAGGTCCTATGACCCCAAGAACACCATCCCCACCGTCATACATGGAGGTCCTATGACCCCAAGAACACCATCCCCCACTGTCATACATGGAGGTCCTATGACCCCAAGAACACCATCCCCCACCGTCATACATGGAGGTTCTATGACCCCAAGAACACCATCCCCCACCGTCATACATGGAGGTCCTATGACCCCAAGAACACCATCCCCCACTGTCATACATGGAGGTCCTATGACCCCAAGAACACCATCCCCACCGTCATACATGGAGGTCCTATGACCCCAAGAACACCATCCCCCACTGTCATACATGGAGGTCCTATGACCCCAAGAACACCATCCCCCACTGTCATACATGGAGGTCCTATGACCCCAAGAACACCATCCCCCACCGTCATACATGGAGGTCCTATGACCCCAAGAACACCATCCCCCACTGTCATACATGGAGGTCCTATGACCCCAAGAACACCATCCCCCACTGTCATACATGGAGGTTCTATGACCCCAAGAACACCATCCCCCACCGTCATACATGGAGGTCCTATGACCCCAAGAACACCATCCCCCACTGTCATACATGGAGGTCCTATGACCCCAAGAACACCATCCCCACCGTCATACATGGAGGTCCTATGACCCCAAGAACACTATCCCCCACTGTCATACATGGAGGTCCTATGACCCCAAGAACACCATCCCCCACTGTCATACATGGAGGTCCTATGACCCCAAGAACACCATCCCCCACCGTCATACATGGAGGTCCTATGACCCCAAGAACACCATCCCCCACTGTCATACATGGAGGTCCTATGACCCCAAGAACACCATCCCCACCGTCATACATGGAGGTCCTATGACCCCAAGAACACCATCCCCCACTGTCATACATGGAGGTCCTATGACCCCAAGAACACCATCCCCCACTGTCATACATGGAGGTCCTATGACCCCAAGAACACCATCCCCCACCGTCATACATGGAGGTCCTATGACCCCAAGAACACCATCCCCACCGTCATACATGGAGGTCCTATGACCCCAAGAACACCATCCCCACCGTCATACATGGAGGTCCTATGACCCCAAGAACACCATCCCCCACCGTCATACATGGAGGTCCTATGACCCCAAGAACACCATCCCCCACCGTCATACATGCAGGTCCTATGACCCCAAGAACACCATCCCCCACCGTCATACATGGAGGTCCTATGACCCCAAGAACACCATCCCCCACCGTCATACATGGAGGTCCTATGACCCCAAGAACACCATCCCCCACTGTCATACATGAAGGTCCTATGACCCCAAGAACACCATCCCCATCATCATACATGGAGGTCCTATGACCCCAAGAACACCATCCCCACCGTCATACATGGAGGTCCTATGACCCCAAGAACACCATCCCCACCGTCATACATGGAGGTCCTATGACCCCAAGAACACCATCCCCACCGTCATACATGGAGGTCCTATGACCCCAAGAACACCATCCCCACCGTCATACATGGAGGTCCTATGACCCCAAGAACACCATCCCCCACCGTCATACATGGAGGTCCTATGACCCCAAGAACACCATCCCCACCGTCATACATGGAGGTCCTATGACCCCAAGAACACCATCCCCACCGTCATACATGGAGGTGGAAACATTATGCTTTTTGGGGTGTATTTCTGCTAAAAGGACAGGACAACTTCACTGCATCAAAGGGACGATGTACCGTCAAGTCTTGGGTGAGAACCTCCTTCCCTCAGCCAGGGCATTGAAGATGGGTCGTGAATGGGTATTCCAGTATGACAATGACCCAAAACACACGGCCAAGGCAACCATGGAGTGGCTCAAGAAGAAGCATGTTACGGTCCTGGAGTCTCCTAGCCAGTCTCCAGACCTCAATCCCATAGAAAATATGTGGAGGGAGCTGAAGGTTCGAGTTACCAAACATCAGCCTGGAAACCTTAATGATTTGGAGAAGTTCTGCAAAGAGGACAAAATCCCTCCTGAGATGTGTGCAAACCTGGAGGCCAACTACAAGAAACGTCTGACCTCTGTGATCGCCAACAAGGGTTTCTCCACCAAGTCATGGTTTGCGAAGGGGTCAAATACTTATTTCACTCGTTAAAACACAAATCAATTTATAACTTTTTTTGAAATGCGTTTTTCTGGATGTTTTTGTTGTTGTTTTGTCTCTCACTGTTAAAAAAAAAAAAAAACGACCATTAAAATTATAGACTGATCATTTCTTTTTTTGGGCAAACGTACAAAAACAGGCAGGGGGTCGAATACTTTTTCCTCCTCACTGTAGCTGTTTTTCCGGAATTTCATCTTTCCGATCATCATTCCGTTCAGCCTGACACCAACAATCCGAGAAGTCACAAAGTAATAATACCAGATTTTCCTCACCGCTTCGGGTCATTTCACACATTTTTTGTGATTTTTTTTTTTCGGTCTTTCGAAGTTTCCGTCAGAAATCGCGGTCATTGTTGGTGAGGTTGTGGAGGGAGGAGGGACCCGCGTGGGTTGTGGAGGGAGGAGTGACCCGCGTGGGTTGTGGAGGGAGGAGTGACCCGCGTGGGTTGTGGAGGGAGGAGTGACCCGCGTGGGTTGTGGAGGGAGGAGTGACCCGCGTGGGTTGTGGAGGGAGGAGTGACCCGCGTGGGTTGTGGAGGGAGGAGTGACCCGCGTGGGTTGTGGAGGGAGGAGGGACCCGCGTGGGTTGTGGAGGGAGGAGTGACCCGCGTGGGTTGTGGAGGGAGGAGTGACCCGCGTGGGTTGTGGAGGGAGGAGTGACCCGCGTGGGTTGTGGAGGGAGGAGTGACCCGCGTGGGTTGTGGAGGGAGGAGTGACCCGCGTGGGTTGTGGAGGGAGGAGTGACCCGCGTGGGTTGTGGAGGGAGGAGGGACCCGCGTGGGTTGTGGAGGGAGGAGTGACCCGCGTGGGTTGTGGAGGGAGGAGTGACCCGCGTGGGTTGTGGAGGGAGGAGTGACCCGCGTGGGTTGTGGAGGGAGGAGGGACCCGCGTGGGTTGTGGAGGGAGGAGGGACCCGTCCGTGTTGGGGGGTCGCTGTGTTGGCGATGTGTCTGGCAGGGGGACAAGGGGAGTAAATGTGTTCTCCATGTTCTTCTCTCCGCTCCTCCAGCTGCGGGACGGAGTCTCTGGACAAAGGAAACAGCTGACTCTGCACCGGGGAGATCTCCCGAGACTCCGCACCACCCACTGCTGGGGAACCTTCCATAGGAGCTGGGCCAGCAGAAAGGGACCTACCCGGACAGTCCATCCATAAGAGGAGCCTACAGAAAGGGACCTACCCGGACAGATCCTCCATAAGAGGAACCCACAGAAAGTGACCTACCTGGACAGACCCTCCATAAGAGGAGCCCACAGAAAGGAACCTACCTGGACAGACCCTTCATAAGAGGAGCCCACAGAAAGGGACCTACCTGGACAGACCCTTCATAAGAGGAGCCCACAGAAAGGGACCTACCTGGACAGACCCTTCATAAGAGGAGCCCACAGAAAGGGACCTACCTGGACAGACCCTCCATAAGAGGACCCTGCAAAAGGAACCCACCTGGACAGACCCACAATAAGAGGAGCCCACAGAAAGGGACCTACCTGGACAGACCCTCCATAAGAGGAGCCCACAGAAAGGGACCTACCTGGACAGACCCTTCATAAGAGGAGCCCACAGAAAGGGACCTACCTGGACAGACCCTTCATAAGAGGAGCCCACAGAAAGGGACCTACCTGGACAGACCCTTCATAAGAGGAGCCCACAGAAAGGGACCTACCTGGACAGACCCTCCATAAGAGGACCCTGCAAAAGGAACCCACCTGGACAGACCCACAATAAGAGGAGCCCACAGAAAGGGACCTACCTGGACAGACCCTCCATAAGAGGAGCCCACAGAAAGGGACCTACTCGGACAGTCCATCCATAGGAGGAGCCCACAGAAAGGGACCTACCTGGACAGACCCTCCATAAGAGAAACCCACAGAAAGGGACCTACCCAGACAGTCCATCCATAAGGGGGGCGCCCACAGAAAGGGACCTACTCGGACAGTCCATCCATAGGAGGAGCCCACAGAAAGGGACCTACCTGGACAGACCCTCCAAAAGAGAAACCCACAGAAAGGGACCTACCTGGACAGTCCATCCATAAGGGGGGAGCCCACAGAAAGGGACCTACCTGGACAGACCCTCCATAAGAGGAGCCCACAGAAAGGGACCTACCTGGACAGACCCTTCATAAGAGGAGCCCACAGAAAGGGACCTACCTGGACAGACCCTTCATAAGAGGAGCCCACAGAAAGGGACCTACCTGGACAGACCCTCCATAAGAGGACCCTGCAAAAGGAACCCACCTGGACAGACCCACAATAAGAGGAGCCCACAGAAAGGGACCTACCTGGACAGACCCTCCATAAGAGGAGCCCACAGAAAGGGACCTACTCGGACAGTCCATCCATAGGAGGAGCCCACAGAAAGGGACCTACCTGGACAGACCCTCCATAAGAGAAACCCACAGAAAGGGACCTACCCGGACAGTCCATCCATAAGGGGGGCGCCCACAGAAAGGGACCTACTCGGACAGTCCATCCATAGGAGGAGCCCACAGAAAGGGACCTACCTGGACAGACCCTCCAAAAGAGAAACCCACAGAAAGGGACCTACCTGGACAGTCCATCCATAAGGGGGGAGCCCACAGAAAGGGACCTACCTGGACAGACCCTCCATAAGAGGAGCCCACAGAAAGGGACCTACCTGGACAGACCCTTCATAAGAGGAGCCCACAGAAAGGGACCTACCTGGACAGACCCTTCATAAGAGGAGCCCACAGAAAGGGACCTACCTGGACAGACCCTTCATAAGAGGAGCCCACAGAAAGGGACCTACCTGGACAGACCCTCCATAAGAGGAGCCCACAGAAAGGGACCTACCTGGACAGACCCTTCATAAGAGGAGCCCACAGAAAGGGACCTACCTGGACAGACCCTCTATAAGAGGACCCTGCAAAAGGAACCCACCTGGACAGACCCACAATAAGAGGAGCCCACAGAAAGGGACCTACTCGGACAGTCAAACCATAAGGGGAGCCCACAGAAAGGAACCTACCTGGACAGACCCTCCATTAGAGGAGCCCAGAGAAAGGAACCTACCTGGACAGACCCTCCATAAGACAAGCCAGCAGAAAGGGACCTACCCGGACAATCCCTCCATAAGAGGAGCCAGCAGAAAGGGACCTACTTGGACAGTCCTTCCATAAGAGAAGCCTGCAGAAAAGGGCCTACCTGGACAGTCCTTCCAAAGGAGGAGCCCACGAAAAGGAACCTACCCGGACAGTCCCTCCATAAGAGGAGCCCGCAAAAAGGAACCTACCTGGGCAGTCCATCCATAAGAGGAGTGGGTAGACGAGGATGGATCTCACACTTTTCCCCGGTGCTCTAGGAAGTTGAGGGATACTGATCAGAACCCGGAGAAGCTGTAAGTCACTAGTAAGGTAAGTACATACTATTAGAGGTTAATTTATGGCCCCGGACAGACCTACTGTACATGGACCCTCTAAGACTCAGAGGGCCATTTATATGATCTATAATTGTAATACTTACTTCCAGAGATCACAGTACTCACCCTGGCAATGCCTTCATTTCCATAAGTAAGGTGCAATCTTTGTTCAGACATCATCCAGGGTCACCATCTGCTTCCCAGACCGAGATACCGGCTCAGAGATGATACAGTCATGTAAACACTCCAGTTCTTGGCTGTGTTCACAAATGTCTGACACAGATCAGCCCCATGCTGAATGTTTTTTTACTTTGTGACTTGTTACAATGCACAGCCTGATCACTGGGGGAGGGGAGACTGAGGAAATGCTTCCTCCTCCTTCTACAAAGTTACAATGTACAGTCTGATCACTGGGGGAGGGGAGACTGAGGAAATGCTTCCTCCTGCCTGCAGCAGACTGTTGACATTAGGAGTTTGGGGTGTCAGGGGGATAACATCACAGAACCCGTCCTCGGTCCTGATGCAAGCAGTGGGGGAAGTTATGCAAATATCAAAATTCCTCGATGGGTGGGTGTCAGTCGGGGGGGGGGGGGGGGCAATGGGTGTTCCTAGGCAGGCTGTAATTTGCAAGGTGGCACCCTCATGTAATGCTGACCGTCCATGCTTGACAGAATTGAAATCAAATTAATGAAATGGATGGACCAGGGAGAGGCTGGGGAGGAAAGGGCTAGATAACGCTGGACGTCCTCCAGCCAAGAAATGAACGGGCTCTATCTAACTTGCTGCAGCTTCTATATTGCAATATCAGTCCAGGAGTGGAGCCGGTACAACTATGCAAGACTCTAGGGGAGCCTGGAGGTCAGATTTGATTGCAGCCTGCCCCCTATTGTGCGGGTGACAGCGCGACCGTTCCGTCTTATAAGAGTGTCACGGGGGACAGGAAGTGAGGAACAATCTCCCTGATGGGGTGACGGATATCTGTGAAGACCATACAAGTCTTACTGACTTCCATCTGGAATTAGATTTTTAGTTAATTGAATAAAACTAAAAATTAGGTAAAAAAAAAAGAATAAAACTCTTATTGGACAAAATTTTAGTCAATTGAAAAAAACTAAAAATTAGGTAAAAAAAAAAAAAAAAAATCCCATTGGACAAAATTTTGTTAAAAACGTGATTTTCCTTTTATAAAGCAAATCAATGGGAGGCGACCTTAAAAAAGAAAAAAAGAAAATCTCGGTTCTTATACGACCCGAAGTGCGACGTATCTCACCGAGCGCTGACCTCGCGGCGAACTCCCAGACGGAACGCAAATGTTTATGTCTGAATTCTTCTTCATTATTCAATTTCCAACAAAGTTTTTTTTTTTTTTAAATTTAAATCGAGGTGCGGAAAGTGTCTTAGAGAGGAATGGATGGGGGTGGGGCCGTGCAGTAAAGGGTTAAATCGTTCTCACTGGGGACCCCCCCCCCCCCCCCCCGGGACCACCCACGCCTTTACTGTATAAGAATCAATGTTTTCTTCTACCCCCTGATCTTTGTATTCAGGACTGAAAACCCCCTCCCCCTCCCAACCCCAAGAGGACCCGTCATCACACCTCTTCTTCATGTCATGTGTCTGTGTGAAAGAAAATGTAAAAATATAAAGTGATATAAAACTTACATGTAGCAGATTAAATTACATTAAAATGTAAATTAAAATAAAATGTGTATATATAATGTAATATTTAATTTGCAATTTAAATACAATAATAATATAAGAAACTATCTTATTAATTCATATATATATATATATTTTTTTTTTATTAAAATGTGTTTATAATGTAATATTTAATTTGTAATTTAAATACAATAATAATAATAATATAAGAAAAACTATTTTATTTATTCATTAAATACAATATCTCACAAAAGTAAGTACATCCCTTACATTTTTGTAGATATTTTCTTCTATCTTTTCATGTGACAACACTGAAGAAATGACACTTGTCTACAATGTAAAGTAGTGAGTGTACAGCTTGTATAACAGTGTAAATTTGCTGTCCCCTCAAAATAACTCAACACACAGCCATTAATGTCTAAACCGTTGGAGACAAGAGTGAGTACACCCCTAAGTGAAAATGTCCAAATTGGGCCCAATTAGCCATTTTCCCTCCCCGGTGTCATGTGACTCGTTAGTGGTACAAGGTCTCAGGTGTGAATGGGGAGCAGGTGTGTTAAATTTGGTGTTATCGCTCTCACACTGGTCACTGGAAGTCTTTGGGAAATAGACGTATGAGTGCTGCCAGCTTTGTCGCAGAGGTTGAAGGGGTGGGGGGTCAGCCTGTCGCTGGCAACAAAAGTGAGTACACCCCTATTTGAAAATGTCCAAATTGGGCCCAAAGTGTCCATATTTTGTGTGGCCACCATTATTTTCCAGCACTGCCTTAACCCTCTTGGGCATGGAGGTCACCAGAGCTTCACAGGTTGCCACTGGACTCCTCTTCCCCTCCTCCATGATGACATCACAGAGCTGGTGAATGTAATGCCGCGTACACACGGTCGTACTTTTCGTCTACAAAAGTCGGACAGCCTTTCCGACAGACTTCCGGCAGACTTTCGGTGGACTTGCGGCGGACTTGCGGCCTACTTTCTAACGAACGGACTTGCCTACACACGACCACACAAAAGTCGGTCGGATTCGTACGTGATGACGTACACCGGACTAAAATAAGGAAGTTCATAGCCAGTAGCCAATAGGTGCCCTAGCGTGGCTTTTTGTCCGTCGGACTAGCACACAGACGAGCGGATTTCGGGGTCCGTCGTAGTTACGAAGTAAAGTTTTGAAGCATGTTTCAAATCTAAAGTACGTCGGATTTGAGGCTAAAAAAGTCAGTTGAAAGTCCGGAGAAGCCCACACACGATCGGATTACCAGCCAGCTTTAGTCCATCAGCGTCTGTTGGACTTTTGTAGACGAAAAGTACGACCGTGTGTACGCGGCATTAGAGACCTTGCGCTCCTCCACCTTCCATTTGAGGATGTCCCACAGATGCTCAATAGGGTTTAGGTCTGGAGACATGCTTGGCCAGTCCATCACCTTTACCCTCAGCTTCTTTAGCAAGGCAGTGGTCGTCTTGGAGGTGTGTTTGGGGTCGTTATCATGTTGGAATACTGCCCTGCGGCCCAGTCTCTGAAGGGAGGGGATCATGCTCTGCTTCAGTAGGTCACAGTCAGAGGCATATCTAGTGAAAATGGCACCTATGGCAAGCACTGAAACTGCGCCCTGGTCAAAACATTTAAAACCCATCTTTCAGATAACCTTAACAACAACAACAACAAAAAAAACAGCTAACAAAACTACAAGTCAAACTCTTTAATATTCCAATTATGGATGGGCACTACATAAAAATGACACCAGCACCCATAAATGCAGTCTCACCAGCGCCCCAAAAAAATGCTGCGCCAGCGCCTCTGACACCGTACAGAGGTAGAGAGGGAGTAGGATCACCAGCGGCCGGGTGCCCTAGGCGCGGCTGCCTAGTTTGCCTAGTGGTAGCGCCGGCCCTGTCTGCTTGGCACACATGCAGAATCGCACATGATGGATTTAAGTCCTGCGTGTGTGCCAGGCCCAAGCAGAAGCAAGCAGCCAATCAAATATAGTGCTGAATATGGATTGAATAAATATGCTTAGCCATAGATATCATAAATAAAGTGTAATAAAGTGATTTGTGACACAGCAGGTACTACTTACAAATCATTGTATTACACTTTATTTATGATATCTATGGCTAGGCATATTTATCTAATCCGTATTGTTTGAGCACTATATTTGATTGCTTCACTTCTGCTTCGCAGTTGGCACAGGTCACTGGTACACAAGCTGCACATGATGATGATCAAGGTGACTGGTGATGTAAGTATTGTACTAGTACCCGCTGCCAAGCTGCACTGCTAATCCTTCCAGTTGCTGCTGCCTGGGGGGGTCCCCCGTCATCCAATATTTTCTCTTCTCTCTCGTCACGTCTCTTCTCCAGAGTCCTCAACGTTACCGACCACGTCACCGACTGCGTCACACAAACCCGGGAGACCCCGCTCCCAGGAGAAAGATGAAGCAGCTGCGCAGAGGAGGGTAGGCGGAGCATTAGGCTCCGCCTCCGCCAGGTACCCTACGGCTACGTAGACGACCTGGACGGTCTGGCCAGTCAACTCATCGGCCGTCATGGGGGGCGCCTGTCGCTTCTCTCCCCACTGCCAGCCAGGGCAAGTGCTACTTGCTAGGTGAAGTGCTGTGCCGGCGCCACGCTCCAGCAGGCCGGTCGTGGCACCGGGGACTAGATTAGTGCGGGAGGCTGCCGCGAGAGGACGGGTGGGACTTTTTTTTGTGCGGGGGCGGCTTTTTTGCCACCCCCATGGAGCCCATGGCCCTTGCCATGGCTGCCATACCCTAGATATACGCCACTGGTCACAGTACATGTTGGCATTCATGGTTCCCTCAATGATCTGTAGCCCCCCAGTGCCGGCAGCACTCATGGAGCCCCAGACCATGACACTCCCACCACCATGCTTGACTGTAGACAAGACACACTTGTCTTTGTACTCCTCACCTGGTTGCCCCCACACACGCTTGTCACCATCTGAACCAAATACGTTTATCTTGGTCTCATCAGACCACAGGACATGGTTCCAGTAATCCATGTCCTTAGTCTGCTTGTCTTCAGCAAACTGTTTGCGGTCTTTCTTGTGCATCATCTTTAGAAGAGGCTTCCTTCTGGGATGACAGCCATGCAGACCCATTTGATGCAGTGTGCGGCGTATGGTCTGAGCACTGACAGGCTGACCCCCCACCCCTTCAACCTCTGCAGCAATGCTGGCAGCACTTATACGTCTATTTCCCAAAGACAACCTCTGGATATGACTCTGAGCACGTGACCTCAACTTCTTTGGTGGACCATGGCGAGTTCTGTTCTGAGTGGAACCTGTCCTGTTATACCACTGTATGGTCTTGGCCACCATGCTGCAGCTCAGTTTCAGGGTCTTGGCAATCTTCGTATATCCTAGGCCATCTTTATGTAGAGCAACAATTCTTTTTTTCAGATCCTTCAGAGAGTTCTTTGCCATGAGGTGCCATGCTGAACTTCCAGTGACCAGTATGAGAGAGTGAGAGCAATAACACCAAATTTAACACACCTGCTCCACAGTCACACCTGAGACCTTGTAACAATAACGAGTCACATGACACCGGGGAGGGAAAATGGCTAATTGGGCCCAATTTGGACATTTTCACTTAGGGGTGTACTCACTTTTGTTGCCAGCGGTTTAGACATTAATGGCTGTGTGTTGAGTTATTTTGAGGGGACAGAAAATTTACACTGTTATACAAGCTGTACACTCACTACTTTACATTGTAGACAAGTGTCATTTCTTCAGTGTTGTCACATGAAAAGGTAGAAGAAAATATCTACAAAAATGTCAGGGGTGTACGTACTTTTGTGGCATATTGTAGGTGTATGTATATATATATCTCATCTGTGTATTCAGCTGTTGGATCCCCAAGTGGGGAGGATGTGTGACTCTGTGCAGACGGTGGAGATGGGGACACGGGGCGGACTGGTGAGGGTTTAGGAGATAAAGAGTGAGGAGTACGGGGAGCACAGCGGCAGATGAAGGGTTACTCCAACTCAGCCATGCTAACTTTGTTGTGTTAGGGACCGGGGCCCCTCCTATGGGCGAGGCTGGAGCCTGGGGACCCCAGATGTACATTGTGCTGACATCATCCGGACAGACGGGAGGGAGGAACTGGAGCTCAGCCTGCATAACCCAACACACCGATCTGTACACACTGCTACACACCGACCCCAACACAACCCTACACACCGACCCCAACACAACAATACACACCTACCCCAACACAATCCTACACACCGACCCCAACACAACCCTACACACGGACCCCAACACAACCCTACACACCGAACCCAACACAACAATACACACCGACCCCAACACAACCCTACACACCGACCCCAACACAACCCTACACACCGACCCCAACACAACCCTATACACCGACCCCAACACAACCCTACACACTGAACCCAAAAAACCAACCCCCAACACAATCCTACACACCGACCCCAACACAATCCTACACACCGACCCCAACACAACCCTACACACCGACCCCAACACAACCCTACACACCGACCCCAACACAACCCTACACACTGAACCCAAAAAACCAACCCCCAACACAATCCTACACACCGACCCCAACACAACCCTACACACCGACCCCAACACAACAATACACACCGACCCCTACACACCGACCCCAACACAACCCTACACACCGACCCCAACACAACCCTACACACCGACCCCAACACAACCCTACACACCGACCCCAACAAAACCCTACACACCGACCCCAACACAACCCTACACACCGACCCCAACACAACTGTACACACTAACCCAACACAACCCTACACACCGACCCCAACACAACCGTACACATCGACCCCAACACAACCCTACATACCGACCCCAACAGAATCCTACACACCGACCCTAACACAATCCTAAACACCGACCCCAACACAATCCTAAACACCGACCCCAACATAACTGTACACACCGACCCCAACATAACCGTACACACCGACCCCAACATAACCGTACACACCGACCCCAACACAACCCTACACACCGACCCCAACACAACCCTACACACCGACCCCAACACAACCCAACACACTGACCACAACACAACTCAACACACCGAACTGTGAACACCGACCCCGACACAGTCCCACACACTGACCTGTACACAATCCAACCTGTACACAAGCCTATACACTTACCTGTACACAATCCAACACACCGAACTTTACACACTGCTGCACTACTATGCACACACTGTTCAATCACTTTGCACTTCTTGACAATCATCTTTGTACTGTACACACTCACCATGGATGTTATGATCTCAGCATGTACACAATGCACTAGACACGGAGCTCTCCTCACACTCCTCACACACTGCTCAGCACCTCTGTCTGCACACTTACACCAGTATACACAGCGGACTCCCTCCCAGGACAGATTGTGCACACACTGCCAGACTGCTCACTGTCACACCCAGCTCTGATCACATCCATAGACTGCCAACCCTCCACACACTCCATACTGTGAGCAAACACTGCACACTGCTACACCGCCTCCAAATCACTTCCATAGTCTGAATTCATTGTGGGCTCTCCGGTAGAAGTCTCCGTGACCCCAGCTGGGTGTACTCCAATCTATGGACGTCTACATCTATGGGGAACCTGACTGATGGGTGACCAGCTATGGGGACCACTATGGGATAAGAGGTACTGTGTGCATCTGTACAGTCCTGGATTGTGTGTGCTGTACTTTGTACAGTCCTGGATTGTGTGTGTCGTACTCTGTATGGTCCTGGATTGTGTGTTCTGTACTCTGTACAGTCCTGGATTGTGTGTGCTGTACTTTGTACAGTCCTGGATTGTGTGTGTCGTACTCTGTATGGTCCTGGATTGTGTGTTCTGTACTCTGTACAGTCCTGGATTGTGTGTGCTGTACTTTGTACAGTCCTGGATTGTGTGTGTCGTACTCTGTAAGTCCTGGATTGTGTGTTCTGTACTTTGTACAGTCCTGGATTGTGTGTGCTGTACTTTGTACAGTCCTGGATTGTGTGTGTCGTACTCTGTAAGTCCTGGATTGTGTGTGTCGTACTCTGTATGGTCCTGGATTGTGTGTTCTGCCATCTGTACAGTCCTGGATTGTGTGTGACGTACCATCACGACCGTTTTTAAGGCAGGGCAAAAGGAACAGCTGCCCTGGGCCCCATCATTGAAGTGGGGCGCAAAGCAGCTGCCTAATACTTGCCAGCTATCCCAGTTTAAATTCCCTTATCCCTTGAAATTTTAGTCCCGTGCTGTGTCCCGATAGATCAGTGTAAACTTCTGCTGCTGCCCAGCTTTATGTAAATAGTCATGGACTGCACCATTGATATGTAAATAGAGGCGACATTCATATGTATATAATGTCCCCCTGAAGTCTCATATTGCAGTAGGTAAGTGTCTCTGTAGGGACCATGCTGAGGTGACCGCGCTCGGACTGTTGGCCATTGTGACCCCACAGCTGAGGTGGAACCACAAGTCCCACCTTACCACTTCAGACTTCAGGAACTGTAAAGAGAACTGTGGCTCACATACCTGGCATATCTATAGACAGGTGAGGGTCACATTGCTGGGTTTGCTGTCCTCGTATTAGAGATTTGTACATTCTACTGCCTTATATCGGGAACATTGGTGTTGGTGGTGGGCAGGTTTTCTGCATTCCTGCTGAACGGCTGCTGAGATAAAACCAACCGGGAACCTGCTGAAACCAAACCTGCTGAAGAGCAAGACTATACTAGTCTTCTCTGTGCTCCTCTCTGATCGAGTTTCTCTTTGTTACTGGGTCTGACTTATGTATGTATATCATGTCCCCCTGAAGTCACATCCACCATCACTTCTGCTAAATGCTGCCCACTGGGGAGGTAAAGGAGCATGCTTGAAAGTCCTGCCTATATCTGTGGTCATTAAGCCTAACATCAGGCTGTTCTGCAAAAGTAAGCAAATTGGAGGTGGAACCCTTTTTCAAAATAACATGGTGCCACAGCACCCTGAATTTTGGTGCATGTGAATACGCAGGCAAGCAGTGAGGAGATGATGTGCTGTAACCCTTAGCAACCAATCAGTGAGAAGTAATGCTGTGCACTAACCTCTTGCAACCAATCAGTGAGCAGTAATAATGTGCAGTAACCTCTAACAAACAATTAGTGAGTGGTATAGATGTCCAATAACCTCTAGCAATCAATCAGTGAGCAGTATTGATGTACAGTAATCTCTAGCAACCAATAAACAAGCAGAAGTCATGTTCTGTAACCTCTAGAAAATAACAGTGAGCCATAATGCATGCTGTAACCTCTAGCAGCCAGTCAGTGAGCGGTAATGACACACTGTAACCTCTGGCAACCAATCGCAATCGATTAAAGCATGTGGAGAGCGAAATTGCGTGGAAGAGGGGGCCCAAGAAAATGTTTGCCCAGGGTCCAATCAATATTAAAGACGGCCCTGCGTACCATATACACTCCTGGATTGTGTATGCTGTACCCTTTACAGTCCTGGATTGTGTGTGCCGTACCCTGTACTGTCCTGGATTGTGTGTGCCGTACCCTGTACTGTCCTGGATTGTGTGTGCCGTACCCTGTACGGTCCTGGATTGTGTGTGCCGTACCTTGTACGGTCCTGGATTGTGTGTGCCGTACCTTGTACGGTCCTGGATTGTGTGTGCTGTACCTTGTATGGTCCTGGATTGTGTGTTTCGTACCTTGTACGGTCCTGGATTGTGTGTGCCGTACCCTGTACTGTCCTGGATTGTGTGTGCCGTACCTTGTACGGTCCTGGATTGTGTGTGCTGTACCTTGTATGGTCCTGGATTGTGTGTTTCGTACCTTGTACGGTCCTGGATTGTGTGTGCCGTACCTTGTACAGTCCTGGATTGTATGTGCCGTACCTTGTACGGTCCTGGATTGTGTGCGCCGTACCTTGTACGGTCCTGGATTATGTGTGCCGTACCCTGTACGGTCCTGGATTGTGTGTGCCATACTCCTGTACGGTCCTGGATTTTGTGTGCCGTACCCTGTACGGTCCTGGATTGTGTGTGCCTTACTCTATACAGTCCTGGATTGTGTGTGCCGTACTCTATACAGTCCTGGATTGTGTGTGCCATACTCTATACAGTCCTGGATTGTGTGTGCCGTACTCTATACAGTCCTGGATTGTGTGTGCCGTACTCTATACAGTTCTGGATTGTGTGTGCCGTACCCTGTACAGTCCTGTATTTTGTGTGCCGTACCCTGTACGGTCCTGGATTTTGTGTGCCGTACTCTGTAAGGTCCTGGATTGTGTGTGCCGTACCTTTTACAGTCCTGGATTGTGTGTGCCGTACTCTGTACGGTCCTGGATTGTGTGTCTTGTGGAGTCTGCTCTCACTAGGGTCACTTTGGGGGCATGTATTCAGTATTCAGTTCTGATATTAGTGGAGAGCACTGTCAGTCTCATATTGCAGTAGGTAAGTGTCTCTGTAGGGACCATGCTGAGGTGACCGGACTGTTGGCCATTGTGACCCCACAGCTGACGTGGAACCACAAGTCCCAGCTTACCACTTCAAAATTCAGGAACTGTAAAGGGAACTGTGGCTCACATACCTGGCATATCTATAGACAGGTGAGGGTCACATTGCTGAGTTTGCTGTCCTCATATTAGAGATTTGTAGATTCTACTGCCTTATATCGGGAACATTGGTGGTGGCGGTGGGCAGGTTTTCTGCATTCCTGCTGAACGGCTGCTGAGATAAAACCAACCGAGAACTTGCTGAAACCAAACCTGCTGAAGAGCAGGTTTGGGTCTGACTTTACCTGAAGCAATGGCTCCGCCCTGCCAAAATGGGGTCCCATTACTGGGGCCAAGATGGTCTTTCTGAGCGGTGGTGGGGCAAGGAAGTCAGTTGGACAGCAGAGAGAACACTGAGGGCCCCTTTAAGTGTCTGCATTGCAGGAAAGCATACATTGGCCCTGCTCGTGTAGGGACACTTGGACAGCTTGGCCTGGCAGCTGTCTATTTACTTCTATATCAGCAGCAGGACTTCAGGATCAGTATGGTGGTTCATTGTATGGCGCACAATCGTATTCTTCCCCCAGACAGTAAATGGAGCGACAATATGAACAGATATAAAATTTTAAGCGTGTGTGGCCGCCATTATGGCGGATTCACGTCCATGTGTTGCGGTAAGATATGAACGCCCTGCGCGTTGCAGTGTTTTTTTATTCTCTAGAAGAAGGTTGAAGTTATCTGCGGAGAGGACGGAACGTCTTGTTTGCCTCTTATCACTAGAGAGAGGACGGGCAGTTCTGCACCTGCACCATAGTTGTTTGCCATTCATTGTTTTTGGCTGCAGGAGGAAACAAGATATAGAACTCCAGGAGAACAGTGAAGTACACAGATGGAATACATACATACATAGGAGACGAAGATTTGTATTTCTGTCCTTCCAGATAAATACAGACCACAGAAGCCCTGGCTAGCAGTGGAGGGTACTGCAGTTTTACTTTCACTTACAGGGGTCTAACTTTACCTGAAGTCATGGCTCCGCCCTGTTAAAATAGAGTCCCATTACCGGGGCCAATATGGTCTTTCTGAGCGGTGGTGGGGGCAAGGAAATCAGCTGGACAGCAGAGACTGAGGGCCCCTTTAAGTCTGTGCATTGCAGGGACATGTGCATTTGCTCTGCTCGTGTAGGGACACTTCTAAGAAGCCCTGCCTAGCAGTGGAGGGTAGTGATCTTTTTCCTCCTGCAGTTTCACTTTCACAAACAGGATCTGACTTTACCTGAAGTCATGGCTCCGCCCTGTCTAAATGGAGTCCCATTACTGGGGCCAAAATGGTCTTTCTGACAGGTGGTGGGGCAAGGAAGTCAGCTGGACAGCAGAGAGAAAACTGAGGGCCCCTTTAAGCCTGTGCATTGCAGGGACATGTGCATGGGCCCTGCTCGTGTAGGGACACTTGGACAGCACGGAAAAAAAAACCACAGAACTCCAGGAGAACGGTGAAGTGCTCAGATGGAATCCATACGTAGGAAAAGAAGATTTGTATTTCTGTCCCTCCAGATATTTACACTTCTCAGAAGCCCTGGATAGCAGTGGAGGGTATGTGCATTGCAGGAACACGTGCATTTGCCCTGCTCATGTAGGGACACTTCTGAGAAGCCCTGGCTAGCAGTGGAGGGTAGTAATCTTTCTCTGCTGCGGTTTCACTTTCACTTACAGGTCTGCCTCCCCCACGCAATAAGCTAGTTTGTTCTTTGTCAATCTCTCCTGCTCTTAGCATTATCATCATACCACAGCACACCAGATTGGCTCTCTGTGCTGCTTCCCCCTTCCACAATCTGAGCTCTGCTGTACAGGAACTGTAAGAGGATGATCAGGTCACAAACTCACACTGCCTATGTAATGATGTGTTAGGGATTAGAACTGTGCCTGTTATATCTGCCTGGAGCTTTAAGGCTGCACCTACGCATTCCGGAAAGCACGCTAAAAACGCGTCGGTCAGGTGTGAATGCAGCCCAGGGGAAGCCTGTGCTGAAATAAACAGAACTTGCGGTGGGTGACCTCCTTCCAAAAATGCTATTTTTTCTGTCTTCCTCTGGATTTTATACTCTCTGACACCCTAACTTGGAACAAGGATGCAGATTAGGAAGACGTAGCGACCCGGCTGGTCTTCATACATGTTCTAGGTTATTAACTATGAAGGAAGGGGGGAGTGTTATGGCAGCCAGAGAACTAGCATTTTCAGAACCCTTCTGTATATCTGCTTCACTGGAAGCTCATCGGACGATTCAGAGATCTGCCATTGCCGACTCGTATAGCAAATGATAGTTTCCTGCCGGTCATTCTCATCCTCAGGGCTCAATAGTAGTCACTAACCCAGGACAAGCAGGCCGATAAGGACCTTTCTTCTGACTTTCCCGGTCTGTTTTCATTGCTGTAGGTCAGCGACTTAACAATACTGAAGCCAGAGGGTCAGGATGACAGCCCGGCGAGCAGCATTTTCAGAAGGAGGCCAGCGATCTCTTTCTCTCAGAAATTGTGGTGTGTGTGTGAGGGTTCAGCAGACGGGAGGGTTTAGCATTACCACCTTCCTCTATGGGAAAACTGGGCAGGAAGTCCCTTGTGTGCTGGAAAATGCCCCCCCCCCCCCCCCCCCCCCGTTATACAAACATTATTTTCAGTATCCAAGAGGACTCCAAGATCTGTAAGATATTCATCCCTGTATTGTGGTATAGGGAAGGCTGAGTCTGTGTTCACAACTTCAACTTTGTAATATGTGTGTTCATGTCATTTTGGATGGAGTGAGGGAGAGTTCAGAACCCCTGTCATGTTTTTACTGATGATGAAGTGGAAAATACAAGAAAAAAATCTACTCATAGATGTCCCGAATAAACGTTTATTTAAATTCAGGAAAAAATGACACATTTCACGGGTTTGAAAAGTCTTATTTCTGAGCGGAGGACTGAAGTATCAAAAATATGGATGTTTAACCAGTAGTGGACAATGGGACAATGTAATACATCCAAAAAGATTTCTGTCAACGTAACATTGTTTATAAACATTGTATCTCTCCATCATCTCCTGTCTGATCAATATTTATAAACAATGTTACTTTGTATCTCTCTTTCTCCTGTCTGATCAATGTTTATAAACAATGTTATTTTGTATCTCTCTCTATCTCCCGTCTGATCAAAGTTTATAAACAATGTTACTTTGTATCTTTCTATCTCCCATCTGATCAATGTTTATAAACAATGTTACTTTGTATCTCTCTATCTCCAGTCTGATCAATGTTTATAAACAATGTTACTTTGTATCTCTCTTTCTCCCGTCTGATCAAAGTTTATAAACAATGTTACTTTGTATCTTTCTATCTCCCATCTGATCAATGTTTATAAACAATGTTACTTTGTATCTTTCTATCTCCCGTCTGATCAATGTTTATAAACAATGTTACTTTGTACCTTTCTATCTCCCGTCTGATCAATGTTTATAAACAATGTTACTTTGTATCTCTCTATCTCTCGTCTGATCAATGTTTATAAACAATGTTACTTTGTATCTCTCTATCTCTCATCTGATCAATATTTATAGAGACAAAGTAACATTGTTTATAAATATTGATCAGACAGGAGAGAGAGAGATACAAAGTAACATTGTTTATAAACATTGATCAGACAGGAGACAGAGAGATACAAAGTAACATTGTTTATAAACATTGATCAGACGGGACATTAACCACTTCGCGCCTGCGCTATAGCTGAAAGACGGCTGCAGCGCAGACGCTACCTGCCGGGTGGCCGTCCCTGGACGTCCAGCTGTTTACTTCCGCGATGCACGCTCCCGCGGGTGCGCATCGGGGAAGTTCTGTGCTGGCCGTGTCCCTTGGACACAGCCAGTCACAGATCGCCGTAAACGACCAATGACAGCGGCCGTTTACAGTGCGTTCGGCGGTGCCAATGAGAGATGATCTCATATGCAAACATATGAGATCATCTCTCATCGCCGGCTCTCCCTCCTCACACAGAGACAGCGTGTGAGGAGGGAGAGTGAACCGCTGCATCAGTGAGTGTAAAATAAAAATAAAAAACGGGAAAAAAAGTCGTCAGTGTCATCTGTCATCCCTCCCCACTGTCATCTGTCCCCACTGTCATCCCTCCCCACTGTCATCCCTCCCCACTGTCATCTGTCCCCACTGTCATCCCTCCCCACTGTCATCCCTCCCCACTGTCATCTGTCCCCACTGTCATCCCTCCCCACTGTCATCCCTCCCCACTGTCATCTGTCGCCACTGTCATCCCTCCCCACTGTCATCCCTCCCCACTGTCATCTGTCGCCACTGTCATCCCTCCCCACTGTCATCCCTCCCCAGTGCCATCCCTCCCCACTGCCATCCCTCCCCACTGTCATCCCTCCCCACTGTCATCTGTCGCCACTGTCATCCCTCCCCACTGTCATCCCTCCCCAGTGCCATCCCTCCCCAGTGCTATCCGTCCCCAGTGCCATCCCTCCCCAGTGCCATCCCTCCCCAGTGCCATCCGTCCCCACTGTCATCCCTCCCCACTGTCATCCCTCCCCAGTGCCATCCCTCCCCAGTGCCATCCCTCCCCAGTGCCATCCGTCCCCACTGTCATCCCTCCCCACTGTCATCCCTCCCCAGTGCCATCCCTCCCCAGTGCCATCCCTCCCCAGTGCCATCCCTCCCCACTGTCATCCCTCCCCACTGTCATCTGTCGCCACTGCCATCCCTCCCCACTGTCATCTGTCGCCACTGCCATCCCTCCCCACTGCCATCCCTCCCCAGTGCCATCCCTCCCCAGTGCTATCCGTCCCCAGTGCCATCCCTCCCCAGTGCCATCCCTCCCCACTGCCATCCCTCCCCACTGTCATCCCTCCCCACTGTCATCTGTCGCCACTGCCATCTGTCCCCACTGTCATCCCTCCCCAGTGCCATCCCTCCCCACTGCCATCCCTCCCCACTGCCATCCCTCCCCACTGCCATCCCTCCCCAGTGCCATCCCTCCCCAGTGCTATCCGTCCCCAGTGCCATCCCTCCCCACTGCCATCCCTCCCCACTGCCATCCTTCCCCACTGTCATCTGTCGCCACTGCCATCCCTCCCCACTGCCATCCCTCCCCAGTGCCATCCCTCCCCAGTGCCATCCGTCCCCAGTGCCATCCCTCCCCACTGCCATCCCTCCCCACTGCCATCCCTCCCCACTGTCATCTGTCCCCACTGTCATCTGTCCCCACTGTCATCCCTCCCCACTGTCATCTGTCGCCACTGCCATCCCTCCCCACTGTCATCCCTCCCCACTGCCATCCCTCCCCAGTGCCATCCCTCCCCAGTGCTATCCGTCCCCAGTGCCATCCCTCCCCAGTGCCATCCCTCCCCACTGCCATCCCTCCCCACTGTCATCTGTCCCCACTGTCATCCCTCCCCACTGTCATCTGTCGCCACTGCCATCCCTCCCCAGTGCCATCCCTCCCCACTGCCATCCCTCCCCACTGCCATCCCTCCCCAGTGCTATCCGTCCCCAGTGCCATCCCTCCCCAGTGCCATCCCTCCCCACTGCCATCCCTCCCCACTGTCATCTGTCACCACTGCCATCCCTCCCCAGTGCCATCCCTCCCCAGTACCATCCGTCCCCAGTGCCATCCCCCCCCCCAGTGCCATCCGTCCCCAGTGCCATCCCTCCCCAGTGCCATCCCTCCCCACTGTCATCCCTCCCCAGTGCCATACCTCCCCACTGTCATCTGTCTCCACTGTCATCCCTCCCCACTGTCATCTGTCGCCACTGCCATCCCTCCCCACTGCCATCCGTCCCCAGTGCCATCTGTCCCCAGTGCCATCCCTCCCCACTGTCATCCCTCCCCACTGTCATCCCTCCCCACTGCCATCCCTCCCCACTGTCATCTGTCGCCACTGTCATCCCTCCCCACTGTCATCTGTCGCCACTGTCATCCCTCCCCACTGTCATCCCTCCCCACTGTCATCCCTCCCCACTGCCATCCCTCCCCACTGTCATCTGTCGCCACTGTCATCCCTCCCCACTGTCATCTGTCGCCACTGCCATCCCTCCCCACTGCCATCCCTCCCCAGTGCCATCCGTCCCCACTGTCATCTGTCGCCACTGTCATCCCTCCCCACTGTCATCTGTCGCCACTGCCATCCCTCCCCACTGCCATCCCTCCCCACTGCCATCCGTCCCCAGTGCCATCTGTCCCCAGTGCCATCCCTCCCCACTGTCATCCCTCCCCACTGTCATCCCTCCCCAGTGCCATCTGTCCCCAGTGCCATCCCTCCCCAGTGCCATCCCTCCCCACTGTCATCCCTCCCCACTGCCATCCCTCCCCACTGCCATCCCTCCCCAGTGCCATCCCTCCCCAGTGCCATCCCTCCCCACTGCCATCCCTCCCCAGTGCCATCCGTCCCCAGTGCTATCCGTCCCCAGTGCCATCCCTCCCCAGTGCCATCCCTCCCCACTGCCATCCCTCCCCACTGTCATCTGTCCCCACTGTCATCCCTCCCCACTGTCATCTGTCGCCACTGCCATCCCTCCCCAGTGCCATCCCTCCCCAGTGCCATCCGTCCCCAGTGCTATCCGTCCCCAGTGCTATCCGTCCCCAGTGCCATCCCTCCCCACTGCCATCCCTCCCCAGTGCCATCCCTCCCCAGTGCCATCCCTCCCCAGTGCCATCCGTCCCCAGTGCCATCCGTCCCCAGTGCTATCCGTCCCCAGTGCTATCCGTCCCCAGTGCCATCCCTCCCCACTGCCATCCCTCCCCACTGTCATCTGTCCCCACTGTCATCCCTCCCCACTGTCATCTGTCCCCACTGTCATCCCTCCCCACTGTCATCTGTCGCCACTGCCATCCCTCCCCACTGCCATCCCTCCCCAGTGCCATCTGTCCCCAGTGCCATCCCTCCCCACTGTCATCCCTCCCCACTGTCATCTGTCGCCACTGCCATCCCTCCCCACTGCCATCCATCCCCAGTGCCATCTGTCCCCAGTGCCATCCCTCCCCACTGCCATCCCTCCCCACTGTCATCCCTCCCCACTGCCATTCCTCCCCACTGTCATCTGTCGCCACTGTCATCCCTCCCCACTGTCATCCCTCCCCACTGTCATCTGTCGCCACTGCCATCCCTCCCCACTGCCATCCCTCCCCAGTGCCATCTGTCCCCAGTGCCATCCCTCCCCACTGTCATCCCTCCCCACTGTCAACCCTCCCCACTGCCATCCCTCCCCACTGCCATCTGTCCCCAGTGCCATCCGTCCCCAGTGCCATCCCTCCCCAGTGCCATCTGTCCCCAGTGCCATCCCTCCCCACTGCCATCTGTCCCCAGTGCCATCCGTCCCCAGTGCCATCCGTCCCCAGTGCCATCCGTCCCCAGTGCCATCCCTCCCCAGTGCCATCTGTCCCCACTGCCATCCCTCCCCACTGCCATCCCTCCCCACTGCCATCCCTCCCCACTGCCATCCCTCCCCAGTGCCATCCCTCCCCAGTGCTATCCATCCCCAGTGCCATCCCTCCCCAGTGCCATCCCTCCCCAGTGCCATCCCTCCCCAGTGCCATCCCTCCCCAGTGCCATCCCTCCCCAGTGCTATCCCTCCCCAGTGCCATCCCTCCCCAGTGCCATCCCTCCCCAGTGCCATCCCTCCCCAGTGCCATCCGTCCCCAGTGCCATCCCTCCCCAGTGCCATCCCTCCCCAGTGCTATCCCTCCCCAGTGCCATCCCTCCCCAGTGCCATCCCTCCCCAGTGCTATCCCTCCCCACTGCCATCCCTCCCCACTGTCATCTGTCCCCACTGTCATCCCTCCCCACTGTCATCTGTCGCCACTGCCATCCCTCCCCACTGTCATCTGTCCCCACTGTCATCTGTCCCCACTGTCATCCCTCCCCACTGTCATCTGTCGCCACTGCCATCCCTCCCCACTGTCATCTGTCCCCACTGTCATCCCTCCCCACTGTCATCTGTCGCCACTGCCATCCCTCCCCACTGTCATCTGTCGCCACTGCCATCCCTCCCCACTGTCATCCCTCCCCACTGCCATCCCTCCCCACTGCCATCCCTCCCCAGTGCTATCCGTCCCCAGTGCCATCCCTCCCCACTGCCATCCCTCCCCACTGTCATCTGTCCCCACTGTCATCCCTCCCCACTGTCATCTGTCGCCACTGCCATCCCTCCCCACTGCCATCCCTCCCCACTGCCATCCCTCCCCAGTGCCATCCCTCCCCAGTGCCATCCCTCCCCAGTGCCATCTGTCCCCAGTGCTATCCGTCCCCAGTGCCATCCCTCCCCAGTGCCATCCCTCCCCACTGCCATCCCTCCCCACTGTCATCTGTCCCCACTGTCATCCCTCCCCAGTGCCATCCCTCCCCACTGCCATCCCTCCCCACTGTCATCTGTCTCCACTGTCATCCCTCCCCACTGTCATCTGTCGCCACTGCCATCCCTCCCCACTGCCATCCCTCCCCAGTGCCATCCGTCCCCAGTGCCATCTGTCCCCAGTGCCATCCCTCCCCACTGTCATCCCTCCCCACTGTCATCCCTCCCCACTGCCATCCCTCCCCACTGTCATCTGTCGCCACTGCCATCCCTCCCCACTGCCATCCCTCCCCACTGCCATCCCTCCCCACTGCCATCCGTCCCCAGTGCCATCTGTCCCCAGTGCCATCCCTCCCCACTGTCATCCCTCCCCACTGCCATCCCTCCCCACTGCCATCTGTCCCCAGTGCCATCCCTCCCCACTGCCATCCCTCCCCAGTGCCATCCGTCCCCAGTGCTATCCGTCCCCAGTGCCATCCCTCCCCAGTGCCATCCCTCCCCACTGCCATCCCTCCCCACTGTCATCTGTCCCCACTGTCATCCCTCCCCACTGTCATCCCTCCCCACTGTCATCTGTCCCCACTGTCATCCCTCCCCACTGTCATCCCTCCCCACTGTCATCCCTCCCCACTGTCATCTGTCCCCACTGTCATCCCTCCCCACTGTCATCTGTCGCCACTGCCATCCCTCCCCACTGCCATCCCTCCCCAGTGCCATCTGTCCCCAGTGCCATCCCTCCCCACTGTCATCCCTCCCCACTGTCATCCCTCCCCACTGCAATCCCTCCCCACTGTCATCTGTCGCCACTGTCATCCCTCCCCACTGTCATCCCTCCCCACTGCCATCCCTCCCCACTGTCATCTGTCGCCACTGTCATCCCTCCCCACTGCCATCCCTCCCCACTGCCATCCCTCCCCAGTGCCATCCCTCCCCACTGCCATCCCTCCCCACTGCCATCCCTCCCCACTGCCATCCCTCCCCAGTGCCATCTGTCCCCAGTGCCATCCCTCCCCACTGCCATCCCTCCCCACTGCCATCCCTCCCCACTGCCATCCCTCCCCAGTGCCATCTGTCCCCAGTGCCATCCCTCCCCACTGTCATCCCTCCCCACTGTCAACCCTCCCCACTGCCATCCCTCCCCACTGCCATCCGTCCCCAGTGCCATCCCCCCCCAGTGCCATCCCTCCCCAGTGCCATCCGTCCCCAGTGCCATCCCTCCCCAGTGCCATCTGTCCCCAGTGCCATCCCTCCCCACTGCCATCTGTCCCCAGTGCCATCTGTCCCCAGTGCCATCCGTCCCCAGTGCCATCTGTCATCAATGCCACATATTAGTGCCATCTGTCATCAGTGCCACGTATCAGTGGCATCTGTCATCAGTGTCACGTGTCATCAGTGCCACGTATTAGTGCCATCTGTCATGAGTGCCACGTGTTAGTGCCATCTGTCATCAGTGCCACGTATTAGTGCCATCTATCATCAGTGCCACGTGTCATCAGTGCCATGTATTAGTGCCATCTGTCATCACTGCCACGTGTCATTAGTGCCACTTATTAGTGCCATCTGTCATCAGTGTCATGTGTCATCAGTGCCACGTATTAGTGCCAAATGTCATCAGTGCCACGTATTAGTGCCATCTTTCATCATTGTCATCAGTGCCACATATTAGTGCCATCTGTCATCAATGCCACGTCAGTGTCATCAGTGCCACATATCAGTGCCATCTGTCATCAATGCCACGTCAGTGTCATCAGTGCCATCTGTCATCAGTGCCATCTGTCATCAGTGCCACGTCAGTGTCATCAGTGCCACGTATCAGTGCCATCTGTCATCAGTGTCACATGTCATTGTCCTGGTGCTCCAGGGCCTTCAAAAGTGTAATAGGTAGTCAACAAGTTAGATGTGTCATTTATGCTCCTAGAACACGTGTTGGTGCTTCCTGCATGTTGGGCCTCTCTATGTGGCCAGGCTGTGAAAAAGTCCCACACATGTGGTATCCCCATACTCAGGAGGATTAGTAGAATGTATTTTGGGGTGTTATTTGTGGTATATACATGCCATGTGAGAGAAATAACCTATTACAATGACAATTCTGTGGGTGAAAAAAAAAAAAATCTTCATTTTGCAAAGAATTGTGGGAAAAAATGACAACATCATAAACCTCACCATGCCTCTTACTAAATACCTTGGAATGTCTACTTTCAAAAAAGGGGTCATTTGGGGGGTATTTGTACTTTTCTGACTTGTTCGGGTCGCAAGAAATGAGCCACCAGTACATCAGGTGTGATCAATGTTTTATGATTTGCACCATAACTTGTAAACTCTCTAACTTTCACAGAGACCAAATAATATCCACTAATTTGGGTTATTTTTACCAAAGATATGTAGCAGTATAAATTGTGGCCAAAATTTATGAAGAAAAATTAATAATTTGCAAAATTTTATCACAGAAACTAAGAAAAATGTGGGTTTTTTTTTCCAAAATTTTCGGTCTTTTTTTATTTATAGTGCAAAAAATAAAAAACCCAGAGATGATCAAATACCACCAAAAGAAAGCTCTATTTGTATGAAAAAAAGGACAAAAAATTCATTTGGGTACAGTATTACATGACTGAGTAATTGTCATTCAAAGTGTGAGAGCACCGAAAGCTGAAAATTGTTCTGGGCAGGAAGGGTGTTTAGGTGCCCAGTAAGCAAGTGGTTAAACAATAGCGAGGACTGATTGGCACAACACTCTCTATTATTAAGTCTTTCTTAATGAAAAAGAAAAGTCCCCGGGACTTCCCCTGTGTCAGTGTTCCTGGCAGGAACCAGCGTCCTCCATCACCTCCCAGCAGACAGACGTGTTTAGTGAGATTCCTAAGAGGTTTTTCTTCTGTACACAGGCCCTGTGCGTCGCGGTGACCACCAGTGATCTGACGGAGACACAAGCCCTGATCTTCTGTGGAGCCGACATCAGCTGCACCTGTGCGGACGACTTCTTCTCCCAGCCGCTGGAGCTGGCGCAGCAGGCGGGGCAAAGGTTGCAGGAGGAGTTCCTGAGGCAGAATCGGACATCCGGTAAGCTGGGAGGCGGGGACAGGGGGAGGAGCATCTGATCGGGATTTATGTGTGGGCGCAGGTTGGGTCTCGGGTCATAAGGGGCTGGGAGTGGAGAAGGTGTTACTTTGTTCATCCAATCATATCACGGTATCTATTCATTATCGATTTATCTACAGCATCTCACAAAAGTGAGTGCACCCCTCACATTTTCGTAAATATTTTCTTCTATCTTTTCATGTGACAACACTGAAGAAATGACACTTGTCTACAATGTAAAGTAGTGAGTGTACAGCTTGTATAACAGTGTAAATTTGCTGTCCCCTCAAAATAACGCAACACACAGCCATTAATGTCTAAACCGCTGGCAACAAAAGTCAGTACACCCCTAAGTGAAAATGTCCAAATTGGGCCCAATTTGCCATTTTCCCTCCCCGGTGTCATGTGACTCGTTAGTGTTACAAGGTCTCAGGTGTGAATGGGGAGCAGGTGTGTTAAATTTGGTGTTATCGCTCTCACTCTCTCATACTGGTCACTGGAAGTTCAACATGGCGCCTCATGGCAAAGAACTCTCTGAGATTGAAGCAAAGGAAAAGGTTTAGGGACTTTAAGTGAACATATGGCCTGGTAAGGCCGATGTTCCATCCCTTGGGACTTTAACTGAAATTGTGGCCTGGTAAGGTCACACATTTCCATCCCTGTCATATATCGAGAAAGGGGGGGGGGGACGACAAAGGGGTGGGACTTTATATGAAGCCTGTGATAGCAATAAAGGAAATTGGTGGAAATGTTTGGAGGATTTTATTGATTGCCATGGGGTACAGCCAGATATAGCAAATATAAAATACATAACAATAATAACATGGTGGTACAGAGCATAAAATGTTGTAAGTTCATTATCACATTGTATAGCAAGCAATAAACTTCCAGGGTTCACCAAAATAATTTAAAACAGGTAATGCATAATAATGCTTGCAAGGCCTATGACCTCGTTGATCCTAAAAAGGGGTATTAAGGGTAAACTTGATATTAGGTAGTATTTGTTGGTAATGAAACGTATGGCAGCCCTACGCGTTTCGTGGCTAGAGGGCCACTCGTCAGGAGCGAGCACAAGATGAGTCTTCAGGTAAAAAGATTGGCTTAAGCGATGAACTATAAGCAAACATGTAAATTGGCGGGGTGGAACCCCCAAAACCCAAAAACCTGTAAACTCACTAGGTTCGTATGAAAGTCCCACCCCTTTGTCCTCCCTACCTTTCCCCCCCTTTCTCGATTTGAAGAACTTTCTGAGGATCTGAAAAAAAGAATTGTTGCTCTACATAAAGATGGCCTAGGCTATAAGAAGATTGCCAAGACCCTGAAACTGAGCTGCAGCATGGTGGCCAAGACCATACAGCGGTATAACAGGACAGGTTCCACTCAGAACAGGCCTCGCCATGGTCCACCAAAGAAGTTGAGGTCACGTGCTCAGCGTCATATCCAGAGGTTGTCTTTGGGAAATAGACGTATGAGTGCTGCCAGCATTGCTGCAGAGGTTGAAGGGGTGGGGGGTCAGCCTGTCAGTGCTCAGACCATACGCCGCACACTGCATCAAATTGGTCTGCATGGCTGTCATCCCAGAAGGAAGCCTCTTCTAAAGATGATGCACAAGAAAGTCCACAAACAGTTTGCTGAAGACAAGCAGACTAAGGACATGGATTACTGGAACCATGTCCTGTGGTCTGATGAGACCAAGATAAACTTATTTGGTTCAGATGGTGTCAAGCGTGTGTGGGGGCAACCAGGTGAGGAGGACAAAGACAAGTGTGTCTTGTCTACAGTCAAGCATGGTGGTGGGAGTGTCATGGTCTGGGGCTCCATGAGTGCTGCCGGCACTGGGGAGCTACAGATCATTGAGGGAACCATGAATGCCAACATGTACTGTGACATACTGAAGCAGAGCATGATCCCCTCCCTTCAGAGACTGGGCCGCAGGGCAGTATTCCAACATGATAAGTAAACACACCTCCAAGACCACCACTGCCTTGCTAAAGAAGCTGAGGGTAAAGGTGATGGACTGGCCAAGCATGTCTCCAGACCTAAACCCTATTGATCATCTGTGGGACATCCTCAAATGGAAGGTGGAGGAGCGCAAGGTCTCTAACATCCACCAGCTCCGTGATGTCGTCATGGAGGAGGGGAAGAGGACTCCAGTGACAACCTGTGAAGCTCTGGTGACCTCCATGCCCAAGAGGGTTAAGGCAGTGCTGGAAAATAATGGTGGCCACACAAAATATTGACACTTTGGGCCCAATTTGGACATTTTCACTTCGGGGTGTACTCACTTTTGTTGCCAGCGGTTTAGACATTAATGGCTGTGTGTTGAGTTATTTTGAGGGGACAGCAAATTTACACTGTTATACAAGCTGTACACTCACTACGTTACATTGTAGACAAGTGTCATTTCTTCAGTGTTGTCACATGAAAAGATAGAAGAAAATATTTACACAAATGTGAGGGGTGCACTTACTTTTGTGAAATACTGTGTTATCTATCTATCTATCTATCTATCTATCTATCTATCTATCTATCTATCTATCTATCTATCTATCTATTCTGTAGTTAATTTGTGACAAATTCTATATAGGGGAAGTTGCTCTTTAACACAGTGTGTTGTGTGACACAAACCGTACTGACACTGAGTCACTTCCTCTGCTCTGTGCGCCACATTCCTGATACAGAGCCATCACTGATCACCAACACATTCATTGGAGGCAATTACCACTACATATCATGCCCAGGAACTCAGCACAGGGATGGTGGGAACCCCTCATAATGGGCACAGCAGGTGTACAGACCTGGGAACTCAGCACAGGGATGGTGGGAACCCCTCATAATGGGCACAGCAGGTGTACAGACCTGGGAACTCAGCACAGGGATGGTGAGAACTCCTCATAATGGGCACATCAGGTGTACAGACCTGGGAACTCAGCACAGGGATGGTGGGAACCCCTCATAATGGGCACAGCGGGTGTACAGACCCAGGAACTCAGCACAGGGATGGTGGGAACCCCTCATAATGGGCACAGCGGGTGTACAGACCCGGGAACTCAGCACAGGGATGGTGGGAACCCCTCATAATGGGCACAGCGGGTGTACAGACCCGGGAACTCAGCACAGGGATGGTGGGAACCCCTCATAATGGGCACAGCGGGTGTACAGACCCGGGAACTCAGCACAGGGATGGTGGGAACCCCTCATAATGGGCACAGCGGGTGTACAGACCCAGGAACTCAGCACAGGGATGGTGGGAACCCCTCATAATGGGCACAGCGGGTGTACAGACCCAGGAACTCAGCACAGGGATGGTGGGAACCCCTCATAATGGGCACAGCGGGTGTACAGACCCAGGAACTCAGCACAGGGATGGTGGGAACCCCTCATAATGGGCACATCAGGTGTACAGACCTGGGAACTCAGCACAGGGATGGTGGGAACTCCTCATAATGGGCACAGCGGGTGTACAGACCTGGGAACTCAGCACAGGGATGGTGGGAACCCCTCATAATGGGCACAGCGGGTGTACAGACCTGGGAACTCAGCACAGGGATGGTGGGAACCCCTCATAATGGGCACAGCGGGTGTACAGACCCGGGAACTCAGCACAGGGATGGTGGAGGGGTAGGGGGCTCTACGTAGCTTCCTGGCTTCAGTAGTCCTCTGGAGAGCCCTCAGCCCCAATGCAAGCCGTGGGAGGAATCATGCAAATATGAACATTCCTTGATGGTTGGACGTTGGGTTGGAGGAGTGGGCATTCCTAGGCTGGACTCATTTGCATAGGTGAAGCCCACATATGAAGCTGAGCCTTGAATGATTGATGTCACTGAGTCCTCCTACACTGGGGGTATAGGGAGAGATCTGTGTTATATGGGGATGAAGGGGAGGAATATTCTTCCTCCGGGGGAAGTCACTGCAGAAGACCTTAGTGACCTCATCTGGTTAGGAATGTTCTAGAAATGACCCTGAACTCCATGCTGAGGTCACTCGGCACACTGTCATAAGGCAATAATTCTACCACCATTATTCCCGGCTATTGATGACTTGTAAAGGCTTTTAGAGCTCCACCTACAGGCAGTTTTGGGTAGAGCCGTTTATTGTTTGACATGTTTGGTATCGATTTACTCGACACAACCTCATCTTTTAGGTTTTTACTTTATAATTGTGTATAATAGTGTGTTTGTGTGCTCTAATAATTAATTTGAGTCTAATTTTTCCTGGAAATTTTTATTTTTTTATTCTACGGGGTCTCAGCTTTTGGAAAAGTACATCATGCTTTGGGCTTTTAAGCGAGTTTTCATGTTATAAATGTGATTATGTAGTAGGTGTGTGCAAAATGAAAATAAAAAAATAAAAAAATGGGTCTGGCAGCAAAAAGAGTTAAACATTGGGAGGACAGGATGGCGTAGGTGTATGGAGGACAGGTGCCCTTTAAAGGGACGGGTAAGACCACTGTACTGAAGCAGACACAATGCTCCTTCTTGGATGTTGGCCCAGTGAATGTTAATTGGAAGTTGCAGCGCAAAATGCAGGACAGCGGGTACCTTGTGACTGGTGGCACAATGTCGCCTTTGTACGCCATGTCGCAGCTTCTGTGCTGCTCTGCTGACACCTTGTGGTGAAAGTTGGTACAGCAGCATAAAGATATATTATAAGACCAATATCTCTGCAAAAGAATAGCTGTAGCTGATGACACCTTGTGGTGAAAGTTGGTACAGAAGTGTACAGATATTGGACCAATCATCTCCAAACTGTGGCCCAGGGACCAGATGTGGATCTTTGCTTGTCTTTATCCGGCCCTTGGGGCACTATTACACCCACTGACACCAATGATGAGGCACTATTCCACCCACTGACACCAATGAGGGGGCACTATTCATCACACTGACACCAATGATGGGGCACTATTCCACCCACTGACACCAATGATGGGGCACTATTCCTCCCACTGACACCAATGATGGGGCACTGTTCCACCCACTGATACCAATTATGGGGCACAATTCCACCCACTGATACCAGTGATGGGGCACTATTCAGTCCACTAATACCAATAATGGGGCACAATTCCACCCACTGATACCAGTGATGGGGCACTATTCAGTCCACTAATACCAATGATGGGGCACTATTCCTCCCACTGACACCAATGATGGGGCACTATTCCTCGCACTGATACCAGTGATGGGACACTATTCCACCCACTGATACCAATGATGGGGCACTATTCCTCCCACTGACACCAATGATGGGGCACTATTCCACCCACTGATACCAATGATGGGCACTATTCCTCCCACTGATACCAATGATGTCACTATTCCTCCCACTGATACCAATGATGTCACTATTCCTCCCACTGATACCAATGATGTCACTATTCCTCCAGCTAAAGATGTGGCATTCTTTACTTCCACTGACACCAGACCAGGACATTTTCTACTCCCACAGGCCAAAGTCTGTTGGACAGTAAACTTTATAAAGTTCGGAGACCCCTGTATTAGACCCATATCTCTGCAAAGTTATAACCATGCACAATGACATCTAGTGGTGAAAGTTGGTACAGCAGCATACAGATGTAATCGATTTTCTCTGCAAAGTCATCATTGTTATTTAACCTCATTCTTTGACAGTTTGAACTTTTAAAAGATGAATTGATAAATGATGGATCATGGAGAAAGTGCAGCAATGTCTCCCCCAATAAATGCGGTTGGTTTACTATCGTAGCAGACCGTGGTCACAGTGCAAAGTCATTTTTCACTTCATCAATCATCCAATCACGTGCAAGCAATAATCCCAATTTTTTTTTTAAACATCTCCTTGCTCGTGATTGGGTACTCATTGCAAAGCGAATTCTCTCCTCATTCACTTAGCTCTGTGGGAATTCACTTTGCAAAGGTCTACTCCTTTAATAAACGATCTCCAGTACCTGAGCAGATGATGATCGGTAAGTCATAGGTTTCCTATACATGGGTCAGTTCTCAGTAGTTCCAATTCCAGATATCAATTCCAAAACTTCCCCAAACCTGTATAGGTTTCCCTATAGAAGGCAACATCTGGGATCCCTTGTAGTCTTTCTACAATAATATTGAATTATTTGATAGTATTTGCTGTTTTGGGCATATTAGTGACACAGAGTTTATGACGGCTTGTATTATCATTTTATCTCCTGGCAGAGACGCCGCGCCTGGATCTGGGGACAAACCTGGAGAAGCCCTATTATATCATGCACCAATCCATCACTCATAATGGATACCTCTACAAGACCTCGTCTATGGCCAAACTGGTCACCGACAGGAAGTCCAAGGAAGGTATGTCCAGATAAAATATGTCAACCACAAGGCCCATGGACCCAGGTTCACAGCTGGAACATGGAGGAACTCCACCCCACCACCTCTGGCTCTCACCCTCCGCTCCCTCATGTAAACACAGAGGCCTTCTTTCTTAACAAAGGACAGCTTTGCTCAGTGGCTCCCAGATCCAACAGATCCTTGCAGAGCGAGAGAGATATAAGGAAGTTTTGGAGGGAGGGGTTGGGGATGGGGTTGTACACCCTGCACTCTGTGCACAGCGCACCCCTTAACTCTGCACTCTGTACACAGCACACCCCTGAACTCTGCACTCTGTACACAGTGCACCCCTGAACTCTGCACTCTGTACGCAGTGCACCCCTGAACTCTGCACTATGTACACAGTGCACCCCTGAACTCTGCAGTCTGTACACAGTGCACCCCTAAACTCTGCAGTCTGTACACAGTGCACCCCTGAACTCTACACTCAGTACACAGCGCACCCCTGAACTCTGCACTCTATACACAGTGCACCTCTAAACTCTGCACTCTGTACACAGCACACCCCTGAACTCTGCAGTCTGCACACAGCGCACCCCTAAACTCTGCACTCTGTACACAGCGCATCCCTGAACTCTGCAGTCTGCACACAGCGCACCCCTGAACTCTGCACTCTACACACAGCGCACCCCTGAACTCTGCACTCTGTACACAGTGCACCCCTGAACTCTGCACTCTGTACACAGTGAACCCCTGAACTCTGCACTCTATACACAGTGCACCCCTGAACTCTGCACTCTACACACAGCGCAACCCTGAACTGTGCACTCTGTACACAGCTCACCCCTGAACTGTGCACTCTGTACACAGTGCACGCCTGAACTCTGCACTCTGTACACAGCGCACCCCTGAACTCTGCACTCGATACACAGCGCACCCCTGAACTCTGCACTCGATACACAGCGCACCCCTATACTCTGCACTCTATACACAGCACACCCCTGAACTCTGCACTCTATACACAGCACACCCCTGAACTCTGCACTCTATACACAGCGCACCCCTGAACTTTGCACTCTGTACAAAGCGCACCCCTGAACTCTGCACTCTGTACAAAGCGCACCCCTAAACTCTGCACTCTATATACAGAGCACCCCTGAACTCTGCACTCTGTACACAGAGCACCCCTGAACTCTGCACTCTGTACACAGAGCACCCCTAAACTCTGCACTCTGTACACAGCGCACCCCTGAACTCTGCACTCTGTACACAGCGCACCCCTGAACTCTGCACTATGTACACAGTTCACCCCTGAACTCTGCACTATGTACACAGTTCATTCCTGAACTCTGCACTCTGTACACAGCACACCCCTGAACTCTGCACACAGCACACACCTGAACTCTGCACTCTGTACATAGCGCACCCTTGAACTCTGCACTCTGTACAAAGCACACCCCTGAACTCTGCACTCTGTACACAGCACATCCCTAAACTCTGCTCTCTGTACATACAGCACCCCTGAACTCTGCACTCTGTATGTAGCGCACCAATAAACCCTGAACTCTTTACATAAAACACCCCTGAAAAATGCATTGTGTACGAAAAGCATGTGCATAGCGCACTCCAGATACAACAGGCCCTTTGAAGGCAACCATACTGCTGCTGCGGCCCACAATGGAATTGAGTTTGACACCCCAGGTCTAGATGATAAGGGCCAACGATTCAGTGGAAGAATAGAAAGATAGACAGTGGCAGGGACACAAAATTGCACTATGATTGACTCATATTCTACCTTATTGGTGTTATATGTTTGCCGTCCCTTTACAATCTTGTTGCAGAGTTCAGCCGACGCTGGTGTGTCCTCAATGATGGGGTGCTGAGCTACTACGAGAACAACCACAGCAATTCCTCCAATGGCGATATCCGCATGGATGAGATCGTGTGTGTGGCAGTGATCCCACCGGAGACACACGGGTGAGCGCGATCATAAATATCACTTCTGGCGTTAGTATTTTTTAAGGGCTGAGCAGGAAGGATTACAGTGCCTTGAAAAAGTATTCATACCCCTTGAAATTTCCCACATTTTGCCACGTTACAACCACAAATGTAAATGTATTTTATTGGGATTTTATGTGATAGACCAACACAAAGTGGCACATAATTGTGAAGTGGAAGGAAAATGATAAATGTTTTTTAACGTTTTTTACAAATAAATATGTGAAAAGTGTGGGGGGTATATTTGTATTCAGCCCCCTTTACTCTGATACCCCTAACTAAAATCTAGTGGTACCAATTGCCTTCAGAAGTCACCTAATTAGTAAATAGAGTCCCCCTGTGTGTAATTAAATCTCAGTATAAATACAGCTGTTCCGTGAAGTCCTCAGAGGTTTATTAGAGAGCCTAAGTGAACAAACAGCATCATGAAGGCCGAGGAACACACCAGATAGGTCAGGGATAAAGTTGTGTAGAAGTATAAAGCAGGGTTAGGTTATAAAAATATATCCCAAGCTTTGAACATCTCACGGAGCTCTGTTCAATCCAGCATCCGAAAATGGAAAGAGTATGGCACAACTGCAAACCTACCAAGACATGGCCGTCCACCTAAACTGACCGGCCGGGCAAGGAGAACATTCATCAGAGAAGCAGCCAAGAGGTCCATGGTAACTCTGGAGGAGCTGCAGAGATCCACAGCTCAGGTGGGAGAATCTGTCCACAGGACAACTATTAGTCGTGTTCTCCACAAATCTGACCTTTATGGAAGAGGGACAAGAAGAAAGACATTGGTGAAAGAAAGTCATAAGAAGTCCTGTTTGTAGTTTGTGAGAAGCCATATGGAGGACACAGCAAACATGTGGAAGAAGGTGATCTGGTCAGATGAGATCAAAATTGAACTTTTTGGCCTAAAAAGAAAAACTCTATGTGTGGGGGAAAACTAACACTGCACATCACCCTGAACACACCATCCCCACCGTGAAACATGGTGGTGGCAGTATCATGTGGTGGGGATGCTTTTCTTCAGCAGGGACAGGGAAGCTGGTCAGAGTTGATGGGAAGATGGATGGAGCCAAATACAGGACAATCTTAGAAGAAAACCTGTTAGAGTCGGCAAAAGACCTGAGACTGGGGCGGAGGTTCACCTTCCAGCAGGACAACGACCCGAAACATCCAGCCAGAGCTACAATGGAATGGTTTAGATCAAAGCATCTTCATGTGTTAGAATGGCCCAGTCACAGTCCAGACCTAAATCCAGTTGAGAATCTGTGGCAAGATTTGAAAATTGCTGTTCACAGACGCTCTCCATCCAATCTGACAGAGCTTGAGATATTGTACAAAGAAGAAGAATGGGCAGAAATGTCCTCTCTAGATGTGCAAAGCTGGTAGAGACATCCCCAAAAAGACTTGCAGCTGTAAATGCAGAAAAAGGCGGTTCTACAAAGTATTTACTCCGGGGGGCGCCATACAAATGCACACCCCCACACTTTTCACATATTTATTTGTAAAAAAAATTGAAAACCATTTATGATTTTCCTTCCACTTCACAATTATGAGCCACTTTGTGTTGGTCCATCACATAAAATCCCAATAAAATGCATTTAGATTTTTGGTTGTAACATGACAAAAAATGTCAAGGGGTATGAATACTTTTTCAAGGCACTGTACGTCATGGTGCAGGGTACACCTTTAACTTCCCCACTTTTGTCTTTTACAAAGTGTCATTTTTTTGGCCTTTGTTTAAATCAATTGTTTATCTTCATAACATGTTTTCAATTGGAGGAACATTATTTGGTGAATCCCTGACTTTTAGTTAGCAAATTCTGGGGTAGGCTTTCTAATTAGAAAGCCCAGCACTGCATGCACAGTTGCTGGTGGACAATATACTTCTGTAAGAACCCTTTACTATGTTCCTATATATATATATTTTTTTTACCTCCACCAGTTGTAGACCTCATTATGCCTCTGCTACAGGCTAATGTAGAGTCTGTAGGCCCAGACTAGAGTCTATCTTTGTCTTTTCAGCCTCTGCCCCAGGCCAGGTTAGGACTCTTCAAGCCTCCTTCTCAGGCCCGGCCAGGACAATCCGGGCCCAGGTGGGCAGCTACGAGAACACACACTGTTCTTGGCTCTGACTTCCCCCTCCAGGCATTGGGCTTGGAGGAAAAGACCGGACCTGTTTGCAGCTACACCCAACAAGGGAGGGAAAGGACTTTGCAACACTCACATTGTCTCCCAGCAGAGCCTTGGGAAGACCCTTGTAGAAGTTCTTTCCACATATCCCCTTTCCCAGCCCACATCACTGCCCATTTTGTTTTTTCCATAACTAAAAACATGCCCTCCATCTTCTCAGGTATGACAGCACCTTCGAGATTTACACTAAGTCCGAGAGACTGTATCTGTTCGCTGCCGACAGACCAGAGGAGGCCAGAGAATGGGTGAAATCCATCACTAAGGTATTGGCTCCTTCTGGAACAATAGTTCAATAATAAAATGTATCGGGGTAGAGGAAGGACATCTTGACAGTTAACAAGCTCATGACTCCATTCTCCTCCCCATCCCATTCTTTTCCCCCTCAGTGTTTCCTCCCACCGAAGGCGGAGGAGCTCCTCAGCTACGACTTTGACCGCATCGGTCGGTTGCAGTTTAAAGGCGGCCGCAGTCTGGAGCGCAGCACGGTCGGCTGGTTCTCGCTGTGTAAGACCAAACTGTACACCTACGTGGAGCAGAACGACATGGTGGAGGTCATCAACCTGAAGAAGCTGTCTGAGCTGTGTACGTGACGGTAACCGCCATTCCAAAAGACGAAACCCGTAACTCCCGCCTGTCTGACATCTGAGGTCATTGATTGGCTGCCACGAGGTTTGGCATTGAGTACGGAAGCTCCGAGTCCCAATATATCATCGGAACCCTTAACAATTGAGTTCAAGTCTGTTATAACACAATGGGGGTTGATTTACCAAACCTGGAGAGTTCAAAATCTGGTGCAGCTGTGCATGGGAGCCAATCAGCTTCTAACTTCAACTTGTTCCATTAAGCTTTGACAATAAAACCTGGAAGCTGATTGGTTACTATGCAAAGCTGCACCAGATTTTGCACTCTCCTCTTTTAGTAAATCAACCCCTGTGTGTTATAACAGGCTTGAACTCAATCAGTAAAGGTTCTAATGAAAATCCGGAGTTATACATAGTTGTTATAGCGCCAGTGTTGGTATCCTAATAGATTAGAATGGGACCTCTGGGTAGAGGAGACCTGCTTGGTTGTATTATATAAATATGGACAATTCCGGGTGCCAAACATGTTTATCGAATGTAAATGGGGTAATGCAGACACAATATATAGTGTGGAAAGTAATGATTTGATCTCCTGCAGATTTGGTAGGTTTGCCCACTTACACAAAAAGGAAGGGTCTATAATTCTTATCATAGGTGTATTTTATATAATGGAGACAGATATCAACCAAAAATCCAGAAAAAAACACATTGTACAAATGTTATAAATTGAGTTCCAGTTCAGTGAGTAAAATAAGTATTTGATCCCCAAGCAAAACACGACTTGGTGGAGAAACTCTTGTTGGCAAGCACAGAGGTCAGACGTTTCTTGTAATCGGTGACCAGGTTTGCACACATCTCAGGTGGGATTTTGGTCCACACTTCTCTACAGATCTTCTCTAAATCCTTAAGGTTTTCTTGGCTGTCTCTTGGCAACTCAACATTTCAGCCCCCTCCACAAATTTTCTATAGGATTAAGGTCTGGAGACTGGCCAGGCCACTCCATGACCTTTATGTGTGTCCTCTTAAGCCACTCCTTTGTTGCCTTGGCGGTATGTTTTGGGTCATTGTCATGCTGGAAGACCCATCCACGACCCATCTTCAGTTATCTGGCTGAGGGAAGAAGGTTCTCATCCAAGATTTTACAATACATGGCCCCGTCCATTGGCTCCTCAAAGTGGCAAAGTCGGCCTGTACCTTTATCAGAGAAATAGCCCCAAAGCATCATGTTTCCACCTCCGTACTAGACTTAGGGTCATAATCAGCATTTTTCTTCCTCCACACACGGCGGGTCGAGGTAATGCCAATTTTGGACTTATCTGACCACAGCACTTTCTCCCAATCCTTCTCTGAATCATTTAGATGTTCATTGGCAAACTTCAGACGGACCTGTACATGTACCTTCTTGAGGAGGAGGACCTTGCGGGTGCTGCAGGATTTCAATCCATGGCGGCGTATTGTGTTACCAATGGTTTGTTTGGTGACTGTGGTCCCAACTGCCTTGAGATCATTCACAAGCTCCTCCCGTGTAGTTCTGGGCGGATCCCTCACTTTTCTCATCATCATCCTCACCCCATGAGGGGAAATCTTGCATGGAGCTCCAGACCGAGGGAGATTGATGGTTAGTCTGTATTTCTTCCATTTGCGAATAATCGCTCCAACATTTGTCTCCTCCTCACCAAGCTTCTTGCTGTTGGTCTTGTAGCCCATTCCAGCCTTGTGCAGATCTACAATCTTGTCCCTGATGTCCTTTGGCAGCTCTTTGGTCTTCCCCATGATGGTGAGGTTTGAATGGAAGAAAGAGATTCTGTGGACAGGTGTCTTTTATACACATAACGAGTTGTCGTTCGGAGCACCTTCTTACATTGACAGGACTAATCTGTGTACCACATGAGCACCTACTGTAGCCAGTCTGTGGGGGGCAGAATTATTGTTGGTTGGTAGGGGGATCAAATACTTATTTTACTCACTGAACTGCAACTGATTTATAACATTTGTATTGTGCATTTTCTCTGGATTTTTGGTTGATATTCTGTCTCTATCGTATAAAATACACCTATGATAAAAAATTATAGACCCTTCATTTCTATGTAAGAGGGCAAACTTACACAATCTGCAGGGGATCAAATCATTATTTTCCCCACTGTAACACAAAGGGGAGTAAATAAGAGAAGGGTATTGTTCGGGTTTACATGCACTTTAAAAACTTTATTACAAAAGGAAAATAATTGTTGCTGTAACTGCCTAAAAACTCTTAGCTGGAGATCAGCTTTCATTTTTTTTTCACTTTGGATAGAGTAAGGGAGAGCTATAATCCCTGTCAGATTTTTTTTTTCGCCATCTGATTCCCATTGTGGAGATCTCCCTTCACTTCCTGTCCCATAGTCAAACAGGAAGTGAGAGGCAATCTCTACAAATTAAGGGAATCCCTTGAGGACTCCCCAGGTCACCCGAACTAGTGTCCCCATTGGAAGATTTCCCCTCTATTACTTTCCTGGGGATGACCCAAAAATTGAGATTTTCTTTTACTTGCAATGATAATGGTAAACCGGACAAATAGAGAGGGGGTGAATCTCTACAATTTTTTTTTTTTATAATAAATATATAGAAAATATATATAAAAATAATAGATTGAAAACTCCTTGAGGGCAGAAACTGATATAACTGTACAATATATATGTTAAGTGCTGCGTAAATTGAAAGCGCTATATAAGTAAAGTAACTGTGATAAATATATTATATATATATGTGTATATATATATATAAATATATATACATAAATTTAACAAAATGCAGTGATGTATGTTTTATGTATACACACGGTGTGTGTGTGTATATATATATATATATATATATATATATATATATATTAAAAAAAATTTTTAATGCTTTAAACTAAATAATTATAAATTTCATAATAATTTTATGCATTGAATTGGCACTTATCTACCAGAGCCATATTTACCATTTTTGCAGACATGTAAAAATGCACATTTTAGGCCTCAAGATTAGTTAAACCTGCAAGCATGATATATTTTCTGAAAGTAGACACCCTGAGGAACTGTTTGCCCCCACCCCCCCCCCCCCCCCAAAAAACACCCCACCAGCCACCATTGTCTATAAACGGCACTGGTCGTCGAGTAGTTAAAATGGACTAAAATCCCAGTATAACATCCCCGTTATTAGCTTTGCAACAAGTTAATCCCAATAAATGAGTAATTATTAGGCTAACCCCCTCCCCCATATGGTGATGATGTCATAGTAGAATTATAACCGGTGTTTGTTCCTGAGATCTGAGATGACGTCTGTGTGATTAGATCTTTCTGTGTGTTACAGCCACAAAAGATAAAGATATCCTGGTGCTGGGGGAGAAAGGCAGGTAAGTCGCTCCACCATCACTTCTGTATTTAGTGATCTGAGCAATCCCAGAGACGCAACAAGGAGCCCTTTCTGGGTTATAAAGGTTCCCATCAATATAGAGACCCTGCCCACCCGATCATAAGATTCTATGCGCCTTCAAAACATATTTTATTCACGATCTTTTTCTGTAAAATCCTCCTTTGTGTTGACATACAAAAGCCAAGGCTGCTGCCGGGTGCCGCCATCTTGGATGTGATGTCAGCAGCCCCAGAGCTGTCACACAAGTAAAACTCTATAGTATTCCCCTTAGCTCCCCCTCTGACAGCAATATAAAAAGTCATATAGGGAAGTGAGCAGGGCCATCTTTGGCGCAGGGCAAAAGGGGCAGCTGCCCTGGGCCCTTTAATTAATATGAGTCCCAAAGCAGCTGCCTCTTCAGCCACACTGCCTGCAAATAGATGATAAGTGAATTTGGGTGGGCCCAAAAAAATGTTTGCCCAGGGTCAAATCAATGTTAAAGACAGCCCTGCAAGCGAGGGGCAGGATGGGGGAGCTGGGTCAGCACAGACAGTAATTAGTTAAGGGGGTTGTGCTAAGGAATTGACTTCCTATACAGGTGTGAATTGCTAGCAAGTTCGAAGGCACATTGCAAGTAAATAAAACAATAATTTACGGAAAGAAAAAAACAACGCAAGTAAGCATTTAAAATACTTGATATGAATTTGGTGACAGGGTCTCTTTTAAACATTTAAAAATAAATATGAAAGCTGTTTCCCTTTAAAGTGGCTGATTCGAGGTGACAGGTCTGTTCGGACTCCCCTAATTGAATGTGTCCCTGTAGGATTACCTACATGCAAGGTGAGAAGAAGCTGGACTTCTCAGGGTGGGTGTCTGCTATCCAGAAGGCCAGCAGCACCTCCGGTGACACCCTGTCGGAGCAGCAGCTGACGGACTCGGACGTGCCGGTCATCGTAAAGCTATGCATCGATCACATTTCCCGATTTGGTAAGTAACTGGAATGTTCCCGGATGCTTAAACCTAAGTGATTGTTATTGCTGGATACAGATGAGCACAGAATTAAAAATGAAGCTGTTTGATCCTCGTGGGCGGGTACAATGTATTACTTCATATTATGTCATATGGTGGGTTGGGTACTTTAAACGTCCGCTCAATACAAAGACTGATATCTCTCTATGCATTTCTGGATGTGGTATCCTAACGCATGCATTAACCTGCATACATTAAAGTTTAATACAAAATTAAAATACAGCAGTGTGATCCTCGTGGGCATGTAAGGGTGAGCAGAAAAATCAAAATGCAACAGTGTGAACTCATGGGCAGGTAAAGATGAATGCAAAAGTAATAACAGAAAGGTGACCAGTGCGTATCTCGGCCAGGTTAAGAGCAACACAAAATCAGAATACAGCAGTGTGACCCTCATGGGCAGGTCAAGGTGAACTCAAAGTCAGACTAGAGCAGTGTCAATGTCATGGTCAGGGGTGAGGCTCAGAGACCAGTAGCTATAGCAGTAGAGAGGCTCCCACCGACCAGCTGGATAAGTGCACAAGCAAGTCACCCTGGCAGATGACATGGGCTCACCTGAGGTGTGGAGGTCTAAGCACTAACCGGTGTTCACCAGAGCTCCTGATGGTGGGGATGGGTTTTGCTACATGTTAGTACAAGGTTGCGGCCCTCGGGATCGCCCCACCAGGAGGTGAGCAAGCCAGGGTCCAGTAGCAGATATAGCAGGTAGGGACCGAGCAGAAGCGCAAATCAGTATACAAGCCAGAGGTTGGTAACAAGTGGTCGCAGATTTGGTAGTGTGATCCTCGTGGGCAGGTGAAGAGGAACACAAAATCAGAATACAGCAGTGTGATCCTTGTGGGCAGGTGAAGAGGAACACAAAATCAGAATACAGCAGTGTGATCCTCGTGGGCAGGTGAAGAGGAACACAAAATCAGAATACAGCAGTGTGATCCTTGTGGGCAGGTGAAGAGGAACACAAAATTAGAATACAGCAGTGTGATCCTCGTGGGCAGGTGAAGAGGAACACAAAATCAGAATACAGCAGTGTGATCCTCGTGGGCAGGTGAAGAGGAACACAAAATCAGAATACAGCAGTGTGATCCTTGTGGGCAGGTGAAGAGGAACACAATAGTCAGGACACAGCAGTGTGATCCTTGTGGGTAGGTAAGAGGAACACAAAGTCAAAATACAACAGGGTGATCCTCGTGGGCAAGTAAAGAGGAACATGAAATCAGAATTCAGCAGAGTATGATCCTAGAGTTCAGGCAAAGGTCAACACAAAATACAGTAGTGTGATCTTCCTGGGAAGGTAAAGGTGAACACAATGTCAAAACACAACCTTGTTGACAGGTAAAAGTAAACAAGTAGTGTGATCCTCATGGGCAGGTAAAAGTAAACACAACATCAGGATACAGCAGTGTGATCCTTGTGGGCAATAAAGAGGAACACAAAATCAGGATACAGCAGTGTGATTCTCCCAGGCAGGTAAAGGTGAACACCAAGTCAAAATACAACAGTGTGATCCTCATGGGCAGGTAAAGAGGAACAGATGGGCAGGTAAAGAGGATCCGAATACAAAACTTCTTTCCTGGTGGGTAGATATAGGTGACCAAAAAAATCAAAACACAGCAGTTAGATCCGTGTGGGCAGGCAAAAAGGAAACACAAAATTAGAAAACAGCAGTGCGATCCCCTGAGCAAGTAGATGGGAATATAAAACCAGAATGCACCATTGTACAATCCTGGAGGGTGGGTACAGGTGAACACTAAGTCAGAACACAGCAGCGTAATCCTCATGGGCAGGTAAAGAGAAAAACAAAATCAGAATAAAGCAGTGTAATCCTCATGGGCAGGTAAAGAGAAAAACAAAATCAGAATAAAGCAGTGTGATCCTCCTGAGCAGGTAAAGAGGAACATAAAATCAGAATACAGCAATGTATGATCCCCGGGGGCGGGTACAGGTGAACACTTAGTCAGAACACAGTAGTGTAATCCTCACAGTAAAGAGGAAAACAAAATCAGGATACAAAATTGTGATCCTCATGGACAAGTAAAAAGTAAACTAAAATGAGACAGTGTGATCCTGGTGTACAGGTAAAGGTGAATTAAAAAAAACAGTAGTGCAATTTTCATGGGTAGGTAAAGGTGAACACAAAATGAGAATAGAGCCGTGTATTCCTTTTTGGAAAGTAAAGGAGAACACATAAGTGTGATCCTTGTGGGCAGGTAAAGAGGAACACAAAAATTAGAATACAGCAAAGATGAACCCCGGGATGAGCTCCAACTCTTTAGCAGCATGCACAACTGAACAAAGTTTTGTGTTTTTTTTCCCCAGGTGTGGAATCTGAAGGCATCTATCGGAAGAGTGGACAGAAATCGAAGATCACTAGTCTTCTGGAAGCTCTGAAGAAGGATGCTCGAAGTGTGGCCTTCAAGGAGGAGGAACCTGTGGACAATGTGTCTGACACCCTCAAAAGGTTCTTCAGAGAACTCGGGGAGGGAATATTCACAGAACATTGCAGGCAGTGGTTACATGTAACAGGTGAGAAGACAGAGATGTCATGGTGGATTCGGTTGTCTTGTGTTTTTTGTTCCCCAAGTCACAACATAGAATTGACCTTTCTGTATATTGCAATGATGAGGGTGAAAAGGGTGGAAAGTGGTTCTTGGAATTCTAGGGTGTAGCTGAAAATGTGGAGTCACCCACCATGTAAATGACTTGGGATGTCCCCAGATACTACCAAATCCCGTCCATCACCAAAATATGAACATGAAGTCTAGTTTTTTGGACACAGAAATATGTGCTGGAAACATTCTTGATTTTATAATGATTTTTTCGTGTTCTTGGTATTTTCCACGTTACCGATGTGATCTTAAAGTATTTGGTCTTAAATTATTTCTGTCGCTCAAGAGTGCAGTAGATGTAGCTTGTGCTTATAGGAGGCACCTTGTGTTGCAAAACACCCTATGTACAAAGAGTGCTGCACTATAGTCAGGTCTTAGTAAGCGGATTGGGGAGCCATGACATTAATGTCACAAGAAAGTCAGACATCAGTGAGGGTGTTAGTCCAGGAAAAATGAAAGCACAAACAAGGGGTAGAGATTACTTATTGGAGGGTTAGTGTTGGGGTTACAGGAAGGGTTGGTGTTAGAGCTATGCAGAGGTTTAGTGTTGGTGTTACAGGGAGGGTTAGTGTTTGGGTTACAGAGAAGTACACACGATCCGACATTCCGACAACAAAACCGTGGATTTTTTTCTGATGGATGTTGGCTCAGACTTGTCTTGCATACACACGGTCACACAAATGTTGTCGGAAATTCCGAACGTCAAGAACGCGGTCACGTACAAGACGAGCCAAGAAAAATTAAGTTCAATAGCCAGAGCGGCTCTTCTGCTTGATTCTGAGCATGCGTGGAATTTTGTGCGTCGGAATTGTGCACACACGCTCGGAATTTCCGACAACAAGTTTTGTTGTCGGAAAATTTGAGAACCTGCTCTCAAACATTTGTTGTCGGAAATTCCGACAGCAAATGTCCGATGGAGCGTGCACACGGTCGGATTTTCCGACAACAAGCTCACATCAAACATTTGTTGTCGGAAATTCCGACTGTGTGTATGCGGCATAAGTGTTACAGGAAGAGTTAGTGTTGGGGTTACAGGGAGGTTTAGTGTTGTGGTTAGAGGAAGTGTTATGCCCCGTACACACGGTCGGATTTTCCGACGGGAAATGTTCGATGGGAGCTTGCTGTCGGAAATTCCGACCGTGTGTAGGCTCCATCGGACATTTTCCATTGGAATTTCCGTCACACAAAATTTGAGATCTGGATCTCAAATTTTCCGACAACAAAATCCGTTGTCGTAAATTCCGATCGTGTGTACACAATTCCGACGCATAAAGTTCCACGCATGCTCGGAAATCAAGCAGAAGAGCCGCACTGGCTATTGAACTTAATTTTTCTGGGCTTGTAAGTGTTGTACGTCACCTCGTTCTGGACGGTTGGACTTTGGTGTGACCGTGTGTAGGCAAGACCACTTGAATGGAATTCCGTCAGAGCTCCGTCGGAGAAACCTTCAGAGCTTATTCCGACAGTAAAACCGGTCGTGTGTACGCGGCATTAGTCTCTTAAGGCTTACAGGAGAGTTATGCCCTGTGCACACGACCGGTTTTTCTGTCGGAAAAAACTCTGAAGGTTTTTCCGATGGAGTTCCGCTGAAACTGTCTTGCCTACACACGATCACACCAAAGTCCGACCGTCTAGAACGCGGTGACGTAAAACACGTACGACGGGACTAGAAAAAGGAAGTTCAATAGCCAGTAGCCAATAGCTGCCGTCTCGTACTTGCTTCAGAGCAGGCGTCGTTTTTGGTCCGTCGGAACAGCATACAAATAGATAGAAACTAATTCCGTCTAAAAGATTTGAAACATGTTCCATTTCTAGGTCCGTCAGAATTTTCTAAAAAAAAGTCAGATGAGGCCCACACACGATCGGAAAATGTCCGCTGAAAAGATTCAGTTGGACTTTTCCTGCCGGAAAGTCCGACTGTGTGTACGCGGCATTAGGGTTATAAAGGAAGTTTTAGTGTTTGGGTTATAGGGAGGGTTGGCATCGGAGTTATAGGAAGCGTTGGTGTTGGGGTTAAAGGAGGGTAAGTGTTGGGTTTACAGGAGGGTTAGTGTTGGGTTTACAGGAGGAGTAGAGTTGTGGTTATAGGGAGGGTTAGTACTGAGATTACTGGGAGGGTATGAAGTACAAGGCATAGTGTATGAAAACCTTTTGAAACCTTGCCAACCTAGGCATCGGCCCATGGGTGCCCTAAAGTAATTGCAGCCCTTATGTTAGGGTTTCCCCCAGACATCGGGTGGCCATGAGAGATGGGATTGTGTGTCATGGGAGAAGTTTACTGCCAGAGTCCGATGGGCATGACGCAGAGGTCATTTAAAGGAACCCCTTTCAGCAGCATCTCCACATTTCTGCTCTGATAGGTTCCCTTTGACCCACTCAGTGCCCAGAACTTATTACATAGGTCATGGCTACACCCCCTTCTAGGTGGCCACCGCTTGGGGTGATCAACAGGTTAAACCAAGTTTGTTTTCATTTTAATGCATGGAAGCCAACAAGGCTCGGATACATCACACAGGGCTGTCAGTCCCACTCTGGGAGGGGGGATGTCATGGATGTGCTGGTGCTCCTTTGTTGTCCAATCAGCAAGCCAGGAGGTGGGTACTTGAGCTGACTATGCCTGTCTGTAATTGGTGTCTGGATCACGAGACTGGCTGAGCTGAATCAATAATTATGGTTGAACAGCTTGCAAATATATTTTTCATGTTTCAGCCTGATTGCTCTGTTAAATACTGTATATGAAAATGTTTTGTTGTATTTGTTCATTGAATAATAAAAAAAAAAATAATAATCAGTTGATCCTGTCAGAAATCCAGTGAGCATCTAACATTTAGTGCTCTCTGCCCTTGCTAACTGTTATCAGTTACATTGTTCTCATCTATCTCTAAAGACTACAGAACACCCCCTCCTATGTTGTAGAGGTGAGGAGAGGAGGGGGTGTTCTGTAGTCCGGTCCTAGAGTGGTACTGCTACTCCTTCATAGATACATTACAGTGAGTGATTGTTGTCACCCTAGGACAGGAAGTGTGTTACTAAAACCAGATTAAGAAGGAATATATTAGCTAAGTGTCTCCTCTTTTCCTCCAGGGATTCAGGATGAGGAGGAGAGAATACGACACTACCGGGAGCTGCTGGAGATCCTTCCACCTGTCAACAGAGCCACAATAAAAGCACTAATCAGTCACTTACACTGGTGAGTATTTATCATTGGGTCAGTGACCATGTTACGGCAGACTGTCAGCCGGAACTGAGCCACAGCACTGGAAGAGTAGATACCAAAATATCTCAGGAAATCATTTCAGGGGTGCGTCTTCACTTTCTGAACTGAGGGGTTGCTTGCTCATCTTTGGGGATCCTGGATAGGTGCCTCAAGTAATATTCCAGGGATACAGACTGAACCTTCGCCTCCCATTTCCTCTTGCCTCCTCACCTTCAACCTTCATGTGTCACGGCAAAGATTGGCAGACCTACCTCTGCCTCTTGGGGGTTTCCTGTGTCAAGATGTCATTGCCCCACCTCCTGTGTCAGAACGGTTTAAGCAGTTGTGCTCCAACCTGGTCACTGCTCTGCTCCCTAAAGAGAACATCTGTCTCTCTTGGAGCCTGTAAGTCCACAGAGGTCCCATCCCCAGAGAGACTTTCAGTCCTCTGTGGTCAGTAAGGGCGTGTACCTACATGTTCCATTCTTCCAGAACTCTGACGTTTTAGTCTTGCATATAAACCCTGAGTGTTCTCCAAGGTGCTGGCCCCAGTGTTAGCCTGAGTGTGTTCTCATGACATCCCAATTGTATTCACCAGATTTACTATTACTTCCCTTCCCCAGAGAGACTTTCTGGCTCCTTTGGTTACCTAGAACAAGCCCCTGTTCTTCCAGCATTCTGACTTTTCTTGCCCCTGTACCCCGGATGTTCACCAGGGCACTAGATCCAGTATTAGTCCAAGTATATTCTTCATACATCCCCATTTCATCCACCAGATCTACCCTTCCTTCCATTCCCTAGAGAGACTTTCTGGTTCCTGTGGTTAGGACAGATCCCTGTCCTTCCAGCACTATGACGTTTTAGTCTTGTCCCTGCACTTCAAGTGTTCTCCAGGGTGTTGGCCCCAGTGTTAGCTCAAGTGTGTTCTCATGGCATCCCCATTGCAGCCACCAAATCTATCATTCCTTCCCTTTCCTAGAAGGACTTTCTGGCTCCTGTGGTTAGCTAAGACATGTCCTTTTCCTTTCAGCAATTTTCCTTTTCCCCCTGCATTCCAAGAGTTCTCCAAGGTGCTGACCCCATTGTTAGCCTGAGTGTTTTCTCATGGTATCCCAATTGTATCCACCAGATCTATCATTCCATCCCTTCCACAGAGGGACTTTTTGGCTTCTGTGGTTAGCTAGGACAACTCTTCGTTCTTCCAGCACTCTGACTTATGCATCAGCATTGCATCCACCAGATCTACCATTTCCCTTCCCTAGAGGGACTTTCTGGCTCCTGTGGTTAGGCCATCTCCTTGTCCTTCCAGCAGTTTTCCATCTCCCCCTAATTTCCCGAAGTTCTCCAAGCTGCTGGCCCCCGTGTTAGCCTAAGTGTGTTCCAATGGCATCCCAGTTGTATTCACCAGATCTGCCACTTATTCCCTTTTCCAATGGGATTTTTGAACTCATGTGGTTAACTAGGACAGATCCCTGTACTACCATCATTTCTGTATTTATTAAACTTGTCACTGTACCTCAAGTATTCTCCAGGGTGCTGTCTCCAGTGTTAGCCCAGGTATGTTCTCATGACATCCTAATTGTATTCACCAGATCTACCATTCCTTTTCTTCCCTCCCCTTCCCTTTCCTTCCCCAGAGGGATTTTCTGGCTCCTGTGGTCAGCAGGAACCAATGCCTGTCCTTCCAGTATTCTAAATTTTCCATCTCTCCCCTGCAACTCAAGGATTCCCAAGGGTGCTGGCCCCAGTGTTTGCTCAGGTTTGTTCTCATGGCATCTCAATTGTATTCATCAGATCTACCATTCCTTCCTTTCCCTTCCCTAGAGGGACTTTCTGGCTCCTGTGGTTAGCAAGGACCAATGCCTGTCCTTCCAGCATAATAAATTTTCCATCTTACCCCTGCAACTCAAGTGTTCTCCAGGGTGCTGGCTCCAGTGTTAGCCTGGGTTTATTCTCATGGCATCCCAATTTTATTCGCCAGATCTACTATTCCTTCCCTTCCCTAGATGGATTTTCTGGCTCCTGTGGTTCGCAAGGACCAATGCCTATCCTTCCAGCATACTAAATGTTCCATCTTGCCAATAGAACTCACGTGTTCTCCAGGGTGCTGGCTCCAGTGTTATCTATAGTGCGTTCTCATTGTGTCTCCATTGTGGGATACTTAGGTGACCTTCTGTGGAGGAAACAGTCACTGTGGTTCCTGTTGGACAATGGCTCTTTGATTATCCACTTGCAGTTAAATTGTAAGCCCAATCCAAACTTTTTCTCCTTATTTTGGATAGAATGGGAAAGGTGTACACCCCCTACGTGGTTTCCATCATTATCCAGGACTCCGAGAGAGAGTTTTTCCATCGTTTTCTCCTCTCTCTCCATCTCCTCCTCCCCCTTTCTCTCTCTCTCTCTCCTCTACCGCCCTCTTACTCCTTCTATATCCCTTCAGCCCCCTCGTCCCCACCTCTATTACAAACCTAAAAATTCTTCTAGCTTTATTTTATTGATAGGGGTGTTGGCATATGCACATATCTGTGTGTATTTGTGCATATACACATAAAATACTGACTGGCAAAGCAGATTTCTGTACAGTTTTTTTTTTAACTGATCTATACACAGCGCATATTTACATACCTATGTGTACAGGCACATTGGAAACACTAGGCTGCATTTAAATCAGAAAAAAAATGCCTATACCTGAAAACTGAGCATTTTCAGGCATTAGTGTGCAAGGAGGCTTTCTCTCTATCTCTTAACTCTGTCTCTCTCACTCTAATGTCTGTCTCTCTCTTTCTCTTGCTCTCTCCCCCTTTCTCTCTCTTTCTTATTTCTGTCTCGTTTGCTCTCTCCCTCTGCATCTCTCTCTCTCTTTTCAGACTTCCTTTCTTTCTCCCTCTCGCTCCCCCTCTCTTTCTTTCTTTTCTATCTCATTCTCTCCCCCTCTCCAGTCTGTCTCTCCTTCTCTCTCCCATCTCTCTCTTCTCCACTCCCGTCTCCCACACCTCTCTCTACTGCTCTCCCCCCCCCCCCCCCCCCTCACCCATCTCTCTTTTTTCTGTCTCTCTCCCTTTCCTGCCTCTCTCTCTCTCCCCCCCTCTTCATCTCTCCCTCTCTTCATCTCTCTCTCTCTCTCTCTCTCTCTCTCTCCAATCTCACTTTCTCTTTCCCTGTCTCTTCCCCCTCCCATCTCTCTCTCTCTTGTTTCCCCTCTCCTGTCTCTCGCTTCCTCTTTCCTGTCTTTCTCTCTCTGCCCCTCTCCTCTCTCTATCTTTCCCCCTCTCCAGTCTCCCCCATCTCTCTCTCTCCCTCTCCCGTCTCTTCCTTTTTTCTCTCCTCTCTTCCCCTGTTTTTCTCTTTATTTCCTGCTCTTCCCCTCTCCCACCCCTCTTTTTCTTCCCCTCTCCCGTCTCTCTCTCTCTCTCCCCCTCTTTCCTGTCCCCCCTTCTCCCATGTCTCGTTTTCTTCCCCCTTTTCTTCTCTTTCTTCCTTTCTCCCTTTTCTCCTTCTCCCCCCTTTCTCTCTGTCCCCCTCTCCTGTCTCTCTCGCTCTCTCTCTCTCCCCCTCTCCTGTATCTCTCTATCTCCCCCCTCTCCTGTCTCTCTCGCTCTCTCTCTCTCCCCCTCTCCTGTATCTCTCTATCTCCCCCCTCTCCTGTCTCTCCCCCCCCTCTCCTGTCTCTCTCTCTCTCTCTCTTTCTCTCTCTCCCATGTCTCTCTGTTTCTTCCACTCTCTCTTCTCTCTCTTTATTCCCCTCTCCTTCTCTTTCCCCCTCTCCTGTCTATCTCTTTCTTCCCCTCTCCTGTCTCTCCTTCTGTCTCCCCCTCTCATGTTTATTTTTCTCCCCCCTCTTCTGTCTCTCTCTCTCTTCCCCTCTCCCATCTCTATTTCTTACTCCCCCTCTCCCATCTCTTTCTCTCTTCCCCTCTCCCATCTCTCTCTCTCTCCCCCGTCTCCTCTCTCTTTCTTCCCCTCTCCCATCTTTCTCTCTCTTGCTCTCTCCCATCTCTCCCTTTCTTCCCCTCTCCCGTTTCTCTTTCACCCCCCACTGTCTTTCTCCCCCCCTCTTATGTCTCTCTCTTTTTCTTCCCCTCTCCCATCTCCCCTTTCTTCCCCTCTCCCGTCTCTCCTTCTCTCTTCCCCTCTTCTGTCTCTCTCTTTCTCTTCCCCTCTCTTTCTTCCCCTCTCCCGTCTCTCCTTCTCTCTTCCCCTCTTCTGTCTCTCTCTTTCTCTTCCCCTCTCTTTCTTCCCCTCTCCCGTATCTCTCTTTCTTCCCCTCTCCCGTATCTCTCTTTCTTCCCCTCTCCCGCCTCTCCTTCTCTCTTCCCCTCTTCTGTCTCTCTCTTTCTCTTCCCCTCTCTTTCTTCCTCTCTCCCGTCTCTCTCTTTCTTCCCCTCTCCTGTCTCTCTCTTTCTTCCCCTCTCCCGTCTCTCTCTTTCTTCCCCTCTCCCGTCTCTTTTTCTTCCCCTCTCCCGTCTCTTTTTCTTCCCCTCTCCCGTCTCTCTCTTTCTTCCCCTCTCCCGTCTCTCTCTTCCCCTCTCCCATCTTTCCCATCTCTCCCCTCTCCCATTTCTTTCTCTCCCGCCTCTTTCTCTGTTTCTCTCTCTCCCCCTCTCCCGTTTCTCACACTATATGTTGGTAATTTTTTTCGTTTTCTCGCAGTATTCAGCACTTTTCAGGGGTCAATCAGATGAACATTCACAATCTGGCCATTGTGTTTGGCCCCACGCTCTTCCAGACGGACGGTCAAAACTACAAGCCGGGCCGAGTGGTGGAGGACCTCATCAACTTCTACTTGGAAATATTTAATGTACGTCAGACCCTATGACTCTTCTATAGCACCGGCTTAGACTGAGGCTGACTAACCCACAACTTATAATGTTGATTAGTACAGCCACATATGACCCACCACATGTGGCCCTTTGGTACTTATGGTGTGGCCCTTAGGCCCCAGCAGCCAATAGAGGTAGCATTGATTTGTAAAAGGACTGTAGTAGCAGTGATCTCTGACAGTCTCATGTTGCGTATTCCCAGTTACTAACAGTCTCCTGTAGTGTATTTCAAGTCTTCGACTGTCCCTTTAGAATGTTAGCACTCTCTGAAAATGCTTGGTAGTACTACATGAACTGAATATTGTGTGTGGCCCCCTGGGGATGTCGGGGGCCCACATATAAGGCCGCTGTTTCACAGACTGCTGGAATCAGAAGATTAGATACCCTTCCATAATCCAATGTGATATCCATTTATAGTCCTGCTCTGAGGCATGCAGCTACCAAAATTGTACAGTGCAGACTGCAGACAGGTGAAGACTGGTGCAGACTGCAGACGGGTGAAGATAGGTAAAGACTGGCGCAGACTGCAGACAGGTGAAGACTGGCGCAGACTGCAGACGGGTGAAGACTGGCACACACTACAGACAGGTGAAGACTGGCGCACACTGCAGACAGGTGAAGACTGGCACACACTACAGACAGGTGAAGACTGGCGCACACTGCAGACAGGTGAAGACTGGTGCACACTGCAGACAGGTGAAGACTGGCACACACTACAGACAGGTGAAGACTGGCGCACACTGCAGACAGGTGAAGACTGGTGCAGACTGCGGAGAGGTGCAGACGCAGACTGGTGAAGACTGGCGCAGACTGCAGGCAGGTGAAGACTGGCACAGGCTGCAGGCAGGTGAAGACTGGGGCAGGTTGCAGGCAGGTGAAGACTGGTGCAGGCTGCAAACAGGTGAAGACTGGCGCAGGCTGCAGACAGGTGAAGACTGGCACAGGCTGCAGACAGGTGAATACTGGCGCACGCTGCAGACAGGTGAAGACTGGCGCACGCTGCAGACAGGTGAAGACTGGCGCACACTGCATACAGGTGAAGACTGGCACACACTGCATACAGGTGAAGACTGGCGCAGACTGCATACAGGTGAAGACTGGTGCAGACTGCAGAGAGGTGCAGGCAGGTGAAGACTGGCGCAGGCTGCAGGCAGGTGAAGACTGGCGCAGGCTGCAGGCAGGTGAAGACTGGCGCAGGCTGCAAACAGGTGAAGACTAGCGCAGGCTGCAGACAGGTGAAGACTGGCGTAGGCTGCAGACAGGTGAAGACTGGCGCAGACTGGTGAAGACTGGTGCAGACTGCGGACTGGTGAAGACTGGCACAGTCTGGTGAAGACTGGCGCAGACTGCAGACAGATGAAGACTGGCGCAGACAGATGAAGACTTGGGCAGACTGGTGAAGACTGGCGCAGACTGGTGAAGACTGGCGCAGACTGGTGAAGACTGGCGCAGACTGGTGAAGACTGGTGCAGACAGGTAAAGACTGGCACAGACTGTAGACAGGCGAAGACTGGCGCAGGCTGCAGACAGGTGAAGACTGGCGCAGACTGGTGAAGACTGGCGCAGACTGGTGAAGACTGGCGCAGACTGCAGACTGGTGAAGACTGGCGCAGACTGATGAAGACTGGCGCAGGCTGCAGACAGGTGAAGATTGCTGAAGAGTGGCGCAGACTGGTGGAGACTGGCGCAGACTGGTGGAGACTGGCGCAGACTGATGAAGACTGGCGCAGACTGATAAAAACTGGCGCAGACTGATGAAGACTAGCACAGACTACTGACTGGTGAAGACTGGTGCAGACTGGTGAAGACTGGCACAGACTGCAGACTGGTGAAGACTGGTGCAGACTGGTGAAGACTGGCACAGACTGCAGACTGGTGAAGACTGGTGCAGACTGGTGAAGACTGGCACAGGCTGCAGACTGGTGAAGACTGGCGCAGAATGCAGACTGGTGAAGACTGGTGCAGACTGCAGACTGGTGAAGACTGGTGCAGACTGCAGACAGGTGAATACAGGTGCAGACGCAGACAGGCTGCATATAGATCTTATTTATGTAGAGCCGTTATGTTTCCTGGATAGAATATTATTCCCCGATTGATTTATTTGCTGTCAGGTGTAAATATTTTATTGCATCCTCCCTAATTGTACCACCCCCCCCCCCCTCGCCAACCCCGCGCAGTCAGCTGCAGACAGTGTCACTGTGTTGTCTATGCAGGTGGACCAACAGGAGCTCCAAAAGCAGCTAAACATCGCCTCCACCATCATGAAAGTGCGGAACCCCCAGGCCAAGCCCAGGGTAAGATGAGGCAAGGGTGGCGGAGCAGAGGGGCCCCCTCATCATTTCCTATAAATATCAATCCTCATTATCAATCTTCTCTGACTCCTCACAGGGAACCGACTTCATCTGTTCTGTCTACCTGAGAGAGGTGAAGCCCGATTGTGAGCAGAACGTCCACGTGAGTACCTGTCTATCATCTGTCACTGTGTGTATGTAAACTCTTGTCCATACTACTCAGGGTTTATGTTTATGGATTGTGTAAAAAAACAATTGTAGCAAGGTCCCAGGTCTCCTTTAGTCTAATGAGAACCCTTAGAGCTAGGGACAGCTGACATCCTTCTGTAAAGAGTGGGTTGCATGACATGGTGGGTGTAGTGCAAGGTAGATTCATGGACGCCAGACACTTCTTGAATGCAAAGAGATTTATTTTCTCTTGAACAGAGCTGAGGGAGAGAAGGTTAGGGCCAGGACACCCTTTAGTGGTTGCAATGTTAATTGGCAGACTTCGAGACTTCTACAGGTAGACAGCCATGCAGGGAAAGCCAGCCAGCAGGACACCACATCTGCTTATGTAGGACTGCTGTCTCCTATGGCAACAGTCTTTTAACAGTTTCTAGCACAAGTTGTAATGACCTTCTTTACTTCCTATACAATCACTTCTTGTAGATCTTCATGCAACTGTGCTCCCAGACTCTCTCACTAGACTTGCTGATCCACTGCCACTGGACCCCCCCGAGCTCTTCTGATCCTCACACTCAGTATCTCCCTCACGCGCCACCCCCGCTTCCCCGCTGGGTCCCTAGTTTGGCACTCCAGATACTCCTCAAGCATCTCCCCACTGGCCTGCTTGGTCCCTGGTTTGGCACACAAGGCGGCTCTGCAAGCGTCACCTCCACTGGCTGGGTCCCTGGCTTGGCACCTGCTGAAGTTTCCTGATTCTTCACCGTCCTCGGTTGCTGAGAATACTGCTCCAGTACTTGCTTCAGGTACTCACTGTGGTCCCTGGTAATTAGGTGGATGGTCCCTTTGTGGCGACAGCTTCCCCTCCACCTCCGACCACAACAGGTTCTCCGGCCAGCAGAACTGTCAATTCTGGTTGGACTACAAGCCGCAATCCCAACCCTACGCTGCTCTTTTGCCTCTGGATAGACCCTCACACAGCCTGGCAGCCACATGCCCCAGGGATAGGCCCCATCTCCAGCCTAGCAGCCCGGGGCAGCACAACACACGTCCACCCACACAGCCGTCCAGGTGGTGCAGAACATCGATCACCTGACCCCACCCAAATATATAGGCTCTCCCAGCAGGCCAAGGGGTCCAAGACAACACCTGCCCATTGGCTGAGACAACCCATATACTCCTAACCTGTCCTTGTGTTGCCCCTGTCTTGTCTAATATCGCCAGGTACCCGGCCACCCAGCGACAGAAGAGAGAAGTGCAGAAATTTCAGACTTAGGGTGAAATCAACTGATTCCTAACAATTGGCCAAGGCAACTACACCTGGCAAGTAAATTTAGGAGCAACCCTGCCCAAAACATCAGGGTGCTACACATTAATAAAAAGTTTTTTTGGAAGAAGATGTTACCAAAAAAAAGCCCATTTGTCTGAAAGTGACAAAGTTATTGTTGAGTATACAGGCAATCATGGGGTAAGAGCCGAACTGGTTGGTACATATATCAGGTATCACATAATATTTTCCTGCCTTTTTCCAGATTGCGGTCACCATGACGGCACAGGAGCTGGTGGAGACGCTGCTGGAGAGGAGGAACATCTTGCCGAAGGCAGGAGAATATTGGAGCTGCGTGGAGGTGGATACCACAGAGGAGATAGGTAGGCGGGTGGCAGCATCTGTATGAGGTACAAATTGGCGGTATGACAAAGTTTTTGACTCACATTAAAAGCCCCTGAATGAATTTGCCATAGACTTTAAACCATGTGATGCTGGGGGTTATTATTATGGTCACTGGTACCGATGCTGGGGGTTATTATTATGGTCACTGGTACCGATGCTGGGGGTTATTGTTGTGGTTGCTGGCACAAATGCTGGGGGTTATTATTGTGATTGCGGGCATCAATGCTGGGGGTTATGTTTATGGTCACTGGTAACAGTGCTGGGGGTTACAGTGCCTTGAAAAATTATTCATACCCCTTGTAATTTTCCACATTTTGTCATGGTACAACCAAATGTAAATGTATTTTATTGGGATTTTATGTGATGGACCAACACAAAGTGGCACATAATTGTGAAGTGGAAGGAAATGATAAATGGTTTTCAACATTTTTTTACAAATAGTGTTCGGGGTACGTTTGTATGGCGCCCCTGGGAGTCAATACTTTGTAGAACCACCTTTTTCTGCATTTACAGCTGCAAGTCGTTTTGGGGATGTCTCTACCAGCTTTACACATCTAGAGAGGGAAACTTTTTTACCCATTCTTCTTCTTTGATGAATATCTCAAGCTCTGTCAGATTGGATGGAGAGCGTCTGTGAACAGCAATTTTCAAGTCTTGCCACAGATTTTCAATTGGATTTAGGTCTGGACTTTGACTGGGCCATTCTAACACATGAATATGCTTTGATGTAAACCATTCCATTGTAGCTCTGGCTGGATGTTTCGGGTCGTTGTCCTGCTGGAAGGTGAACCTCCACCCCAGTCTCAAATCTTTTGCAGACTCTAACAGGTTTTCTTCTAGGATTGTCCTGTATTTGGCTCCATCCATCTTCCCATCAACTTTGACCAGCTTCCCTGTCCCTGCTGAAGAAAAGCATCCCCACAACATGATGCTGCCACCGCCATGTTTCACGGTGGGGATGGTGTGTTCAGGGTGATGTGCAGTGTTAGTTTTCCGCCACACATAGCGTTTTGCTTTTAGGCCAAAAAGTTGAATTTTGGTCTCATCTGACCAGATCACCTTCTTCCACATCTTTGCTGTGTCCCCCACATGGCTTCTCACAAACTCCAAACTGGACTTCTTATGACTTTCTTTCACCAATGTCTTTCTTCTTGTCACTCTTCCATAAAGGTCAGATTTGTGGAGAACACGACTAATAGTTGTCCTGTGGACAGATTCTCCCACCTGAGCTGTGGATCTCTGCAGCTCCTCCAGAGTTACCATGGACCTCTTCGCTGCTTCTCTGATGAATGTTCTCCTTGCCCGGCCGGTCAGTTTAGGTGGACAGCCATGTCTTGGTAGGTTTGCAGTTGTGCCATACTCTTTCCATTTTCCGATGATGGATTGAACAGAGCTCCGTGAAATGTTCAAAGCTTGGGATATTTTTTTATAACCTAACCCTGCTTTAAAACTTCACAACTTTATCCCTGACCTGTCTGGTGTGTTCCTTGGCCTTCATGATGCTGTTTGTTCTCTAAAGTTCTCTAACAAACCTCTAGGGGCTTCACGGAACAGCTGTATTTATACTGAGATTAAATTACACACAGGTGGACTCTATTTACTAATTAGGTGACTTCTGAAGGCAATTGGTTCCGCTAGTTAGGAGTATCAGAGTAAAGGGGGCCGAATACAAATGCATGCCACACTTTTCAGATATTTATTTGTAAAAAAAATGGAAAACCATTTATCATTTTCCTTCCACTTCACAATTATGTGCCACTTTGTGATGGTCTATCACATAAAATCCCCAAAAAATACATTTATGTTTTTGGTTGTAACATGACAAAATGTGGGAAATTTCATGGGGTATGAATACTTTTTCAAGGCACCGTATTACTGTGGCCGCTGGTACCAATACAGAGGAATATTATTGAGGTCACTGGCACCAATCCAGGCCTAATCCCCACCAGAACCAACCTGAAGCACCTGAGTGTGACTGTGATGGGGGACATTAGAGTGTGAGCTCCTTCATGGGGCAGGGATTCATAATGATTGGCTCGATGTTCTCTTTGCAGCACTATACACCCTACAAGTTGAAAGATCTAAATCTTTCCAATGGCTGATGGGTTCACTTTAAGATAACATGCCTTAGACATAAAGACCTTGTTGGAATCCCAAGGATTGTTTTGGTTTAAACTTCTTTGCAGTGACTTCATTGTTTATGGTTTCCCACCTTCCCTTCTCTCTGCAGAGCGCCCCCTACACTTCTCCGAGAAAGTGCTGCCAATCTTCCACACCAGTGCAAATGGCAGCACCCACCTGGTGGTAAAAGAGGACCCACACATGGACGCCATGCTATTTTACCTTAGTAAGTGGCCTGAACTACATCAATTATGCATCGGGGGGTGGAAGGGAAGACGATTATGCTAACATAATTGCCCCAGAATATGTAAAGGGACGGTCACAGCAATGTTATGTATGTGCTGTATGATATAAATAAGTATTGCTATTGACTACCAATGAGGAGGGTATGATATAGCACTGTCACTGGGGTTATTATTGCCGTCACTGAAACCAAAGTTGGGGTTTATTATTGTGGTCACTGACTATCAATGAAGGTGGTATGATATAGCACTGTCACTGCCCACTGATTTGGCTATTATTGCAGTCACTGACACCAGTGCTAGGGATTGTTATTGGGGTTATTGGCACAAATGCTGGGGGTTATTATGGTGGCCACTGATGGGAGTTGTTATTGCGGTCACTGACTCCAATGCTAGGATTTCGTACTAGGGAAACGGTATTGCGTTCTCAGGCACCAATGCTGGGGGTTATTATTGTGGTCAGTGGCACCAATGCTGGGGGTTATTATTGTGGTCAGTGGCACCAATGCTGGGGGTTATTATTGTGGTCAGTGGCACCAATGGGTAACCATTTAGGTCACTGGCACCAATCCTGGGGGTTATTGCATTCACATACACCAGCGCTGGGGGTTATTATTGTGGTGTTTGGCACCAATGCTGGGGGTTATTATTGCAATAAGCAAAAAAGAAATCTGGTTGGCCACAGGTCCAGTAAAATCACCTTTCTTTCAGCAAGTCCATAAGCACAAATACAGGGGAAGAGTATCACCAGTTAACGCGTTTCACGCTCGTCATAGCTCGTTATTATTGCAGTCGCTTACACCAATGCTGGGCATTGTTATAGTGGTGACTGGCACTGATGCTTTCGAATTGTGTTGTAGTCACTAACACCAATCCTGGGGAATTGTATTGTGTTCTCGGACACCAATGCTGGGGTTTTTTTATTGTGGTCAGTGGCACCAATGCTGGAGGTTACTATTTAGGTCACTGGCACCAATCCTGGGAGTTATTATTACATTCACTAATACCAATGCTGGGGGTTATTATTGTGGTCACCGGCACCAATTCTGGGAGTTATTATTGTGGTCACTGGCACCAATACGGGGGGTTAGTATTGTGGTCACTGGCACCAATGCTGGGGGTTAGTATTGTGGTCACTGGCACCAATGCTGGGAGTTATTATTGTGGTCACTGGCACCAATGCTGGGGGTTATTATTACATTAACTTATACCAGTGCTGGGGGTTATTATTGTGGTCACTGGCACCAATCCTGGGGGTTATTATTGCATTCACGTACACCAGCGCTGGGGGTTCATTTTTGTGGTAACTGGCACCAATGCTGGGGGTTATTATTGTGGTCACTGGCACCAATCCTGGGGGTTATTATTGTGGTCAGTGGCACAAATGCTAGGGGTTATTTTTGTGGTCACTGGCACCAATGCTGATAGTTATCATTGCAGCTGCTTATACTAATGCTGGGGGTTATTATTATGGTCACTGGCTCCAATGCTGGGGGTTATTATTGTGGTCAGTGGCACCAATGCTAGGGGTTATTTTTGTGGTCACTGGCACCAATGCTGATAGTTATCATTGCAGCTGCTTATACTAATGCTGGGGGTTATTATTATGGTCACTGGCTCCAATGCTGGGGGTTATTATTGTGGTCACTGGCTCCAATGCTGGGTGTTATTATTGTGGTCACTGGCTCCAATGCTGGGTGTTATTATTGTGGTCACTGGCTCCAATGCTGGGGATTATTATTGTGGTCACTGGCTCCAATGCTGGGTGTTATTATTGTGGTCACTGGCTCCAATGCTGGGTGTTATTATTGTGGTCACTGGCTCCAATGCTGGGGGTTATTATTGTGGTCACTGGCTCCAATGCTGGGGGTTATTATTGTGGTCACTGGCTCCAATGCTGGGTGTTATTATTGTGGTCACTGGCTCCAATGCTGGGTGTTATTATTGTGGTCACTGGCTCCAATGCTGGGGGTTATTATTGTGGTCACTGGCTCCAATGCTGGGGATTATTATTGTGGTCACTGGCTCCAATGCTGGGTGTTATTATTGTGGTCACTGGCTCCAATGCTGGGTGTTATTATTGTGGTCACTGGCTCCAATGCTGGGGATTATTATTGTGGTCACTGGCTCCAATGCTGGGTGTTATTATTGTGGTCACTGGCTCCAATGCTGGGTGTTATTATTGTGGTCACTGGCTCCAATGCTGGGGATTATTATTGTGGTCACTTATTCCAATGCTGGGGGTTATTTTTGAATGGTCTACCTAACTCAACACAATGTACTTCAACATGCTGCTACTGTGTGGCCCTCTGGAATTTGCAGTGTCTGCACTTGAGGACCTTTATCATTTTCAAGAGCACCACTGGCATACCTGACCAATCCTTCCAAAGTTTATCCGATCAGTCCCTTGGAGTACAGAGTTGTTGGTGAACTTGAAGCTGGACACATGCTACAATTTTATTGTACAACCTTCTTTAGATCTACCAAGAGCTACTGTACATACTGTGAGAGCCCAGACTTGGAAACTGAAGGAAATTCTACAATCAGATTGTGAGATGCGTGGCCAACTTTAAGAGATTGTACAATCAAATTGTGAAGCGTGTGACCAGCTTTAGATTTGTAGTCAATTGGATTTACCATAGATGGGTTATAATCCTGGCCCAGCATTCATTTTCATCCTCGTCTTCTCTTTGTTGTTTTAGAAAATCGGGTGGGAGACTCAAAGACCGGAATGATGAGGTTTCGGGAAGATAAAAGCCTGCTGGACTTCACCGCAAAATTCCACGAGCGCTACTTCATGCTGAGCAGCACCACGCTGCGCATGTACCGGGAGATCCGGGTAGGTGCCGCCGCTATTATCTCTCTAATGGGACTCAACATTCCAGAAAAGCTTTGATATTAACTCCATCTGTATATAGCTAGGTGCTGCACACCACCTGAAAGGTGAAATCAGTCTTTTAGCTGGCTGCCTTCTCTGTAAGCATGCGTGTGTGTGTGTGTGTGTGTGTGTGTGTGTGTGGGGGGGGGTGGCAGTGTCACATAGCTGGCAGAGTTGTGGACTTCATTGTGCCGTGGAGCCTTAGAGAAAAGCTGGGGCTGTGGTAGTGGTCGTTTAAAACAGAGTAAGGAAGGTTAGAACCCCAGTCAGGTATTTATTTTTATGTCCCCGTTGGAGAAATTCATCCGCTCCATTTGTCTTGGTGTCACCGGGACAGAAAGTGATGGGAAATCCAAAATGTTACGGTTGTCAACAGAACAGGAATAGAAGGGAGATCTTCCCCTGGGGACACCTATTCTGGTTACAAATAACAGAGGAATTCCTCTCACTTCCTGTTGTACCTACAGGACAGGAAGTAAAGAGAAATTTCCCAATTTGGACACAGATGTAAAAAAAAAAAAACTTTGATGCGATACAATCATAACCTAGGATCATAAGTTATTGATCACATCTCTCTCTGATAATCTGATCAATATCTCAGTGGTGCTGATTGATGCAAAATGGTCAGTAATATTCTGCCCTAGCCCATCAACGTAGTTTCATTAAATCAAATCGAAATTGATCAGAAGGGCCACCGTGCTGCAGCTCAGTTTCAGGGTCTTGGCAATCTTTGTATAGCCTAGGGCAGTGATGGCAAACCTTGGCACTCCAGATGTTTTGGAACTACATTTCCCATGATGCTCATGCACTCTGCAGTATAGATGAGCATCATGGGAAATATAGTTTCAAAACATCTGGGGTGCTAAGGTTCGCCATCACTGGCCTAGGCCATCTTTATGTAGAGCAACAATTCTTTTTTTTCAGATCCTCAGAGAGTTATTTACCATGAGGTGCCATGTTCAACTTCCAGTGACCAGTATGAGAGAGTGAGAGCGATAACACCAAATGTAACACACCTGCTCCCCATTCACACCTGAGACCTTGTAACACTAACGAGTCACATGACACCGAGACGGGAAAATGGCTAATTTGGCCCAATTCAGACATTTACACTTAGGGGTGTACTCACTTTTGTTGCCAGCGGTTTAGACATTAATGGCTGTGTGTTGAGTTATTTTGAGGGGACAGCAAATTTACACTGTTATACAAGCTGTACACTCACTACTTTACATTGTAGCAAAGTGTCATTTCTTCAGTGTTGTCACATGAAAAGATAGAGGAAAATATCTACGAAAATGTGAGGGGTGTACTTATTTTGGTCAGATACTGTATGTGCGACTTAAAGTTGCAGCGACTTCAAAGTAGCTCCTGCGCTACTTTGGTCTGACTTTCATGCAACTTGAGGGCCACAGACTTCAATGTTGACCCTCAAAAGTTGTATGAAAGTCGAACCTGAATATTGCACAATGCAACAGTTGTCCATTATCACTGGTCAAAGCCAAAGTCATATCCAAGTCGCACCCATCCAAAGTTGCCTCAAAGTTGCACTCCAAAAATCGGCACAACTTTGGAGTCGTGCAAGTGTGAATGGAGCCTCAAGGTGGCCACACATATATCGATCATTCAATCAATCAATCAATCAATCAATCAATCAATCGTTCAATGCGACTAAACCAATCAAATTAACCACAGACCCTCCATGCGATCGTTTTGGTGAGCTTTCGATTGCTTTTGAAGCTGGCAACTCTATCAGCCGTAGCCGATCAGCCATAGATTGATTCTGATCAGTTGTATTTTCAATCAATACCACGTGTGTTGCACTGTTTGATGTTTTGGCTGATGATGAATGACGCCTACAGTACTGTGCAGAAGTTTTAGGCAGGTGTGATGCTAATGATGTAAATGAGGAATGCTTTCAGAAATTGAAGTGTTAATAGTTCATTTTTGTCAATTAACAAAATAGAAAGTTAAATGAAGAGAAAAATCCAAATCCAATCAATATTGGACCGCCCTTTACCTTCAAACCGGCATCAGTTCTTCTAGGTAGACTTGCACACAGTTTTTGAAGGACCTCGGCAGGTAGGTTGTTCTATGGACATCTTCTGTGGATGTTGGCTGCCTCCAATCCTTCTGTCTCTTCATGTCATCCCAGACAGGACTCCATGATGGTGAGATCAGGACTCTGTGGGGGCCAAACCATCCCTTCCAGGACTCCTTGTTCTTCTTTACACTGAAGATAGTTCCTAATGACATTGGCTGTATGTTTGGGGGTGGTTGTCCTGCTGCAGAATAAATTTGGGTCCAATCACATGCCTCCCTGATGGTATGGCATGGTGGAGAAGTATCTGCCTGTATTTCTCAGCATTGAGGACATCATTGACCCTGACCAAATCTCCAACTCCATTTGCAGAAATGCAGCCCCAGACTTGCAAGGAACCTCCGCCATGCTTCACAGTTGGCCGCAGACACTTGTTATTGTACTGCTCTCAGCCCTTCACCAACAAACTGCCTCCTGCTATCGAGGAAACCATAACTCGACCAAATCTCCAACTCCATTTGCAGAAATGCAGCCCCAGACTTGCAAGGAACCTCCACCATGCTTCACAGTTGGCCGCAGACACTCGTTATTGTACCGCTCTCAGCCCTTCACCAACAAACTGCCTCCTGCTATCGAGGACACCATTGATCCTGACCAAATTTCCAACTCCATTTGCAGAAATGCAGCCCCAGACTTACAAGGAACCTCCACCATGCTTCACAGTTGGCCGCAGACACTTGTTATTGTACCGCTCTCAGCTCTTCACCAACAAACTGCCTCCTGCTATCGAGGACACCATTGACCCTGACCAAATCTCCAACTCCATTTGCAGAAATGCAGCCTCAGACTTGCAAGGAACCTCCACCATGCTTCACAGTTGGCCGCAGACACTTGTTATTGTACCGCTCTCAAGCCCTTCACCAACAAACTGCCTCCTGCTATCGAGGACACCATTGACCCTGACCAAATCTCCAACTCCGTTTGCAGAAATGCAGCCCCAGACTTGCAAGGAACCTCCACCATGCTTCACAGCTGGCTGCAGACACTCATTATTGTACCGCTCTCCAGCCCTTCACCAACAAACTGCCCCCCCGCTACAGCCAAATATTTCACATTTTACTCATCAGTCCAGAGCTCCTGCTGCCATTTTTCTGCACCCCAGTTCCTATGTTTTCCTGCATTGTTGAGTCTCTAAGCCTTGTTCCCACATCCTATGCAGGAAAACATAGAAACTGGGGTGCAGAAAAATGGCAGCAGGTGCTCTGGACTGATCAAAATGTGAAATACTTGGCTGTAGCAGGAGGCAGTTTGTTGGGGGAAGGGCTGGAGAGTGGTACAATAATAAGTGTAAGCAGGCAACTGTGAAGCATGGTGGAGGTTCCTTGCAAGTTTGCGGCTACATTTCTGCAAATGGAGTTAGAGATTTGGTCAGGATCAATGGTGTCCTCAATGCTGAGAAATACAGGCAGATACTTATCCATCATGCCATACCATCAGGGAGGCATGTGATTGGCTCCAAAGTTATTCTGCAGCAGGACAACCCTACAAACTTACAGCCAATGCCATTAAGAACTATCTTCAGTGTAAAGAAGAACAAGGAATGCTGGAAGGGATGGTGTAGCCCCCATAGAGCCCTGATCTTACCATCATGGCATCTGTCTGGGATAACATGAAGAGGCAGAAGGACTGGAGGCAGCCAACATCCACAGAAGATCTGTGCTTAGTTCTCCAAGATGTTTGGAACAATCTACCTTCACCAAGTCTACCTAGAAGAACTGATGCCGGTTTGAAGGCAAAGGGCGGTCACACCAAATATGGATTGGATTTGGATGTCTCTTCTCTTCATTTACTTTCCATTTTGTTAATTAAAATGGAGTGCAGCCGTCTGCCTTATTTTCTGGATTCCCACATGCCGCAGTTGTGCCGCTCTTCCCTTAGAGTGCAGCGATAGACGTTCTCCTGCAGCGCTTGTGAACCTTCCGCCAAGGTCTAAATATTTAGTTGTGCTTAAAGGTAGGCTGTGTGAACGGTTCTTACCTGGCGCAGAGACCATCGACCCCTGAAGACAGCGCTACTTCACCACCGCCTGACCCCCTGAAGACAGCGCTACTTCACCACCGCCTGACCCCCTGAAGACAGCGCTACTTCACCACCGCAGAATCACACAACACAGATCAGGAGCTGGGTGGTGATAGCAGCTCTGTGACCTGTAAAAGCCGTGCTGACAGTCTCTGTATAAATGTTGCTCCTCGCTGGTCCTGTCTTGTCTATTGTAACGCACGTCCTTTGTTGAGCAGAATCCAAGATCGTCGAGCGCTGACATCGCTGTGGAGGTGAGGGGTGTTAGTGTGTGCTTTTTATTGTGGTATCCTCCATCTTGGTGCAGGACTTCCTCTCACTTCTGATGATCTGTAGTGGTATAGTTAAAGGGTCACTCCACCCCAAACTGATATATTTTAGTGTTTCGAGGACGCTGGAGAGTTAAACATTCTGACAGTCTCTTCTGTGTTTCTTGGACTCTATGGTGAGATCCCTGCACTGAGTTCCCGGGTCTGTACACCCGCTGTGCCCATTATGAGGGGTTCCCACCATCCCTGTGCTGAGTTCCCGGGTCTGTACACCTGCTGTGCCCATTATGAGGGGTTCCCACCATCCCTGTGCTGAGTTCCCGGGTCTGTACACCCGCTGTGCCCATTATGAGGGGTTCCCACCATCCCTGTGCTGAGTTCCGGGGTCTGTACACCTACTGTGCCCATTATGAGGGGTCCCCATCATCCCTGTGCTGAGTTCCCGGTTCTGTACACCTGCTGTGCCCATTATGAGGGGTTCCCAACATCCCTGTGCTGAGTTCCCGGGTCTGTACACCTGCTGTGCCCATTATGAGGGGTTCCCATCATCCCTGTGCTGAGTTCCCGGGTCTGTACACCTGCTGTGCCCATTATGAGGGGTTCCCACCATCCCTGTGCTGAGTTCCGGGGTCTGTACACCCGCTGTGCCCATTATGAGGGGTTCCCATCATCCCTGTGCTGAGTTCCCTGGTCTGTACACCTGCTGTGCCCATTATGAGGGGTGCCCACCATTCCTGTGCTGAGTTCCCGGGTCTGTACACCTGCTGTGCCCATTATGAGGGGTTCCCACCATCCCTGTGCTGAGTTCCCGGGTCTGTACGCCTGCTGTGCCCATTATGAGGGGTTCTCACCATCCCTGTGCTGAGTTCCTGGGTCTCTACACCCGCTGTGCCCATTATGAGGGGTTCCCATCATCCCTGTGCTGAGTTCCCGGGTCTGTACACCTGCTGTGCCCATTATGAGGGGTTCCCACCATCCCTGTGCTGAGTTCCCGGGTCTGTACACCTGCTGTGCCCATTATGAGGGGTTCCCTCCATCCCTGTGCTGAGTTCCCAGGTCTGTACACCCGCTGTGCCCATTATGAGGGGTTCCCACCATACATATGCTGCGCTCCTTGGTCAGTACACCTGCTGTGCCCAGTGGGAGGGGTTCCCACCATCCCTGCAGCAATTTATATTTATTTCATATTGTGGAGAATATAACAGGAGGAGCTAGTACACAAAACGGTAGGCTAAACACCCAGGTAGAGAGGAACAGAGCTGGGAACTGCAGGAGGGAGATCTCACCAGTGGAGACAAAGCTAAGCAGGTGACTCCAAATAATAGACCAACTGTATAACTGTTATTGTTTTGAGGGTGGGGGAGAGATTAGGAACAATACTATAGTTTTGGGTGCATGCCAATGATTTCTTATACATCCCTCAAGCTGAACATTTGTGAACCTGAGTTCCCAGCTCCACCCCTCTGCAGTGCCCATTACTGGGGCAGGGTTTACTGTCCACCCTTCAGTTTTCATTCACAGGATGTTAAAGGGACTTCAGCTGGGGAAATGAGACATCTCCTGTCTGTAATAGTTAGTTGAAGCTGAGGTGATTTTTATGGCTTTGGGTAGTTCAGCTTTGATTTCAACAGAAATATCAGTTTTTGGTGGAGTGACCTTTTAAAGCATGACTCCACATGATATAAACAAGATTATAATTATAAAGACCACCAAATCAGAACAATGATCACTTCTCCTTCTGCTGCCCTTTACCCCGCTACGCTGCAAAATATGACTCAAATTAATTCTATTTCAATCTGGAAAGTTGTGATTAAATGTTGTGACATGATGGAGAAAATATAGTTTGGCAAAAGAAATAAAAACAAAATGGGTGATGTGGAGAATGGGGCTGTGAGGAGATTTTAATGAAGAGATTGGTGGAGATGGGTTCCTTTATAGGGAGAAAGGTTGAGATGGATCTTCTCCATAAGGAGATCGGTGGAGATAGGTCACTCCATGCAGAGATCAGTGGAAATAGGTTTCCTCCACGGAGAGATCAGTGGAGATGGATTTCCTCCATGGAGAGATTGGTGGAGACAGGTTTCCTCCATGGAGAGATTGGTGGAGACAGGTTCTTCCATGGAGAGATCAGTGGAAACGGTCCTTCCATTAGAGAGATGTGGAAATAGGTTTCCTCCGTAGAGAAGGGTCCCCTTCATGAAGAGATTGGTGGAGACGTGTTTCCTCCATGAAAAGATTGATGGAGACAGGTTTCCTTCATGAATAGATCAGTGGAGAAAGGTCCTTCCATGGAGATATTAGTGGAAATAGGTACTTCCATAGAGAGATCAGTAGAGACAGGTCCTTCCATGGAGAGATCAGTGGAGACAGGTCCTTCCATGGAGAGATCAGTGGAGACAGGGCTTTCCATAGAGAGATCAGTGGAGACAGGTGCTTCCATAGAGATCAGTGAAGACAGGGCTTTCCATAGAGAGATCAGTGGAGAAAGGTCCTTCCATGGAGAGATCAGTGGAGACAGGTCCTTCCATGGAGAGATCAGTGGAGACAGGTCCTTCCATGGAGAGATCAGTGGAGACAGGTCCTTCCATGGAGAGATCAGTGGAGACAGGTCCTTCCATGGAGAGATCAGTGGAGACAGATCCTTTCCTAAAGAGATCAGTGGAGACAGGTCCTTCCATGGAGAGATAAGTGGAGACAGGTCCTTCCATGGAGAGATCAGTGGAGACAGGTCCTTCCATGGAGAGATCAGTGGAGACAGGTCCTTCCATGGAGAGATCAGTGGAGACAGGTCCTTCCATGGAGAGATCAGTGGAGACAGATCCTTTCCTAAAGAGATCAGTGGAGACAGGTCCTTCCATGGAGAGATAAGTGGAGACAGGTCCTTCCATGGAGAGATCAGTGGAGACAGGTCCTTCCATGGAGAGATCAGTGGAGACGGGTTCCTTTATGGAGAGAATGGTTGAAAAGGGTTTCCTCCATGGAGCGATCAGTGGAGATGGGACCCTCCATGGGGACATCGGTGGAGAGGCCCCCCCCCCCCCCATGGAGAGATTGGTGGAGACCAGGTTTCGTCCATGGAGAGATCAGTGGAGACAGGCCCTTCCATGGTGAGATCAGTGGAGATGGGTTTCCTACATGGGGAGATCAGTGAACATGGGTTTCCTGCATAGAGAGATCGGTGGAGATGGGTTTCCTCCATGGAGAGATTGGTGGAGATGGATTTCTTCCATCATGGAGAGATTGAGGTAGATGGGTTTTCTCCATAGAGAAATAGGAGGACATGAGTTTCCTCCCATGGTGAGATCCTGCATGGAGTCTCCCTCAGTCATACAGTCTGATACATTGTAATCTTCTTCTGCCACATCCGTAATCTTCTGATCTATGCAGAACTGCTTGGAGGGACTTTAATGTAAATGGTCAGAAACCAATTTAACCCATAAAAAAATGTCTCAGTGATGAGGGAGGAGCAGAGATAAGGGTCTTCGCTTCATTTTCGCTACATTTTGGCAAATTGCTTTGGAGTCGTTTGGGGGGGGGGGGGGGGAGGGGTTATAGCTTGGATTAGCAAAATGATTAACATTACTGTTAGCACTAGGGTTAGCGTTAGGACTAGCAAAAAATCTTATGGGGCGTACACACGGTCTGACTTTTCGTCTACAAAAGTCCGACAGCCTGTCCGACAGACTTTCGACTGACTTTTGGCGGACTTGCGCCGGACTTGCGGCAGACTTTCTTACGAACGGACTAGCCTACATACGATCACACAAAAGTTTGACAGATTCGTATGTGATGACGTACACCGGACTAAAATAAGGAAGTTGATAGCCAGTAGCCAGTAGCTGCCCTAGCGTGGGTTTTTGTCCGTCGGACTAGCACACAGACAAGCGGATTTCTCGGTCCGGCGTAGTTACGACGTAAAGATTTGAAGCATGTTTCAAATCTAAAGTCCGTCAGATTTGAGGCTGGAAAAGTCCGCTGAAAGTCCCGGGAAGCCCACACACGATCGGATTGTCAGCCAGCTTTAGTCCGTCGGCGTCCGTCGGACTTTTGTAGACGAAAAGTCCGACCGTGTGTACGAGGCTTTAGTGTCAGGGCTAGTATTAGGGTTTTAGTTTGCAGTAGGATTAGTATTAGGGTTTGGGTTTGCAGTAGGGATAGTATTAAGGCTTAGGGTTAGTATTAGGGTTTGGGTTAGCAGTAGGATTATTTTTTAAGGTTTTGGTTTGCAGTAGGGTTAGTATTGGGGTACAGGTTTGCAGTAGGGTTAGTATTAGGGTTTGGGTTTGCACTAGGGTTAGCATTGGGGGTTTGGCTTGCAGTAGGGTTAGTATTAGGGCTTTCAGTAGGGTTAATATTCGGGTTTAGATTTGCAGTAGGGTTAGTATTAGGGTTTGAGTTTGCATTAGGGTTAGTATTATGGTTTGGGTTAGCAGTAGGGATAGTATTGGGGTGAGGGTTTTCAGTAGGGTTAGATTAGTGTTTTAGTTTGCAGTAGATTAGTACTTCGGTTAGAGTTTGCAGTAGGTTGGTATTAGGGTTTGCAGTAGGGTTAGTATTAGGGTTTGTGCTATGGTTTGAGTTTTGAGGGGTATGCAGTAGGATAGCATTAGGGTTTGCAGTAGGGTTAGTATCGCGGGTTTTGTTTACAGTAGGTTAGCATTAGGGTTTGCAGTAGGATAGTATTGGGGTTTGAGTTTGCAGTAGGTTAGTGTAAGGGTTTGCAGACAATTTCTTCTGTCTCTCAGGGACTCTACTGCCAAGGTCCTTGGTCTTTACATTTGTTATTATCATTTTTTGGGAGGGGAAAGAAGTGGGAACCCCCCTGCAGAGTGGGTAGTGGAAACCCCCCAAAATGGGTGGGGCTATGGTTGG